>JAPKLY010000061.1:1513648-1543081 GCA_026898435.1 Prunella vulgaris
TTTTAAATATTTTGTTATATTTTATTTAGCGACCGAATAATCGGTCGGTAATATATAATTAGCGACCAATTATTCGGTCGCTAAATTTTGTCGTGAAAAAAAAAATTGGGGCCAAGGTGGTTCGAACCCAGGCATCCAGTGTGGCTCAGCAAGGCTCGAACCACTTGGCTAAGCCCCCAACATATTAACATATGCACCGCAACCTTTATTTGAGCCATATTTGGCTCAGATTAAATCCCCCAAATTCGCGCCTGTGAGGGGTCGAACACGCGACCTCTGGGCATCTCAAAGGTGGCGTGACCACGTTATTGTTCATTTTTGTGCAATTAATTGTATATAACTCCAAATTGAGTCACGTTTTTTTTTTAAATGCTTCTAATTAAATGAGTATTGTTTCTACTTTATTTATGTTTATATATATTTTATTAAATATTATAATGTTAAAATTTTATTATTTAATATTACCAAAATTTATTAATTTGTTCATTTTTTTGCAATTAATTGTATTTAACTCCAAATTGAGTCACATTTTTTTTAAATGTTTCTAATTAAATGAGTATTTATGTATATATATATTTCATTAAATATTATAATGTTACAAATTTATTATTTAATACTACGAAAATTTATTAATTTGTTCATTTTTTGCAATTAATTGTATTTAACTCCATATTTTTTAGTCACATTTTTTTTAAATGCTTCTAATTAATTGCTTGTTAGTTCTAATTTATTTATGTATATATATATTTCAATAAATATTATAATGTTGTAAATTTATTATTTAACATTACGAAAATTTATTAATTTATTCAATTTAAAAATACAAATACAATTCGTTCAAAATTTTCACTTTCTTTGGATTTTTATATAACCATTTGAAACCATTTGAAACTAATTATTTTACTCTACTAAAATTTAAACATTCAACATAATTTAAACATTCAATATCCCATAAAAACATCCAACATAAATAAAATAAAATTAATTGTTCAACAAAAAAAAAAACTAATGTGACGAATTAAAGCCATCGTCGTCACCACCAAGATCGACAACCTCCTCATCGTCATCGTCATCGTCATCGTCATCATCCTCAGGTAGAGGTGGTGGAAGATCAGGAAATTTGGGGACGTTCCAACCCATCTCTTCGGAGGCAGACTCAAGTCAATTCTTCATCATTCTCGTCAGGTCCTCCGTTTGCTTCATCCTATCTTTCATCATCTTCCCCTTTGTTTGATATTTCTCCAATTTTTTTCTCACGTCGGAGAGTTGACTTTCGACATGGGAGGAGGGGTGAGAGTCGAGGGAATAGGAGGAGCTCCCCTTCTGTGATAGGCGGACAGCCTTACTGTGACTGTCCAATCCTAGATACTTCCCCTTCTTTGATTTGACCAAATTCAGAAAAATTTGCTCCTCGTCAACAGGGGCGGGGGTAGGATTCTCCGGGGTGGGTGCCGACGCCGTCTGAGCCTCATCGAGGGCCTGCCTCATCTGATTCTGAAATTAAACAATAATCATAATTATAATATAATATTAATTAGTATAATTCATAAAATAATTAATTAGAACAATAATTAATTATAATAAAATACATACGTGAAGCTCGGTGGTGCGGCCATAAGTCGACTGTCCACTCTCCCCAACCGGGTGAGCAAAATGCATCTCCTGGATGAGGTTGGGCTTAACTCCGTATGCATGCTCCTGTACAAAAAATTAAACTTTTTAATAAAGTAAAATTAATAAATTTAAATGTGAGTATATTAAAAAATTAATTAAATACTTACAAAAGCGAGAGCATGCTCGTAAATCGACCGGGAGTCTGCTCGATGTATGGCTATGCCTTGCCCGGTGGGGTCGCTCATCCTATTTCTTCTTGCCGCCTCGGCTCTCGCAACATGCCTCGGATCATTCCAATACTCGAGGAGTCCCTCCCAGATATTACGGCCCTCTTCGTCCGTCCCCATATTCTGAATGATCCCCTCCTTCAGCCACTTGTCTTTCATCATGTGGACTAAGTCTTTCATGCGGTTCTGGGCTTTTTCGTAAAATAGACCATGCACCGCATCATCGTGTCTCAGTTCCCACACGCAGAGCTTCTGCAATAAAATTCATAACAAACATATAAATTCATAATTCAATAAATTAAATAAAATTAATATTATTACCTTAAACTCTTCAAAAAATGTTTTCTGCTTGGATGCGGGAACTTTAGACCACGATCCCACTCCATAAGGCCACACAACACTTTTCAGTGCATCCGTGACCAAACTAGAAGATTTATTACCCGGACGCAAGCTGCATTAATAATTAGGTATTAATATTATAAAAAAATTATGTATTAATATTATAAAAAAATTATGTATTAATATTATAAAAAACTTACACTCCGTCAGACGGCTTTATTGGTTGCCGAGTATCTACTAAAGGATGCTATCGGGATGAAGAACCTCCGGCAGCAGAAGACTCTCCCACTTCAAAATTAGGAGGGATCGGCACATAAAAATTCTCGATCGTAACGGGCGGTAAATGCAGGACCGCCCGTCTCTCTCTCCCTCTCCCTCTTCCTCTTCCTCCCTCTCCTCCCTCATTCATCTATTCAACAAATCAAATAATACTAATCAATAAATCAACTAATACTAATCAATTAATCAACTAATACTAATCAATTAATCAATTCATTTAAATATAAACAACTAAACAATTATTAATAATCAACTAATAATCAATAACAATATTCAATAATCAACAATAATCAACCAATAATCAATAACAATATTCAATAATCAACTAATACTAATCATTTAATCAACTAATACTAATCAACAAATCAATAATCAACCAATAATCAATAACAATATTCAATAATCAATAATCAACTAATACTAATTATTTAATCAACTAATACTAATCAATTAATATCAATTAATCAACTAATACCAATAATACAATATAATACTAATAATACCAATAATACAATATATAATACTAATAACACTAATACTAATACTAATACTAATACTAATATACAATAATCAATATCAATATATATATAATATAACATATAATATATAAATATATATATAATATATAATATATAAATAAATATATAATATAAATATATATATACGTCCCCATATAAATAAATATATAATATATAAATAAATATATAATATATAATGCATAACATATATAAATAAATATATAATATATAAATATATATATATAATATATATAAAATTAATATATAAATATATATATACCTTTCACCAGTGGCGGGCGGACGGCGGCGGCGGCTGGACGGGCGAACGACGGCGGCGGGACGGACGGGCGAACGGCGGCGGCTGGACGGGCGAAACAATTAGATTTTGTTTTTTTTTTGTTTTTCTGATTCTGAAGTCGATTGGGTTTTGTTTTCTGATTTTATTTTTAGCGACCGCCTAATCGGTCGCTAACTTAATTAGGTTTTTGCCACGTGGCTTCCACCGACAATTTGTCCGTTGATTAGTCATTTTATTATTTAGCGACCGATTAATCGGTCGCTAAATAAAAATCAAATTTTTGCCCGCGTAATTTAGGCGGTTTACTTAATTGGCGGTTGCTAATTATAATTAGCGACCGTTTTGGCGGTCGCTAACTAAAAAATATGATTAAATTTAATTCTATTAATCATATATACCTATATCAACACAATTAACTATAGTCAATTAACTATATCAACAACAATATCAATTAACTATATCAACAACAATATCAATTAACTATATCATCAATACAAATAATCATCTTCATCATTTTCATCTGCCTCATCATCGTCATCATTTTCTTCATCTTCATCATTTTCTTCATCTTCATCATTTTCTTCTTCATCTTCATCTTCATCCTCATCATCTTCTTCATCATCTTGTAGTTTGCATCGACTCTTTCCCTCCTCGTCCTGGATCAAACTATTCACAAAAGAATATAACAATTTTTCTCGAAGGCCACCCTGGATATTCCACTTCAACGACTTCTTGCAACACACCATAGTACTCGATCTGTGCTTCATTGTAATTTCCACTGGTAACATAAACACCACTGTTTGAAGTGGCTTTTACTGAAGCATACGCAGCTGTGTGAAATTTATAACCATTTGAATAGTACCCGTTATAACATGTCATTTGTCGAAGTGGTCTTTTGCTCAAAGCTTCAAGATGTGGATTGTGAAGCTGATTATTTTGTCCATATACATATTAAAAATTTAGAACATTATTGAAATACACGTTTTGTAATATGGAATAGTGTTACATACCATTTTTTGGAACCAATATATAAATTTCTGGCGAACTGCTTCATAAACCTCTGCTTCTGTGATGCCTGGTTCTTGTTGACGAGTTTGCTCACAAAACATCCTACATATAACAAATAATTAGGTATAAAATCAATAACATATTTACAATATATTTGTAAAAATAATAAATTACTCACTCTATGTATGGTTGAACCTCGGGCGTATTCATCAAGACTTACGACTGTATCGTCTCTTCTTCCCAGTTATTTTTAAAATACCGTTTGGTCCCTTTACCCAGTGGTCGACCAGCATGTAAGAATACAGGCAACATACCATCGAACTCACGAAGAGGATGTTCTTCTCCCCGGCCATCGTAGTTGCGAGGCTCATTTCTGATCCTGGTTTGAACTTGATCCTCGAAATAATAAGAACAAAATGTTCCAACCTCTTCAGTGAGATATGCATTAACAATGGATGCTTCAATGTGTGCTGTATTTCCAATGTTACATTTCAAGTTGTGCAGATACCTAAATACAAAAACATTCAATTCATCAATATATAAATAATAATTAACCAAAAACTTTAGAATAATAATACTTACCTCTCGAAAGGGTACATCCACCTATACTGCACTGGACCACCTTGTAAAGCTTCATACGGTAAATGAACAGGTAAGTGCTCCATCGAGTCAAAGAAACTGGGTGGAAAAAACTGTTCTAACTTGCACAGTAAAACAGGGATGTCTCTATCCAAACGCTGCATGTCGTCCAGTGTAATCATTGAGGAAGTTAAGTCTCTGAAAAATAGACTTAATTCCGTGATCACACTCCATATATCCTTTGGAAGTGCGTACTTAAAGGCAATCGGTAGCAACCGCTGCATAAAAACATGACAGTCATGACTCTTCATCGTAGTGACCTTCCCTGTTGCTGGCTCAAACGACCGACCCATGTTCGACACGTAATTGTCCGGAAAGCGCAAATCCTTCTCCCATTGAAATATTTTTTTCTTATTTTCTATGGAAATTTGGTACTTTGCTTGTGGCCACTCACCTGCTCGTCGACTACTGGAGAGACTAGGACGAGAACATAACTCACTTAACTCTTCTCTGGATTTTGCAGTGTCTTTGGTCTTGTCGTCTGTATTAAGGATTGTGTGGAACAAGTTATCAAACACATTCTTCTCTATATGCATTACATCCAAGTTGTGTCTAATCAATAATTTACTCCAATAAGGCAAGTCCCAAAAGATGCTTCTCTTCTTCCAACCTCCACGGATACCTTTATTGTGTTTCATCCAACCCTCCTCAGTCGTTTTCCACAAGCCAGTTACTGTAACCTCTCTCAACAACGAATCACCTGAAATAAAGTGTGTATGGTTAAACTAAATTGATAAAACTCTTTTCATAAGTAGTGATTAAAATATAAACAATATTTATATACCTGTTCGAACTTGTGGTCTTGTACGCTTTACATCATTCCCCTTTAGAAAGTGCACTTTGTCCTTCCGCCATTTATGATCATTACATAGAAACTTCCGATGGTTATCGAACCATGATACCTTTTTACTCAGTGGAAGCCAAAATGCATTAGATCCATCCATGCAGTACGGGCAAGCTTGTTTTCCTTGAGTCGACCACCCAGACAACATAGAATATGCTGGAAAGTCGCTGATGGTCCATAAAACAGCAGCCCATAATGTGAAGTTCTCCTTCCTGTACACGTCATATGTCTCTACTCCCGTATGCCACAAATATAACAACTCTTTAATCAGTGGCTGAAGGTAGACATCTAGGTTTTGCTTAGGATTCTGAGGACCAGGCACCAAGACAGTGGGAAATATGTGTTGAGGCTTCATGCACAACCAAGGAGGTAGATTGTACGGAGTCAGTAATACAGGCCACAACGAATACTTCTTCCCGTGCATACCGAATGGAGCAAATCCGTCTGTGCACAGGCCAAGCCTCACATTTCTCTTCTCACTCGCAAAATCTGGAAACTCTCTATCAAGATGTCTCCACGCATTAGAGTCAACAGGATGACGCATCTCTCCGGAATTCTCATCAGAACAATCCTCAGCATGCCATCTCATGTCTTTTGCAGTGGCACTCGACTGATACAACCTCTCTAGACGAGGAGTGATGTGAAGATAATACATAGACTTGAAAGATGTCTTCTTCCTACGATCTGAGGGTTTGAACCTAGGGTAGTTGCACATCCTGCACCGATCGATGCTCTCGTCGTCGCCCCAAAATAGCATGCAACCGTTGGTACAACAATCAATCTTCTCAAATGGTAAACCCATATCCTTCAAGAGCCTCTTACTTTGATAGAAATTTTCTGGTGCTGTGTTCTCTTTAGGTAGGGCCCGTTTGAACAACGTTGCAAATTTATTGTACATTTTCTGACTGACTTTGCCTTCAGTTTTGATGGACAACATCTGAGCATTGAATGATAATTGTGTCTCAGTATCACAACCAGGAAACAGCTTCTGATCGACAGATTTAAGCATCTCAAAAAATCTCTGTGAACGAGGATTTGATTCCTCTTCCATGTGGTGACCACCCAAACCAGACTCATCAATCATCGTATGATAGCTTTGGAATTCATCCACCGGTGTCTCAGAGCATGGAATAGGCGAATCACGGCTCAAACCACCAATCTCAAATCTCTCACCTCCACTGCTACGAAACTGATCATAGAAGGCAACCACTGTTTCAAGATTATGATTCCACCGAGTTTCGCCATGTACACTCCAATTGTAATAGTATGGAGTAAAACCAGACATCACGAGATGAGTTAGAACCTCATCAATGCTCAAAAATCTCTTGTTACCGCACTTTTTTATTGAACAAGGACATCTAATCTGGCCATTCATATCCATGCAGTGTGGATTACCAGAGGCAAACGCAGTAAACTCATGAATTTTCTTGTAAAATTCAGGGTTGATCGATCCTTGTATCAGACGAGGGATTTCATACATCCAACGACGATCAGGGAGTTCCATCTGATTTAAATTAAGAATATACCACATTAGAATTATAAAAAGATTCGCCAGAGTTTCGACTATAAACAAGCATATCCAATTTTTTAAAACAAAAAATCCAATATATATAATCAAACATCAATTACACTACAAAATTCTAACAAATTAAATTAGGATTAAAATCTCCAATAAAAATAGATATATTCATAAATAATTAATGTACAACATGCAAATAATATTAAACTTAAACGGTAAAAATGTAAAAACGTACGGTCAAATTGAAGCAACGAGCACAATGTGACAATGGACCCGAACGATTACAACCAACACGTTGAAATAATATAATTCTTCACATTTCTGAGATTTTTTAAGGTTTTGGGGGTAAATTTTCGTGAATGAAAAGGAAAGAAGAGGGCAGTGGTTGTTCTATATTCGAATTAATTTACCGACCGAAAATTCGGTCGCTAAATGTAAAAACCGAATCGGGCAATAATTGCCCACCTACCCGCTTTCGGTTTTTAATTTTAGCGACCGAAAACGCGGTCGCTAACATAAAAATAAGTTACCGACCGCCTAATCGGTCGGTAATATTGTTGACTAATATTGACTGACAATATTACCGACCGATTTAACGGTCGGTAACTTATTTTTATGTTAGCGACCGCTTTTTCGGTCGGTATTTTCGTTGGAAAATTTAGGATTTGACCAGTAGTCAAAATCGGTCGCTAATTTATTATTTAGCGACCGATTTCAGTCGGTCGGTAAAAAGCGGTCGCTAAATTCCGTCTTTTTTGTAGTGTCAGCCACCACTCTATAACTCCTATCTGAACATTAAACAATACTTCCTCCGTCCCATAATTGTTTTCACACTTTCCTTTTTCGTCCGTGTCACAATTGTTTTCACACCCTATAAATGGAAATTATTACTTTAACTTTATCCTCACAATCCAACTAATTTCATTATTTTAATAATATAACTTTACACAACACTTTATTTTTTCTTAAAAGTTGTGTCATCCCAGAGGTGAAAACACCTCTGGGACGGAGGGAGTATATATATTTTTTATATATTAAAATTAATTTTTTTAAATTTATGATAAATTATCAAAGACTTATAATTGTACTAGTCAAATACTTTAACCACTTATAAACAACTTAAAAATAATATCTTATAAATTTTTAAAATAATTTATAAAATATTTAAAATAAATTTAATCACTCTCTGAATCATGAGCTGTAGTCGGATATATTGAACTTTTTAGAGCAGTTAATATATGCTGTGAGTAGCGAGAGAGTATATGCACACCGTAAAACAAATACTTTTCCGAAGCAACATTAATTTTGTGCACACATTTTGTGTATCTTTTAATTGATTTTTCAAATTTTAAAACAAATACTCCTTATGTTTTCATGAAAAGAATCCTCAAGGCTGCCCGAATCCGATATAAAAGTGTTCATCCGAGTAGACTTTTATGGAATAAACACGAGTCATTTATTATTTATACTAAAAGAGCATTGTTTGTTCTTTTGCAACAGCTCGAGCTACTGTCTTTCTTCTTGATCGAGCTCTGTCTGGTGGAATATGAAATGCTCAAGTTCCCGCCGTCCTTTCTCGCTGCAGCCGCTATATACACTGCACAGTCGACCCTATACGGAGTCGGGCAATGGAGCAAGACTTGCGAGTGGCACACGGGCTACTCGGAAGTTCAGCTCATGTACGTAAGTTTCCCTTTTTTATGCTTCATCTTTGTAACGAGAATTAATATAAATGAATTGATTCTGCGCTTTTAATAAATAATACTCCCTCCGTCCCATAATTATTTTCACACTTTCCTTTTCCGTCCGTCCCACAATTGTTTTCACACCCTATAAATGAAAATTATTACTTTAATTTTATCCTCACAATCCAACTAACCTCATTATTTTAATAATATAACTTTACACAACATCCTACTTTTCTTAAAAGTTGTGACATCCCAGAGGTGAAAACACCTCTGGGACGGAGGGAGTAATAGTATAGGCTTTTAACGTAAGATAAAATTATTTTTTTCGATGGTTCTCCTCCCAAAAAGGGCAAAATGGTGAATTCATGTAATTCAATCGGAGTTTTAGATAAGATGGAATTATTTCAATTATCCATACACATGGATTCTCTATTAATTCCGCATTATATGTGATGTTACGAATGTCACATGTTACGTATTAAAGATAATGAAACACAAGATAAAAACATTAAACAAAAAATACATTAACTAAAGTTTGATATTACTAATGTCGTTCTACTCATTAATTTTCTATCAGGTTAAATGCACCGGGCTGATTGTCGGGTTTCACGAGAAGGCAGTGACCGGAAAACTCACCGGAAGTACAACACATCTAAGTTTGGATACGCTGCAAGATGTGAAGCTGCACATTTTCTTGTACAAACAGCACCACATTAAAACAGAAACACATGTACAGTTATTATACTAACTTTATGTGTTTTCTGTAATACTATAATTGTTTGGGGGGGATGCAGCGATTGTTCTTCAGTGGAGGACTTTTTTGGAATGAACAGAAATATTAAATTTGATTCGGTTATCATATATATTCAGTTCGGTTTCGATTAGCCATTTATTAGAATTTCGGTATTTTGGTTTGGTTTGTTTATTAACTATTATTATTTCGGTTAACCAATATCTAAATTGAATTAATTATATATTTAATAAATAATATTTTTATAAAATATTAATTTTAAATTATAACCCTAATTTAAAATAATTGATTTTTTGAACTTTATTTGTATTTATATTTTTATAATTAAGTGCTTGAATGGTGGAATATTTTAGATTTTTGTGCAATTGAATTATGTTTTTTAATATTGATTATATTTGTATTGTTACTTCAATAAATTTGAAGTGTTTGTATAATTTTTATTTTATTGGACAAGTATTTTGGTTTTTAAATTAAATTTTATAAAATAAAATAATTCGGTTATTTCGGTTTTTATCGAAACCGAACCGAAATATACGGTTTAGGTTGTATTTGGTTTTGAGTGAGTTTGGTTCCATTTTGATTACTTATACCAAAATTCGATTTTGGTAACCGAACCGACTGATGCACACCCCTATTTATCGATACATTATTTATAATTTAACGTGCGGTAGTATAAATTGAAATGTTGACATTCATTGTAAGAATTGGAGCATTCGTATACAAAAGAAGTGTTATTAGCTCTTTCTAGCCAATTTTTTTTTATTTATCTCCAATTATTTAGTTAATATATATTTTGTTGGGTATATATTAATAGTCAGTAGTCACATTAACCACTTGACTAGATCTGCAAACGAGCTATTAACGATACTATATCTTGAGTTATCTCATATTTTCAAAATTAAATAAAAAGTAAGAAAGGAAAATATAAATTCATATCACATTTCACTATCTCAAAAAGAAAAAAAAATTAGAAATCTAATATGCCAATTGTGTAGTTATAAACTTATAATTACTTTTTAAATGAAGAAGGAAGTAAATTATATATGTAGAAAAAAAGGGGAAGAAAACTCGTAAGATTGAGCTCAATGCTTAAATGTCAATGACAATTTTTTTATTTATTTTTTACGGTAAGAGTAAATTCATTAAACAAAATGCTGAAAAGTCAGCCTCAACAAATTGAACAATCGAGTCAGGAATCGATTCTGAAAAATAAGAAGAATTACATGAAAATGCAAACAAAGCTAGCCTATGAGCTACCTCATTGTTAGATCTGCGAGTCCAATTCATTTTAAAGAGAATGCTGAATGAACTCATAAATATAAATTTAAATAAAATTTCTACATGTATAATTAAAAAAATTAAAAGGGACTATCCTTCTAACAACTATCTAATGACTGAGTTAAATTTAAAATTTCCGTTCCTGATAAATAGGTGTTCAATGATTCTGTCGATTATATATTGCAGTTCGTTAGATAAGTTAAAGATAAATCAAATTATTTTATCTTATCCAATTGGGAAACTATTAAATAAAATGTGATAATTATTATTTCGTCAAAGTAAAAATATTTAGTTGAAAACGTTTAAATATAGCAAATGAATTCTTAAAATTATTAATACTATTTGGTAACTGAACGGATTGAATCCTGGAAAGAGTAGCAAAGCTGTGGGCCAGGCCGTACAGGCTTTACCCCCGACCCGGCCCGGTGGAAACCCGACTATACAAATAGGAGCCCCTAGCCCCAGTCTTGTTCTCTATATATACATACATGTTTCAACCCTAGAAAACTAACTATCTAGCAAGAGAGAGAGAATAGAAAGTGTATTGTTTTGTTTACGGGATGGGTGGATCCTCCGAGGACGGTGGTTGTGACAAGATTCTTCCTCTTCCTCCGCGGCAGATTCTTGGCAGTGATCAGAATTCTCTGCCAGAAAAACTGGCGGCAGGTGGTGGTGACAAGATTCCTGTTCCTCCGCTGCAGACTCTTGAAGATAGTAAGGAGAGTGTTCTGCCTAAAAACCTACCTGAGGGCGGCGGCGATAGTGAGAAGATTCGTCGTCCTCCGCTGCAGATTCTTGATGATCATGACGATACTGACAATGCCCTACTACTATCTGTTAAGCGAAAAACTATTGCAAAAAAGTCAGAGTCAGTACTCTCTCTCTCTCTCTATAGATCTCTCTCTCTCTCTAGATCTCTAATTAATTATATATACGTACGTAGGAGTGAGGTAGTTCCTTTTACGTATGTGGTAAAGATGAACCGTGAAGACGTAGTGCGAGGCATTCTGGAAACACACTAAGATTTGGAAGAAGAATGTTGAAGAAAATAAAGAAGAAGCTAACTCTAAAAAATGATTGAGCTGTTGAATTTTCTTTCACAATTAAACGTGCGTGCATGTGTATTGATTGCGCATGCATGCATTTCGTGGATTTTATAATCTGTTTTCTTCATGTATTAATTAATTGGATCATCGGTCGCACTATTAATAATTGATTTTGGTTAATACATTAATTCTTTCCTGCCTTCTTCAATTTATTTCGTTAGTATATATATATATTTTGAAATAGTTTAATTAATGGATTATAATTAAAAAAATAAGGTTTTAATTAATTTAAGTTTATTCGTAATGTGTTTAATTAACATATATATGTTTGGCATTATTGGATCAATTAAATCATCATGAGTTGGCATTTTGTTAAACGAATTGAACTGTTTTGACCACTATTCGTATGAGTGACTAAATAAGGAAGCATATATATGCAGGTATTACTTATACTCCCTCCGTACTATAATTATTTTCGCATTTTTCTTTTTCGGTCGTCCTACAATTGTTTTCACACCCTCTAAATATAGAAACTATTATTTTAACTTTATCCTCACAATCCAACTAATACACAACACTCTATTTTTCTTAAAAATTGTGTCATCTCAAAGGTGAAAACACCTCTGGGACGAAGCGAGTAATACTTCTCTCGTAAAAATACTTTTTGCATATTTTAATTTTTGTTCACATATATATTTTGAGAAATTTTGTTTTATTGACTTTTCAATATTTAGTATGTGCAATAATATTGAGATGGAAAAAAATAACATTATAATTTTTTTTGGTATTTAATTAATTTTTTAGATATAGTATATCAAATTAAAATTAAATAAATAAATAAATTTTTATGCACATATTAGACATGCTTTAAAAAATTATTTTTTTCTGGTTGAATGATAAAATAAAATAAAATCTTTTTAATTATATCAAATACGAATATTAATAAAAATTATAATTTATTTATATTTTAAATCTTGATTCGAAATGAAAAATTATTATGTTTTGAGTTTCTTAAAAAAATTAGATTGAAATAAAGACAAATGGATTGATCTTGAATTGAGATAAAAAGAATAAAATTAAATCTTAATTTGAGAAAAAACTATGATACATAATTTAATTTGAGATACTTCAAAGTTGAGAATTTAAATCGAGACTCAATTAAAAAATTGGGTCCTAATATGAGATTTTTCCTATAAATTTTTTATATTGCGTTTGAATAGAGTTGTTTGAAATATAATTTTTTTTTTAAAATAGGTGAATTTAAGACTTTTGGATGATTTTGCTAATTATTTAAAATTTTCTAATTTAAATTAGGTTTAATGTAGATAAAATTCATATAACGTTCCTGGTTTTATGCTTAGCAAACCAGGTTTTATGCTAACCAAAGAAGAAATATTCAAATAACAAATCACTCATATTAATTAATTTTCAAACTATGTCTTCATTAAAATTATTAATGAGAATGCACTTGTCATATATATATGATATATCTCATCTTTTATTTCAAACAACAAATGGTAAAATAGCCGTGATTGTGGGGGAGTAAGAAAAAGGAAATGCTTCCGATATATAGGAAATTGACTTAATTAGATCCTCAACCAAATTCAGAATAATATATAGTAACTTTTCTATTGTTTTAGCATTTATCGATATATATATCCAGTGTATATTTGAAAAAAAAAACACTTAATTATCAAATATCAAGTGTCATTAATGATGCACTTGATCATGAGCTATTGGAGAATTGAGATTTTCTCTTATTGCATTTTTAAGATAAACTTCGTAATGATATTTTCTGATCACATAAACGTCGTGTATTGCTATTTTGGTTTCTTGATAGATTTTATATATAATCTTTTTCTTTTCTTTTTTTGTTGATCAGAAAATTAAATGAATAGGTTTCATCTTGATAGATGTTACAATATTATTGCTGTTAATTGGATCATCGAGTATTGGTTTCTGTTAATACATTTTCTGCTCGTTTTTTACTTCATGGTCTTCACATTTTAATTATTTCGTTAGTTGAAATTTTTGAAATTGAAACAATTATTTATTGGATAAATAAAAAATAAATATATAGTATGTGAAGTAGAAGTAAAGTTTTAATTTATTTGAATTCATTCGTAAATATATGGCATTATTTGGATAGATTATAAGTTTTTTAAAGTATTTTATAAGTTCTGCAGCTCATAATCTGTCTTTGTTTGATAAATAAAATGTTTGACAGCCTATAAATTTTTTAAAATAAACTCAATACATTTTATAATTAAACTACAAAAAAATAATTTGAGATATATTTTAATTTATTTTCTCAACGCCTCTATCTCCACCTACCTGCCCGCATCACCCTAGATTCAGCCACTACTACACAACACCTATAAAAGTAATAAAATATTTAGTTTTTAATAAAATTAATTTTTTTAAAATATATAATAATAAAAATGTATATTTTACAATAAATTATAAATGTTTCAGTTTGAAGTCTTGATTGACTCACCATCTAAAGTAAACAAAAAATTGTTTGAGTCATGGGAAGACAAGGTAAATAAAATTAGGAGGAAGTAGAAAGAAACTATATATTTCTATAGTGAAGAAGAAAACAAACAAATTTCGGGACAAAAAAAAAAAAAATTGTACTGTTAGTCTAATATAATATTTAAGCCAATGTTTTAATTTTAATTTGTAAAAATACAACCATATTAAAGAAAAGGGGGGAGGGGGGGACTAATAAGATACTCCCTTCGTCCCAAAATTACTTTCACACTTTCTTTATTTGGACGTCCCAACTCTTCTTTCACACACTTAAAAAGGAAACTTTCCTCTCTCACAAAAGTCAACAAAATACATTTTTTTTATTTTATTATTTAACTTTACACTCACATATTTACTTTTCTTTGGTTCGCGTGCCCGGGACTACTATGAAAGTAGTTCCGGGACGGCGGGAGTACTAAATTTTTATGCGTTTCATTAATTATTTTTAATAAAAATCAACTTTTCTTAAAATTCAATTGATATTTAATTGTCAAAACTTTATATAAATTGTCATTTGATATATATTACAATCAAATATAATTAACAAAGAAATACATACAAATATCGAGAAATTTCTTGTTCTGTTATGGAAAAAAAATTCAATTTACTACAGACATTAATATATAGAGATCGAATTAAATTATAAATCAACTTTTAGTTCTGTCATGAAGAAGTTTTAATTATAAAAATTGAATAATAATTTCACTTTTCTTAAGATTTATTGACTTTTGGTCTTCCCCGACCTGCTCCGATCTGAACCCGCACAGTATGGATCGCCCCGCCCCGCTATCCGCAGCGGGGCGGAGCGGGTATGGATATCATTATCGCCTTGCCCCGACCTGCCCCGCTCCATTTTGACCCGTTTATATTATTAAAAATTGAATATATATGGTATTTATTAAAAAAAATATTATTATTTGTTAGTATATATATAGTATAAATAAGAATAAATTAATTTAACAAATATATTTTAGATCAATATATACTAATAAAATATAATATGAAATATATTATGATGTTTTAACTATAAATTTTAATTGATATCAACATATTTAAAGATAAAAATAAATTCGTATATTATGTTTTTAATATCATAAACTTATTTTTTTAATTAAGACCTTAAATTTACTTTAAATATGTAAGAATATATTATATATTATAAATTTTAATTTAGAATGGATCGATCTGTCCCGCCCCGTGATCCGTAATGGAGCGATCCGACCTGACCCGCATATAGAGTGGAGCGGATTTGGATCTTCTAGTATCCGCCCCGCCCCGACCCGCTCCATTTGCCATCCCTAAAGGCGAGGCCATTGAGACTAACCAATTTTTTTATTATTTTCTCTCGTACTTTTATTTTACCAATTTTTAATTATTTTAAGTATTTTTATTTAATTATTAATAATAAAATAATATTTTATTTATTATCACATCATTATCACACTAACTACTATTAATAAAAATAATACAACATCATATTAATTTGATATAAAACTCCGTCCAACCTTACTTCTATATCATTAACTAAATACTCACTCCGTCCCAACATTTTCTTCATATGTGAAATTTTACGCATATTAAGAAAAAGTGAAGTATGTGAGTGTAAAGTTAAATAATAAAATATAAAAAAATACACTTTATTGACTTTTGTGAGTTTAAGCTGTTTCCTTTTTGGGGGTGTGAAGAAAAAATTGTAACGTCCATATAAAAAGTGTGAAGTTTATCTTGGGACAAAGGGAGTATCACTTTACTATTCCCGAGATTGTCTCATCCACATCTCTTTATCTTCGTCCCATCTTCCACTATCTGTAACCAAACAAGTTCTAAATTTTAATCTTATTAACGACTCCAGGTCTCCAACTCACAAGAGATTAATCTTTCTTGAACCTTTTTTTTATTATTTTAGTACTACTAGTAATTTGCTCGTACAATGCATCTACTAATTAATTTAATTAACTTATGTTACTCAAATTTTTATGAATATGAAAATATATATGATGCTGTAAATATATCGGTATATTATATTTATTTAATTATTCATATAATTCTTAGTTATGTACTCCCTTCGTTCCAGACCAATTTGCACACTTTTCATTTTGGGTTGTCTCAAACCAATTTGCACACTATTTAAAAGGGAAACATCGATTTGCGTGCACACTCACAAAACTTTCCACACATTTACCAATACACCACTACTTTATTTAAAAAATACATTTTTCTTAAACCGTGTGCCATCTCAGGGGTGCAAATACTCCTGGGACGGAGGGAGTACTAAATTTCAAAAAATGATTTTAAAATTTAACAAGGCTTATATAATCTTAAAAAACATTTAAGTTAATCATATAATAAAAATTAATAAATAAACACTTTAAAATAATAAGTAAATATTTTTAATTTAAATTTTGTTTTTTAATGTGTAATACAATAAAAAATAATAATTAAAAGGCAATTAGTTTAATGTATAATGTGTAAAAATAATTTTATATTAAAATTTTTATTAAAAAATTGAAATTATTAATACAAAAAAGAAATTAACTTTCTTAAAATAAAAATTCACTCTTATACCATAAAATAAATATATTTCACTTAATTTCATTTTTTCTCCTCCCACTACTTTTATATATAGGTTTATTTTATGGAAGATCCATTTGGCTCATGACTATTGACTCACCAACCTCGCAGGACTATTTAGAGAGAGACTCAGATCTCCTGCAGTACCCACTCTCTCTTCTCTTGTAACAAAAAAAAAGGAAAAAAATAATAATAAATAAAAACTAAAATAAAAATGTCGATGTCCGCCTTCGCCGCCACCGCTCCTCCGCACCTCAAACCCACCATCCCCGCCTGCACTCAAATCGCCGCCTTCCCCGCCGCCCTCTCACGGCGAACCACTTCCTCCGGGAAACCTATTTTCATTACCTGCTCATCCACCGCAGTCCAATCCGCACCAGTCGCCACCTCCGCCACGGATCGCGTCTTCAACTTCGCTGCCGGGCCCGCCACCCTCCCGGAGAATGTCCTTCTCAAGGCCCAATCGGAGCTCTACAACTGGCGCGGCTCCGGCATGTCCGTCATGGAGATGAGCCACCGCGGCAAGGAATTCTCCTCCATCATCCAGAAAACCGAATCAGATC
The DNA here is from genome assembly GCA_026898435.1 of Prunella vulgaris. Taxonomy (NCBI): domain Eukaryota; kingdom Viridiplantae; phylum Streptophyta; class Magnoliopsida; order Lamiales; family Lamiaceae; genus Prunella; species Prunella vulgaris. The sequence goes on from JAPKLY010000061.1 coordinate 1,531,363, forward strand.
TCCGAAACCTTCTCAACATCCCGCCCGAGTACACCGTTCTCTTCCTCCAAGGCGGCGCCACCACCCAGTTCGCCTCCATCCCTCTCAATCTCTGCAACCCCGACGACGCCGTCGATTACGTCGTCACTGGATCTTGGGGCGATAAGGCCTTCAAAGAAGCCGCCAAATACTGCAAGCCCAAATCGATTTGGAGCGGAAAATCTGAGAAATACACCAAGATCTCAAGCTTCGATTCTCTGCAACAAACGCCGCACGCCAAGTATTTGCATATATGCGCCAACGAAACAATTCACGGCGTCGAATTCAAAGATTACCCGAAACCCTCGGGCGAAAACACGGTGCTCGTGGCGGATATGTCTTCGAATTTTTGCTCAAAACCAGTCGACGTTACCAAATTCGGCTTGATCTACGCCGGAGCTCAGAAAAACGTGGGCCCATCTGGGGTCACCATCGCGATCATCCGATCGGATTTGATCGGAAACGCGCAGCCAATTACCCCTGTAATGCTTGATTACAAGGTCCATGCGGATAGCAAATCGCTGTACAATACACCCCCATGCTTCGGGATTTATATGTGCGGGCTCGTCTTCGAGGACCTAATCGCGCAGGGAGGATTAGTGGAGGTGGAAAAGAAGAACGAGAAGAAAGCAGGCCTTTTATTTGACGCCATTGATGAAAGCAGAGGCTTCTACAGGTGCCCTGTGGAGAAGAGCGTGAGGTCGCTGATGAACGTGCCCTTCACGTTGGCGAAGGCGGAGCTGGAGGCGGAGTTCATTAAGGAGGCGGCGAAGGAGAAGATGGTGCAGCTCAAGGGGCACAGATCAGTCGGAGGAATGAGAGCTTCAATCTACAATGCAATGCCTTTAGCTGGGGTTGAGAAGTTGGTGGCCTTCATGAAGGATTTTCAGGCAAGACATGAATGAATTATTTATGGAGTAGAATTTGTTGTTGTTGTTGATGATGATTTTTTTTAGTATTGATCTTGTGGAATCGTTATGATTCTGCATTCATCTGGATTTTGGTTTTCTGCTTGGATTAGTTTAGTTTTGGTTATGACAATGAAGCAGGTTTTGATTGAGGATTAGGGAAGTTGTATTGTTGGTGAATTGTGAAATTAAAAAAAAAAATGAATAATTGTCTGAGTTATGTTGCTCATATCAGTATGATGAGTTTGACTGATTTTTTTTCATTAGAATTGTGTTTCCTAATTGCTGTCCTGACCACCATTGAGTGACCAGAGTTCGATTCTCTCTAAAAACGAATTAGGGAAGAGATATACGGTTGGCTCAGAGATATTCGTGGAGTATTTAGAGATTTGGTGATAGTATTTCTAGCCACTAACAACTAGTAATATTTAACGATTAAGAAAAAAAAAAAAGTCACATGGAAGTCCAATTGTTAGTAGGGGTGAGCATGGTTCGGTTCGGTTACCGAACCGAACTAAATCACCAAAATCGACATAACTGAATTTATTATTTTTAGAAACCAAAACCGAACCATATACATTAAAAACTAAAAAAACTGAAATCGAAATTTTCGGTTCGGTTTCGGTTTATAACCATATTAACCAAAATATCACTAGTTAAAATTGTGTGTGCGGAAACAGGGAGAGGAGAAGTGGTGATTTGGTGGTTGCCCGCCTTGAGCTTAGGCGAACGGCGACGGATTGGAATGGGGTGAGTGGCGTGAGGGGGGGGGGGAGGGAATTTCTGGAAGTGAGGAAGAGAATTTGGAAGGGGTAACTTACTGGTTTGAGGGTTATGATTTTTTTATCTATATGTAATGTAATTATATTTATGTAATATAATATTTATTTAATTTATTTATATATATTAGTAATAGTATTATACATTATAATTATATATATATATGTTTAAATTCGGTTCGGTTTTCGGTTTTTCGGTTTTTTTACCCTAAAAACCGAAACCGAAACCGAAAACCAAAAGTTTAAATATTTAAAACCAAAACCGAACCGAATACCAAATTAACCGAATCAAATTCTTATTTCGATTTTTCGGTTAAAATCGAACAGTGCTCACCCCTAATTGTTAGTGTAGTAATTTTAATGAAATGTTACTATTCAGTAATTTGAGACGACGAACATTTAAAATCAGTCAAACTAGATAGTACATTTTGTATACTAAACAATAAACTGAGCCAGGTCGTCCATTGAGAAAACACTTTCTAGTGTTATAAACAAGAAAAAGGAATTTTCTAACTTTTTAAATGTATATATTTAATGATATTAATTTTATATCACGAAACTTATTCGGAATTGTCCAACCTATGACCATTGTTCTTTTAGAGAACCAGTTAAGTACCCAGCATATACTTCTTTTAGTTTCTTAACTGCCAAATAATTACTACTGTTAATAAAAAACTTCTCCCTCTCTCTATAAATTTGCCAGACTCTTGAAACAATTTCAGTGTTCAGCGAGAAAGTTACAAGCTAACATACAATAAAAATGCAAAATGTATCTCACCAAGTAAAAAATAATTCTACACGAGCACCCACCCTGAATTTACAGCATCAGGCAACCTCAAAATGGACAGATCAAACAACATTGGCTGCATTGTGTAGCAGTTTGAAATACATTCTCTTGCAAATAAGCTCGTCCACAAGCGCTCGATTAAAATTACATAGACCGAGACCATCAGCAGCAACGGCATGAGAGAACATCAGAGCATGTATAAGGTCTCAACTTCTCCTCCAGATCTTCTGCTGTTGGAAGTGGCTCCATCCTGTACACTCTGGTTCTTGCACAGCAGAATAGGTATAAATTCCGGCAAATTCCTTGACTGAATGGATACACTCTCTCAGGTATCCCTCTGTAAAATCCATTAAGATGTCAACTGAAAATGGGGACTAGACGAAGGGTTTAATATATGTTCGGATGATGTTTCGGGAAATAGATTCCAAACCATGCACAATGATGTTGGCAATAAATTTTTAGCATCAACAAGATAATGTGCCTCTCCATTTTCTTGCACAAACCATGTTCATCATAGTATTATAGACAAAACGCAGAAGTAAATGCACTTTAATCACAAAGGTAAGTCATTTCCATCAACCAAGTCCCAAAAGTTTGCTTAACTGCACAACAGTTACTAAACTAAGTTTAGTTTTGATAGACAAATGCAATTAACCACAAAAAGTGCAAATACACTATGCAACCTAAGAAAAACCTTCATTTTTGTGATCCCGATAGTTATCAACTGTAGAGGAATGGGTTAGTTGGAATGTTGATTAAATCGAGTGGGGTGGATACAAGTGGGGCATGATATTCTGTGTTGTGCACATGCCCAAACAAGCCGGATGATCTTTAAGGCTCATCTAGCCAGCCTGCATTCTTAATCTTTCTTTTTCTTAATTTTTTTTTATCATAAAACATCAGTGCAACGTGTGATTTTGGAAATAACATACAACTTCACATAAAGGACAACCCACAATCTGCACACCGAAAGACACTACTTCATGAGCAAAATTATCTGTGTTAGATGTCAAAGCAACATAAAGTACAAGCAGTTAAAGTAAAAAGAATAAAAGATCAATAATACAATCCTTGAAACTAAAATGTCAAACAACATAAGAGAAGTGGTACAAAAACCAAAAAAGATATCAGGAATTATAAGCTTCAGATCAAACCTTAAATACACAATTCTGCGCCGTCTAACAAGCTCGTAAGTGGTTTGATTAGTCATAATAAGGTAGCTGTTCCATAGAAAAGCATGATTATATAGGGAGCAGCAATGTTGCATTTCCTAAAAGATTGACTTCAAAAGATAAAGACACGACATGAATCATGAAACAAAAAATACCTGTGAAAAAGGAGGAGCAGCAGCAGAAAAGTTAGAGAAATTGACAAAGCAGCCAAGAGCGTAATCAATATTATATCCGCCCACCTGAAGGGAATCCAACCATTTTTTCTTTAGCATTCAAACAATATTGGAAGCTCTATCATGACTAGTTAAAAACATAAAACTAAACACTATCAAAAGACTTTTTAAGTTCTAGAATATAAAGATTGTGGGCATAAGTCTAATGCTCTCTGCACGTATTTGGTCTCCTATAAAGAAATAAACAGAAGATTTCTTGGGCACAAAAAGTTGCTATGTTACATACCATGCCTTCAGTATATGAGACTTCAGGTATCCAATGTACAATATGCTAGTCCAAATGCACAAGGCAGTTTCCTCACATAGGTACCACCTGGTGTACCATTAATATTAATCAATATAAACAGATTCGAATACTCAAATAACAATAAAAGGTCATAAAAATGTGCCGTCCCGTAAGGTGCAAATTCCTACGGGACGGAGGGAGTAGCATATAGGTAAATATGTGTAAAGTTTTATGAGTGTGCATGTAAATCAATATTTCTTTTTTCTTTTTTGGTAGTGTACAAATTAATATATTACATATGGGACAGAGGGAGTATTAACTAACTAAAAACATGGATTTCATCAAGTACAATCAGCAATGAAATGTAAATACTTTACCAGTGAGTAAATCAAATACTTTATATGAAAATGCCTCAAATAAGACACGCAAGAAGCAACAGTTCAGAGCAATTAGTTGGATCAATTCAATAATTACAGATGACACTGACCAAAAACGACAATGGTTTCCCTGGCCTATGCATGTCCCAAGCCAAGCACAATGATGATCAAACTGAAGAATGCACTTGTCACAGTCATGGCAATGCTTTGATCGTGGAGGCTACAAAAGAAAAAAACATTAATGCCAATATCAGAAACTGAGAAGATTTGGACCATAATTGTTAACATCTTGTCTAGTTGACTACATACGAAATCTGTATTATGTACTTGAATCTATCTATTGCAAGTTGCCTGCTCTGATTAAATCGATAAGAGCCAAAATTCCCAGCATCCAGACATTTTCATCTACTGAATATTTGTTCTAGTCTGAATCCTAATTGCACAACCACAAATTAAGTCTCAATTCTCAAAGAATAATACCACATCCAAACTCTTGAGAAAAAAATCCAGTTAACAAGACTTCCATTTCCAGCATATTTTGCCTGATTCAACCCACAAATTTTGTAATGAACTTGAAAGAAAATAAATACTATTTCTACAGCATACGGATAGTGAGAAAGGAAGAGAAAAGTTACTACCTGAATGACATTGCAGTATGGGCAGGTCAAATTTCTGGTAACAATGATGAGAAAAACAGTCAGATAGTGTTTGGTGGATTCTAAAGAAAACCAAATAAGGTGCATGTTCTCTTATGTGTCAGAGTAATTTAAGGACAGAGCTGAAGACTACTCTATATCTGTGTAGCTCTGAGAATGTCCTTGACAATTCCAACAATTTAGCTGTTCATGTATAAGTAGTATATATTCATCAACCAAGGACCAGTTTTCTGGTTGATCAAAGCACCTCAGGGCCATGATTACAAAATATAAATTACAGCCCAGATGCCAAAACCAACCAATTTAGGCTTAATCAGTATCGACCAAGAGAGGCCATTTGTATCATCCATTGCAAAAAAAAAAGTAAGAGTAAACCTCTTCTATCAAAGAGACGTACCTTGTCCAATTTGATCATGTAAAAAAATAAAAAATTAGCTGATTCATACGCATCAAGAATAATGCTAATGAGAAGAGGTATGATTCATTAATATGTAAGGATGAACTAGCATCATTAAATATTACTCCCTCTGTCCCAGAGGTATTTTCACCTTAACAAGTGCACAATTTTCAAGGAAAGTTGGGTGATGTGTAAAGTTAATAATAAAATTAGTTGGATTGAATGTAAAAGTAATGACATTTTGTGTAAATATGTGAATATTGTAAGGATAAAGTTGAAGTAGTTGTTTCCATTTATAGGGTGTGAAAACAATCATGAAACGGGCATAAAAAGAAAGTGTGCAAACAATTATGGGACGGAGAGATTAGATGCCATGCAAAAATTTAATCACATAATCATCATAAAATTTAAAGTGCTAACATGTTAATTGTTTATCATTATGTGCAATACTGCAATATGACTATTTGAACCATGCTGGTCAGTTTCTTATTCACATATAACACAAAGATGTGTTCCCTAATGAGTTGTAACATTTCCAAGCATGGGGAACCAACTTGTCTCCATTTACATACAAAAGAAACAACGAATGATGCATACAAATTCTGTCCATTTCCAGAAAATACAATAAGATTGGGTTTTCTTATACTTATGAAATATGAAAAGAAAAGGAATAAAGATAAATCTAATCCTTCAACTAGTCTGTAGATTGAACATACATAAAATCTTGTTCCAAAGTCTGGAAACCATTTCTTCAAGATCACTTAGAAGTTAAGCCAGCTTTACATTTTGGTGTCCCAAAAGGGGCAAGTCATTGTTATGTCTTTTTAAATTCCAAGAAGTGGTCATTCGGGTAATAGTGGCGAGCTTAAGTTATTCATTTGACCTGCGAACTAAGTTTAACCATCACAGGATACCCTTCTGCATCTCAGTAGGGTGGACCTGTAATTAACTTCATCCACAAATCAATACTTTTCATTAACCTAAAAAGTGTAAAGTAATAAGAGCATACACTCACCTAGTAGATGCCACTGGAGGATACAAATCCATTACCAGCTTTGTCCAAGCAGTTGTGTTTCCTCTGTGATAGTTCCTTCCATCCATAGAGACTACTACACTGCCATTTTTGCTTGATGCTGGTTGTCTTTGCTTGAACATTATAACAAGTCATACCCAAAGACATGAAAATTGGTTAACTCCACACTCTGGTAAACTAGTAACATGTGTACAATCTTCTAAGTCATATACATACCTATTAATTCCTGCCTTTGGTATTAAATGTTTAATTTTAGAAAAGAATAAGAAAAAACCTGCTTACTTTGAGGCCAACAATTCCCTTCTGGCTGAAGCATCTCTTTCATCAACAGCTTTTTGTGCATCAAGTACATACCTAGATTTTCAAAAAGAGAGGTAGAAATAGGCCTAAGTAAGAGAGCAAAGGAATAAAATGTTTATTCTCAAAATTTGTTGTAATAGAATCATTTGGAGCTGTGCATAGCTTGTGATTATAATTACCCAGGAGATGTTCCAGCAGTAACAAAATATTGAACCAGTGTAGCACCGAACAATGATGCATATACCACAGTGTACCTGTTGGGAATGGAAAAACAATGATGCCACAAGTATTATGATAAGTATATAAACAGGATAAAAACACAGAGGGTAAATCTTAAAGAACATTGAATAGAGCTAAATGAACAAAGCTGAGCAATTAATCAATTTCCTAATTGGCACTTAATAACTTCATGCAACACAAAGATCCAAAGTGTTTAATAAGACTTCCCTTTCGGTAATAAAGTTATAAAATACTTCCACAAAGATAGCCCATAAACCAGTACATATATTGACCACAATGTATGCAACAAGTCGACAATAACATGAGATTACAAGAATGTCCTTTTGTCCCAAATACATAATCCATAGATATCTCCCAGATCTCCTCTTGATTCCTGTTAGATGAATGTTCTAGGTCTGGCCCAATTTAACTAACTAAAAGAAACCACATGGACCATAATTTTCCAAATCCATTATAATGAAAGATGTTTAAGAGGAAAAAACCAACACTTCCTTAAAGGCCCACCACAATAATTAACAATGCTGATGGATGCCCTGTGAATCAGCCTCATAAAAGGATCAGTTCAACTATTAGCACTTGAATAAGCAAATCAGCCATAACATGCACAGTTAAGACTTAACTATGCAACAAAATGACACAAACCCCTGTGGTGGAACCCCAGATATGCTTTTAATTTTAGTATCTTAACAGGACCTAATCTAAACCATAGTTTTGCTTTTAAAAAATACTTGTGGAGTTCATCAAAGCACTATTTGAGTCTCTAAAGGAAATGTAAAACAACAAAAGAGTATGGCTGATAATTGTTACATAACTATATCTGCAACTATAAATCAAGCTGACAATTAACCAACCGATGATACTTTCCCAACATTGACCTACAATATTCAGCAAGTAAATGTACAGACAGAATAAAGTTAAAAACAAGCAATATTATCTGTACGTTACCATGGTTCCCTTCTGGTCTTCTCAATCAAATCATGGTCAAACAGAAACAGAACACCGGCAAAAACAAGATGCAGTATCACCAACGCTACTTTCAGAGATAAAGCAGATCTTCGGGCTGAAATCAGATTTAAAAAACCGACAAAGAATCATAACCAAAATATCTTAATGTTCTGCGAATCAATTGAAACATAGAAGTAAAATCATAATAACCTGGATCAGATAGGCAGTGGAAGAAGCGAGAACAACGGTCGGCGGCGCGTTCCCATGTGTGACGGAGGTAGCTGCCGCATGATACGCCCATTGTTTTCTCATACGCTCATAGCCTCTGCAAGGTAGTACCCTGTGCTACTTTAGTTGTACATAGCTGTGGGAATAGCGAGCCAACGAGAGAGAGAGAGACGGCGGCGTAAAAAATTCTAGTCCCAAGAGTAATCTAACATGACCATTGACCCGCTGCCCCGCCCCCACAGCCACAACCATCACCTGTTTTCAATTTTTCTATTAATTAACTCACCTCTTTTTGTAAATGCAACTTTTGCTAAGAGTTATATACATTTAATAGCGATTTAATACAAAATTAGTTCCTTATATTTTTAATCATATATTTTAGAGCAGCTAACAAATAAGAATATTTTGATAAATTTATTTAATTAGGGATGTTTCTAAATTAGTTTATTAAAGTAGGGTAAAAAGTTGAATGTTTATGGATATAAAGTCAATCGGTATTTAGGCAAGGATGCAAATGGCCCCCAGCGGCCGACACCTAGTCCAAATCGGCAGAGAAAATCGATCAAGGTATTAGGTCCCGCCTAGACAGTCTTGGCCCCGCCTAGGTGACCATAAGGAATAGACGGAAATGACGGCCACAGATGAGGAGTAAGCAGAGGTTTATTAAAAAAAAAAAATTAAGTTGATAACAAATTTATAACTTTTTTAAATACACATGAAGAAAAGAAACAAGCTTCTAGCCGAACAATTAAACAATCATGTGTATATCAATTTTAATGCAAAATTGATGAATAAGCGCAAAAAGTTAAAAGAGAAATATGTGGAAGTTTTATTAGCAAAAGATGATGCAAGTTATGTTCAAGAATGAATTGTTGGATGTGGATTGGTTGATGATGGTGTTGTTGAGGGAGACATTGGCTCAACCTCGAGCATGACTTCTCGACTTAGAAAGCTTGACGAGAATGATTTCTCTCATCTAATGATGATGAAATAAATGTTGATGTGGAGTTTGAATCTGATGATGAACAACAATTGTCTTTAGATATTCATTTTAGTTGAACTACCTATTAAATTATCCTTACGATATACTACTATTTTGTTACTTTAGTATTTTATTTAGAAGTTGAACAATATCATTTTTTGATAGTTTTTAGCATTTTATTGACTTGTTGTGTTTTATAAAAAATACATTTGAGTATTAATTATGTTTTAAATTTGTAATTTATTGTATAATGTACATGTTTATTAATATATGTTTAAAAAAATTAAAAGAAAAATATATTAGCCCCTCCTAGGCCTCCTTGGCGCATAACCGCACTCGATCGCCCGACGACTGTCAAACGTCATTTACACCTTTGGTATCAGTTGATGATGTGGACGTATGTCTATTGAATTAAAGTAATGACTTCGTGAAACACGCTCCATTTGGTAATACCGGAACCGATATGGCACAAACCACTATCAACTTTCCCATGAGTTCTCCTTGGTCAGCGTGGAGTCAAGCATGAGAGAGTGTGAAATTAGCTATAGGATGATGAAAATATTTATTGAATATAATCATTGCCGTCTCAAATTGTCTTTTAAATTAATATTTATTTTTAAAATTGTATTTTAAATTAATATTTATTTTTTAAATTGTATTTTAAATTAATATTTATTTTTAAAATTGTATTTTAAATTAATATTTATTTTTAATATATCCAACATTATATTATATTTTAATATATATCTATAAATATATAAAAAATGGGACTTGCAAAAATATAATTTTGTTATTTTAAATCATAATCTAATTTTGTTATTTTTTTTTGTCAATTCACAGGTACGCCTAATTTTTAGTCACAAAATCGCAAACTGTTTGCAAAAATGTTGAGCCCACACTTGCAAAAAATAATTTTGAAACCCTAGTAAAATATAATCAGGTTCGGCAGGGGGTGCGTCGCGTGTGGCAGCGAGGAGGCGAGGCTGCGACTGTGTCTGATGTAGCGCACAGGCGTGGGCGTGGGCGGCGCCGGCGTGGGAGGAGGCGTCGGTTGAGGTGGAGGAGGCAGCGATGCCTGGCCGCTGAAAATCCGTGGTAATGACTAAGGAAGAGCACAAGACTACAAAGAGTATAATAGATGGTACAATCTTATGGGCCATTAATGAAATCTTGGCCCAACTTTCTCATTTATTTATTTTACATAAACATATTTATTATAAAATGATCTGCTAATTTTAATTGATGCATAGCTATGTTTAATAATACGAGATCACACATTAAAATGAAAGGTATAAATGAGTGTGATCAAGTTTAATTTTAAAAATAAAAAGTAATTAAGAATTTTGCACTGTCTCATGAAAAGGGTATCATTTATTAAAGTATATGTAATAAATTCAAATTTTAAATTCGAACCGTAGACAAGTTTAAATTTTAAATTTGAATTGTAAACTTCCATTTGCTATAATATTATACAAAGTTCGCTTTAGTAACCTATCAAAATATTGTATCAATAAATTTAATTAACAGATTTATTTTATTTTCACAATATATTATCATATTCATTAAAGTTTTTTCAAATTTAATTATTCAATTATTAATTAACATAATTTCTTTACCATTAAAATAATGAGACTACATTTATATTATAATTATAGTTTTTTAAGGATTAATTCTATATAAATACACCACCTTTTACTTAACTTTCAATTTAATCTTGAACTTTACGATTATTATAAAAAATCTTAATCTTTTAAAGAGTTTCAATTCGATACACTTTTTTTTCCGGCCAACATTTGATGATTAATTCTAAAAAACTGAACGGACCGAATTTTAATTAAAAAAACATATTCATTATATTATCTATATATATAACACCTATGAGAACTTTAAGTTGTGGTGAACTTTATTATTAAATTCATGTTGTGTAAAACTTTAAATTGTGGTGAACTTTATTAAATTAATGATGCGAACTTTATTAAATTTAATTGTATTGTATCTCTTTAATGTGTTGGTATTTGTTGAGCAATTTATGCAACCGAAAGATTTATGTGGCTAATTATACGTAGAAAATCACTCAAACAATAATCTAAAGATATAATTTGAATTAGTAATAGGAATTATAATTGGAAAAGTAGAGAGAGAAATTGTGTAATGTATTTCTTGTATTTGGGAAATTAGATCCTTTACAAATGAGTTTTTACAAGTATTTATACCCTTGTAAGGGTGAGGTGGCACATTTTTAAGTCACTTGGCCTCTGATGGTGACAAGTGTCCTCCACTTGTCACCACCTTAGCTACTTGCCCCACTAACCCTAACCTAACCGACCTATGCCCTCATTACAGGTTCTCTAGACATCTGGGAGCGATGGTCGAGCACCGGGGCGAGCAACATGGCGAGCAACTTGGACTTGGCCACGTGGGCTTGTTGCCTCGCCATC
>JAPKLY010000061.1:1543091-1553486 GCA_026898435.1 Prunella vulgaris
TTGGCCACGTGGGCTTGTTGCCTCGCCATCTCTGAGCTGGACGAGCAAGGTGGCGAGCAGCCTGACGAGCAGTCTGGCGAGCAACTTGGACTTGGCCACGTGGGCTTGTTGTCTCGCCATCTCTGAGCTGGACCAGCAAGGTGGCGAGCAGCCTGACGAGCAGTCTGGCGAGCAACTTGGACTTGGTTTAAATTCCTTTTATCAACATTTGCCCCCCAGCGCATGCTTCAATTTGATTCTAAATATTGAAGGATGCGCTGGAGTTGTAGTTGTGCAACTGAGGGATGATGGAGGGACTCTGAGAATAATGGCGAGTAAGTGCAGCGAGTAGCTTTAAGTTGACCTCATGGGTTTGCTGGCTCGATGCACTCTTGCTCACCTATAATCTTGTCAGAATCAAGATTTTCTTTAATCTTCAATATTTCATTACCTTGCAAGGTGATGAGCATGTAGCTTTGGTGATATGCATCTCCTTCCTGCTCGTCCCTAGCTCGCCTCTTGTTGGTCTCGTGTAGGTCGCCTTGGTGGCCAGCTCCCCATCGAGGCGGTCCTCTTGTGGGTTTCATGTTTGCCACTTGGTCGCACCTCGTGACACTGATTTGACCCATACCCACTGGGTTAGGAGTAGATACATGGTGGTATGGAATGATACGTTGGGCAAGCTAGTGGACGAGCTACGTGGGCACGCCGGTGGGAGAGCCAGATTGGCATGCTGGTAGGCAAGCTACTCTACCTTGATCATTTTTCTTAACCTTGTTTGTTGTGTTTGTCTCTTTGTTGTGAATTTTCAGTTATGCTCGCGCTACTGTCTTCAGTTTGCCCTTTTTTTTATGGTGCGTATTGGTTCGTCTTACGTTACTTTCAACCGCGAACTTGCACTTACAATTATTTTTGGGCATTTGGGTTCCTTTGGAACACTTTGCCTTCGGCATCTGTTCTTTGAGGAACTTTGCCTTAATATTCATTAATGTGGGGCACTAGGTTATTTGTGTTCCTTTAGTAGGGTACACTTTTTAACCTTAGCTTTTCATAGCTTCGCCCTGGGCTTTGACAGTAGCGTCTTGAGATCTGTTTCTCTTGCATTGAATCACATTTAGACTGTGGGTGATATGGAGTCGAGTAGTATTTTCTTGATATTCCATGAGGTGCAAAAATCTCTTAATTTGCTTTCGTCAAACTGTCGTCCATTGTCTATGACGATTGAGTGTGGTAGGCCAAACCTGCAGATCAGGTTTTGATGGCATCTTTTCTTAATGTTGGATGATAGTACCCTTGTCTGATAGCCTTGTACGCCAAGGCTTGCCCCCCAGCATGGCCTCCACATATCCATTCGTGGATTTCTTTTAACACTTTTTGTCCTTCTTTTGGGGAGAGGTATTTGAGTAGGGGTAGAGAGATTCCCCTTTTATATAGTTGTCCACCAACTATTGTACATCTTGCAGCTTGTTTGGCAACTCGTCGTGCCTCCCAGGGATCTTTTGACTGGTCTCTATTGGTTAGGTATTTTCTGATGGGTGTCCTGCAGTCCTCCACCACCTGTTGGTTATCTGCTGCTTGTTGCCCCCATTCAAAGTTTGATTTATGCAATCAAACGTTGAAGGGTTTTCTATCTTTGTGATGGTGACTTCTATAATACTTGCTTCGCTGGTACTTGTTGCTAATCGAGCCAACGCATCTGCTTGTGTGTTTTTGAGTCAGGGGCAATTGTCGGGTTAATGTTGAGGCTGTGGCACACATGTTCAACTGGTATCCTCGTCATGTTTTTCCATCGTGGGCTTGAGTTAGGTCTTTCCAAGTTGAAGTTGACTTCTATCTACGTTGGCTCGTACCCTTGTTGTGGCTCCAAGTCCCCTTGTTTGCCTGGTGGGTTTTCTTGTCTTGGGGTTGCACCACCTTCACCCTCTACCGATGTGATGGGTGTGTCACCACTTGCTCCGGTGTCTATCTCTATGGGGCTTTTTGGTTGTTGGCCCCGCCTGGGTGTCTGATATTTATTGAAATGATGTCCAGTATGCTGGGCTCATGAGGACGTAATTGTATTTGTATCTCTTTCTCATACAGTAACACTTGGGTTACATGTTTTTTTTTATAGACACTCATGTGCCTTCTTTTGATCGCCTTTAATTGTTCATGCACCTTGGTGTTCATGATATTGACGTTGATGACTAATGAGTCATTGTGGGGTGTGAGGATTCCCCCTAGGTCTGCTTGTGAAAACGTCTAATCTGTTGTTGGCTTGGTGGGCACCTCGATCCTGACCCGTCTCTTGTACCTGGTTGATTGCCCGGATTTCGGTCTTTTCCTATCTCTTTGATGGTGGTGGGCGTCTGTCAACCGTTCCCCCAGTGGGACCCATCTCCTCGAGTACCAAGATTTCTCTGTTTGGTTCTTAATGAGGTGGTGGTGCTGGAGGTCCCTTTTTGACCAGTCTGTTGGGCCTCCTTTCTTCTTCATCACTGTCTCCATCATCTGAACCTTCTCTTCGAGGTTGCCTTTGTCTTTTCACCTGTGCTTTCCTTACATCGGACTTCGTACCTAACTTCTTCTGCAGTGCTTCTTGCATGGCCACATACACCCCAGCCTTATGCCTGAATTCTGCGTACGTTCCTGGGCATGATAAATGCATTTTCTTCCAGAGTTCCGTCCCCTTCTTCAGTCCGGCCATCACAACAACAATCTTGGTGTCTTCGCTGACGGATTCTCCTTCCAAAAGGATCTTGTCGAACCTCTCAAGGTATTGCTGGTCCGTCTCCTCTGCTCCTTGTGTGATATTGGCCAGCCGATGTTTTTGCATCAAGTATGTTCCAAATCCTGAGAAGTGGGACAAAAACTCCCGGGTAAGCTGTCCGAACGAATGAATTGATCCTAGCGCCAGAGCAGAGAACCATCTGTGGGTTCGATCCCCCAAGGTCAGGGGAAAGTTTCTGCATTGTGTAGCGTCTGAAGCCCCCATCGAGATCATGTAATCGGCATACTTCGAGATGTGCACCTTGGGGTCAGATTCACCCTCATACAGTACCAATGATGGAAAATGTATCTTCTTCTGTATAGGTGCTGTGAGGATGGTTGTAGACAATGGTGAGATTGGGAGGGAGGTGTATGTCTCAACCTTCTCTTTGTTGGCCACTTGTTCCCTCAAGTCCTCTACTGCTTTCTTTAGCTTCTCTATCTCCACGATCGATGACCCACGAGATGATCCCCCTCCTCGAGGCAGTTCTGAGTGCACCTCATATTGACGTGCTGCCCCCGGAAGTCCCTCACTTCGGGCGACCTCCCTATGTGGACGTTGGAGGTTACTTGCAGCATTAGGGCCCAACCTCTCGGATGCCCGTCTCCTTAGTCGGTCCTGTATGGGCCTTCGTTGATGCCTTGCATCTGACTCAAAAGGTTCTTGACGCTGCGAGTATCAGGACCCTTCACCCTCCGAATGATGGCTTGGATCACTATGCCTATCTCCTTAGGACCCTTCATGATGACCACGCTGCTCGGCTGGTCGCCCACTTGGTCGCCCGGCTGGTCGCCACTCTGCTCGACCATCTGGTCGCTTGTCTGATCGCCTAGGTTGCGGTCCTAGGCGATCGCACATCTTTTGTTTGCCCTTCGAATTTTCTGGGGCGACACGTCCGCTACTAGCTTCCTCCTCTTGTGCGTGATAGCTCGTCCTTGTATCATGTCTTGTCTCCGTAGGGGCCGCTTGAATCATGGGTTGACGAGCCTCCACCTTCTGTTGCCTTTGCATCTGTTGCAACATGGCCATCGCCCTCTCGATGTCTTCGGGAGTTTTCACTGCCGACTCCAAGGTTGCTTCAATTTGCGATCTAATCGGGGCTGCCGGTAATGCTGGGACTCGGGTCTGTCCGGCTTGTTGGTAACCCGAAGGTTTCTTTCCCTTCCACCTTCGACTCATCGATGTGGTACGGGATTCGTCGTGAAAAACTTCGTAAATGTGTCTTGTCATTGTTGTATGAATTGTGTGTTGGTGATATGTCCTGGAAAATTTCTTTTTGATTTATGGGCTTCCTCTTGAATATTGGATGAACTTCTTCAAATCTTCAAGGGAGCTTCTTCAAACTTTCGAAGTCTTCTCTAAAAAATTCATCAACCGGAGGATCGGGCCCTTCCTCTAGCGCCAAATTGTTGAGCAATTTATGCAACCAAAAGATTTATGTGGCTAATTATACGTAGAAAATCACTCAAACAATAATCTAAAGATGTAATTTGAATTAGTAATAGGAATTATAATTGGAAAAGTAGAGAGAGAAATTGTGTAATGTATTTCTTATATTTGGGAAATTAGATCCTTTATAAATGAGTTTTTACAAGTATTTATACCCTTGTAAGGGTGAGGTGACACATTTTTAAGTCACCTGGCCTCTGATGGTGACAAGTGTCCTCCACTTGTCACCACCTTAGCTACTTGCCCCACTAACCCTAACCTAACCGACCTATGCCCTCATTACAGGTTCTCTAGACATCTCTGTGTCTTCATCCCTGGGAGCGATGGTCGAGCACCGGGGCGAGCAACATGGCGAGCAGCCTGGCGAGCAACTTGGACTTGGCCACGTGGGTTTGTTGCCTCGCCATCTCTGAGCTGGACGAGCAGCCTGGCGAGCAACTTGGACTTGGTTTAAATTCCTTTTTATCAACAGTATTGAACTAAATATAATCGTACTGTATATTTTTTTTTCACTTTTAAACTGTTTGGACCGAACCAAAATAATTCGGTTTGATCCGATTCAATTCAAGATACTATTCGGTTTGATTCGGTTTATAGCACACAAAAATTCGATTATTTCTATTCGGTCAAAAAATGGACCAAACCAACCGAATAGACCAATTGATCACCTTTAACTGCGACAACTGATAAAAGAATGGAGAAAAAAAAAATTCAGAGTTAGATCTAGGAGCGAGAGTTTGTGATTTAGAAATACGTTCCTCTCTAAATTTCTGATTCAAAATCTACAAGGTGCAATGAATTTCTAAATCACGAATGGCACGACACTATCATTCTTATTTGTAAATCAACGAAGTTGAGCATATCAGAACTCCAATTTATTGTTCGATTTGATGATTGGTGCCAACTGCGCAAGTATAAAAAAAAATAGTGCAGTAGATGGAGAGAGAAATAAGAATGAAGTTGCAAAATAAACTCACCATAACATAAGCAAAGTAGTCAGATTAATTTACAAGGAATCATACTCGCACATATGAAAAATGTGCATTGCACCTTCTACTAAAAAAATGAACAAGAAGAAATTATGCATTTGCTATTGCACATTGACCTGAAATTGTATACATCTGAGATCGAAGGAAGTACAAACGGGCAATGGCGATGGCGATGGCGATGGCGATGGCGACCGCTGCCAGCTTTTTCACTTCATCCTCTTCTCTTCAATGTGGCAGAAGCCATTTCCTCTCTCCTCCTCTCTTGCGCAATGTTCGTGCTTCCGAGTCTCTCATTTAATGCCTATCTTGATGTGGTGTTTTTGCTAGTAATAGATCCGTTTACTCTGTTGCCATTGCAGAAAGGAGTCCGTGGACAGAGATTTGTGATACTTAATGTGAGGTGCGAACTGGAAGGGAGTAAAGGAATCTTCCAATCCGAGTGCCGAACGACGTCTTCTTCCTCCGCAGATGATAGGAGCATTTCAACATACAAATGGTGTGCGGCTCTTGGAAGCATTGGGCTTCTAGATATGGCGTATTTGACGTACCTGAAACTCACTGATTCAGACGTCTTCTTCCCCATGGGAGAGGGATCCATTCTCACCAGTGAATTCTCCATTTTCGGTATTCAAACTTTGTTGAAAGAAAAATTGCTTTATAGTTTTATCTTATTTGTTGTCTGGGTGCTTTTCTTTTAATTTAGTGTGACTAAATTTTATGGAATTTGTTTGGTTGGTATGAGGGTTTTGGTTTAGGATTTATGAAGTTTGATTATAGATACTGGGTATGGTGATAGAGCAGGCATATGCAAATCCCGGTGCATTAGTGTACTAGAAAGGAGTTTGCTTGGTGAATTCTTTTTCCCATGAAACTAGTGGAAGAGAGGAATCCAAAAGAACACTTACTTTTTATACATCCTGCTTGTGCTTTTTTTTTTTTACTATGCATCCTGAGGACTGAATTTGTTGGAGAATCATGTTTACATTGTTTGGTATCTGCATCTGCAGCATTAACCTTCGGCTTGTTCTTCATCACCATAAAGGTATTCTCAGTAAGCATTTATTTATCTTTATTTAGTGCTTCATACAGTAACAATGAGAGAAGTTTTTGGACTCATTTGCAGGATTTTGGATCGGAGAAGATTAAAAAAATGTTAGCTTCACAGTTATGCACAAGCTTGGCCATTATTGCTGTGTGTACATCATATCCTGTCTTACCAAGGTAACTTGGTAATTTTGCGATACAGAATGACCTCAATTTGCTTGATAAACTGATGTTTAACTAAAATAATCACATTGGTTTTAAATGCTCCGGCCTAGGAATCTAGGGGACATCTGTGTACTAAGATAATTGCATTGGTTTGGATGCTCCAGCCAAGGAATTAAGCCAATTTTTTAGGGTGCTTAGAGTAAGATTGAGGCTGGGGCAAAGTTTAGCTAACTTGCTTAGCTCCTTGCTTCAGCTGATACATAAATAAAGATATTTTAAAAAGGATTTAATCTTTAAGCTTAAGCTATGATTCTCTGTCTTGATGAAGTTACTAGTTCCTGAATTTTGAATTGAATCTGCTCTTTCCGCACTGTTGAAATACCGTGGGAGGCAAGATTCAATATAAGGATCCATGATTTGGAAAAAATTATCAAGAAATATGAATTTCAATTGGAAAACCATGATATAGTGTAGGAAAGAGGAGAGGATTAGAAAGTGTAAAGATTCAAATCGTTTACAGGGATAATTTTCCTTTCCTTTTTCCAAGTTATGAGTAAATAGTCAAGCAGCTCTTCAAATGGAAATCTAGCAATAAATAGGATCAGAATTACATAAAATGTCAGTTGAAGACCTAATGAAAGGTCTTCAGGACTGTGGTATAAGTTATTTGGTACTTCTTGCTGCATCAGAATCTTGCCCAGAATTACCATGTGCTAAATGTTATATTTGTGGTACATCATGCTTGACGTTACTTCAGTTATTATATTAGACATGGTTGTTTATAAGGATATAAATAAGTTTAGTTTCAAAAGACAATAATGTGTTAAAATAAAAGCAAACTGTAGCATGGAAGTGCAAATGCTACTTAATATAGTCTCCAATCTTCAATATATGTAAATACACGTAGAAAGTAATGGAAAAAAGAAAAAAATTGAGTAAGCTAAATGTTAAGATCACGAACCTTTCTCTCATTAAAGTGTATAAATTTTTTTAAATTACCGTGTATTCAATATTTGCACATCCACAGGAAAAGTGTAAGAACTTGACTTACACTGACCTGGGATGTGGATAACTAAGTTCCCGAATGAGCTTGACGACCAAAGGATCATTTTATGTAATCAAGGTATAGTGTTCTGAGTTATTTGGTTTTGCACAAGGACCTGTAGCCAAGAATGGCAATTATATGGACCCAGTTGATGCAACACCTTCACATAGCAAACTTGAAATTTAGCTGCATCTTGTTGAGTAAATTGATACCTTGGTAGTACATACATATGCAGTTGCATGTTCTGCTTGATGGATTGCACATCATGAGTTTTCAACAAACGACATTAATTGAGTTTGAAAGGTCTAGGGTTATTGTTTGAAGTAAGAAGTGTAAAAAGAGACTTGCATTTCAGTTTTCTCGCTCTTTATTTTTCTTTAGCAGGGGAAGATGATGATTTCCGTTGAGGTTGGAAAAGCCATTCCTTTTGACTGCAAATAAGGTTTTGACCTAGATTTAGGATTTTGCTCTTAGTAGTTGAAATCCTTGAAGGAACTCTTTTTTTTTTTGGTGTATATGTATGAAAAGTTTGTTTTATTGTTAATTGTATCTACGAGCAGCAACTTAAGTAAATTATATACTCAAACCATGAAATATTATATATTTTGTTAAAACATTCTTGATTAGTAATTGATATTTATGGCAATTGCTCAGGTAGTTGTGATATTTTGATAATCGAAGTTCTATGACAGCTGTAAGTAATTTAGGAAAAGTTGTGTAATGAAAGCAACAAATTAATTTATTATGGATGTAATTCGAGGAAAGAGTGCTCTGAGAAAGACTTAAACTTTGTGAAATTTTTAGACTAAACGACTATTGTTTGTCATATCTGAACTTCCTATGGATCCTCTGGGTTCATGTGCAGATTAATAGAAATGCAGTACTGCAGAGACTTTGATTCAGAACACTAGACCTTATGCTTGAATATGATTCATAAGTGGTTTATGTACTGAGTTTTTCCTCATAAAATCTATACTCTATAGCCTGGCTGTAACAGAAATGCCATACGTCAAAACTGAGATAACAGGAGAATCCAGTCCGCTAGCCCTTTCTCTTGCAAGACATTTACACTCTATTGGAGCAAAACTATATGGAGCTTTCTGGTGTTCACATTGTGTGCATCAGAAACAGGTATATTTTTCATTTATGCTCAACTGTTATCAGCATACTGGGTGCGACTATACATATCCCAAATTCCTCTAAACATACCCCAGTTAAAATGAAAATTAATCTAAAATACTAAACATACCCCATATTTTACTGTTATACTCTTTTCTATTTTTTACTAAGTCTTCATCTCTCTCAAGTCATGTTAATGCTCCACAATTGAAAAGAAAGAAAGCAGCGCGTCGCCATTTTTTCTGCTATAAGAACTGAAGTTGTGGACTAGTAATCTGTGGAGATTTCCTAAAACTCGTTGATTAGCTTGGGCCATGGATATCAAGTCTTTTTTTTTTTATCAGTCATTTCTTTTATTTTTTTCTTATCCAAGATATATAGTTTAGTAGTTTGGCTAGGATATCTAACAACTCGATAAGTTGGTTATATATTCTTCATAATTTAGATATCAATAGATGCTCCATTTATCCCTCAGTTTTCATATTCAAAAATGGTGGGGTTTACATTGAATTGTTCTTTTGGGAGATATCTAAGAAGAGTTTGATAGAGTTGAATGTTGGATAGATTCGGAGAGTTTGTTTATGAAATTCTGCTTTCTGTAATTTTGTCAGTCTATACTTTAAACTCTGATGCCAAAAATTATTTACAAAACAATGATACAGTAACTTGTACAGTTGTACACTAATTAGTTTTTTCCCTTTTAATTGTTATCTATTTCGATCGAAACAGATGTTCGGGAGTGAAGCAGCAAAACTGTTGGATTATGTAGAGTGTTACCCCGATGGGATAAAAGCAGGAACTAGAATGGCTGAAGCTTGTTCTAACATCGACCTTCAAGCCTTCCCATCCTGGGTAATAAATGGAGAGGTATGACACTCCTTCATTTCACAACTTAAGATAATCGAAGTATGTTGTGCAGTTCTACACTTTAAAGTGCAGAAACACACCGGTCCCCATGATTTATATGACATACTTCAATTGGTGATAGTTATCAGAGTAACCCACTTGGCTTATAAACTAGTCTCATTTCTTTCAAAATTTAAATCTGGAACTACCCATGTAAAATTATCAATATTTTCAAGATGTCTGATCTCTAATAGTGTCATTTCACAAAGTGCTGGAAAACGGTTTCAGTTTTATGTAGTAGTTTTCTTATTCCCTATTCTTGTTGCAGGTTTTGAGCGGGGAGAAGAAGTTCCCGGAACTTGCTCAATTATCTGGAATGAAACTCAGAAATTTGAGCGAATAGATCCCCCCAACCCTATTAGATTCGTGGCTTGTTGATCTGTATTTATTTAGCTCAGCAGCTAAGTTGCAATGCAGTGAAGACTTGTGTTCCAATAATATACTCGATAAATAAGCTCGAGCCCAGTTCGAAAAGAAACGAGTTCGGCTCGGTTCAATTGCATCCCGCGCACGTAGACTACTAATCCAATTTTGCTGATGCTGTATTTTCATATGTATGAGATGTACTATGCTCTACTATTTTAAATTTTTTGACCATTTCAATTACCAGCCCTGATATGCCTATAGTGGTGATTTCATACTTTATACACGGTGGTGGACGTTATACATTGAAATACAATACACATTAATACAGAATTTGACTGCAGAAAACAAGGGTAGATAGGTCAGGGGTATAATTGTAAATACGTGACATCCAAATTGCTAGCGAGTGAAATTGGAGACTAAACAATACATGTGTAATGGTAAACAAAGTTATATTATAAATAACCAACTTACACATTCTGCGATATAGAAGGATGTATATAACATATGTATAAAAATACACTCAAGTCCATAACATCATTATAGTACACTGTATAGGATGATACACAAGTCCATAAATATATATA
>JAPKLY010000062.1:0-16203 GCA_026898435.1 Prunella vulgaris
TAAGGCAATGTTTGCTGCTGCATCTAAAACCAACCAGATCTTGTACCCATATCAATAAGAGGACCTCAAAACTTAAATAGCTGTATACGATCAATGTTGAGCTTCCCTTCCATTTGTCAACAGAGTTTTTAAGTTAGCAATCATGCAAACGGCAATTTTTAGGTTTGTTTCATTTTCAAGGACTCTTTGTTATTTTTATGTAATGTACAAGAGTCCCTACAGTTCATATTCTAGTTCCTGTGAAGTATATAGTTTCCATTAACAATTCTGTACAATTTTGTAAATGATTAATTATCGCTGGTTCCTGCCTGCAGAAGTGATGTTTTACTGCGACAATTGGAGAATCTACATGCTCGTGAGTCTCTTGCTAGGATTGTGATTGATGAAGCTCACTGTATAAGTCAGTGGGGACATGATTTTAGACCGGATTACCAGGTTTTGTATGTTTATGTAGCTCTGTAGAATTTTACTCTAGTAAAAGTTGACAACTGAATTCATTGACTTTTGGCTATTTTTACATTTATAAATATCTGCTGAAACATTTGTGATAAGAAAAATTGTGATGTTTTAACTTTTTGTAAAGACATGTTGTGATTCCTTTGGGAGAGAGTATCTCTTTTATAGAAATAAGATATTCCAAATTGATCGTGTTCATCTAAACTTGCTCTCACAGGGTCTTGGTATATTGAAGGAGAAGTTTCCAACTGTACCTGTATTGGCTTTAACTGCTACTGCTACCATTAGTGTAAAGGAAGATGTTGTGCAAGCTCTTGGTCTAGTAAATTGCATTGTCTTCCGGCAAAGTTTTAATCGTCCAAACTTGCGGTAAGTGTTATTTTTAGATTTATAGTGATCATAAACACAATTTCTGATGCCACAAATATTTCAGGTATTCAGTCGTTCCCAAGACAAAGAAGTGTATAGAAGATATTGACAAATTTATCAGAGAGAACCATTTTGATGAATGTGGGATTATCTACTGTCTTTCTAGAATGGATTGCGAAAAAGTCGCAGAAAAGTTAAAGGTTTGTTCATTGACTTAGATGGTTCTGTATAGTTGATGAGTTATGAAGATGCAGTAATGGGTAACTGAGCTATTCCTTGTTCTTGATGGCAAATATAACTAGTTTTCACAAATTTTTTCATCCGTTGCCACAAGATCATTTTTCATGTGGACATCATTCTCAACTGGCAGTAAATGAAAACTCTTTTCCTGTTGCACATGTTAATAGGTGATGTTCTATAGGTTGCAACGTTGACTCATTTTTACGATTTGGTTTAGAAACTTAGTTTTAGTGCTGTAGCATCAGTTTAATAAGATTTCATTTGTTTTTTTTTTTCCAAAAGCAAGGTCAATTTGAGTTTGGGGCTACTGAACAGAATTTGGCTTGTAAAAAATTCTTTGTAGCTTAGCAGGAGGAAGCAGATAGCAGTAGAAATCTTCACTGCACTAGTGTTGCATAAGGGCCTTTGAATATGTCAAGTGTTCTTGCAATTATATGTTGACATCTATGCATTTTCAGGAGTATGGGCACAAAGCAGGATTTTACCATGGGAGTGTGGACTCCGCACATCGTGCAATAATACAAAAACAATGGAGCAAGGATGAGATCAACATTATATGTGCAACAGTGGCCTTTGGAATGGGTAGATATTCGTACTCTTTTGCTTCCTTTGGAGTCCGTCGGAGATGCACTGATTTAAGTGTTTTTTAGGTATCAATAAGCCTGATGTTAGGTTTGTCATTCACCATTCTCTTCCAAAATCCATTGAAGGCTACCATCAGGTAGTCTCTGAGGCACATTCCTTTTTCATCCGTTTTAAATGTTCTCCGACTTTTTGTACAATGGAGCTTATCCTCTTGGATATTACGTTATGACATGTAGGAGTGTGGTCGTGCTGGTAGAGATGGCCAGCCTTCATCTTGTGTGTTATACTACAGTTATAGTGATTACGTGAGTTCCATCTTTTCCATCCTAAGATCACAATATTTATTTTCTTTTATTCTTGTATGTGGGCTTTTATTCACTTGTTAAAAGATTGTTATCTGCAATCTGCATTACTTCGATATTCTTACCTCATGTCAACTTGGACATATATGTTCTTGCCCTTTTTTCTACAGATTCGTGTCAAGCACATGATTAGTCAAGGAGCATTTGAGCAAACTCCCTTCGCATCTGGATATAATCGTTCAAATATGGGACCCTCAGGGAGGTTATTGGAGACAAACACTGAGAACCTTCTACGAATGGTAACAACATAATATTTTGCTCTTGTTCCTGTTCAAATTATCAGGCTGTTAATTTCTTTAACACTGAAATTGTTATCAGGTTAGCTACTGCGAAAATGATGTTGACTGTCGGCGTCTTCTACAACTAGTTCATTTTGGAGAAAAATTTGATTCTCTTAACTGCTTGAAAACATGCGATAATTGTTCCAAGAATCAAAGCTACACGGAGAAAAATGTGACTGAGACAGCAAAGCAGCTGGTTTGGATTTTTAGCTTCTATTATCTAATTTATGAGATGTCTTAGTCTCTTTATGAATAGCTAATTTTTGTTGTAGTATTTATTGCGTCATCTTTGTTTTTGAACTTCTATTGGATGATAAGGTCAGTATAGTCTATTTACAGTTTCAAATATGCTGCACAGGTTGACTTGGTAAAAATGACTGGGCAGCATTTTCCTTCTGCCCACCTCTTGGAGGTCTACAGAGGTTCCTTAAACCAATTTGTAAGTCCTGAATTTGGAGGTATATCATTTCTTTCTCATATTTTGAGCTATTTATTTAACACTGTTCTGGCTCAAAAACCTAGGTCAAGAAACACAGACATGAGAAGTTGAGCCTTCATGGAGCTGGTAAAGGTTTGGCGAAAGGAGAAGCATCACGTGTATTGCGTCATTTAGTCATTGAAGATATCCTTGTTGAGGATGTAAAGAAAAGCGATGTATATGGATCAGTGTCCTCAGTAGTTAAGGTATAGCTGTCTCGATTTAGAACGGAAATTGTCTCTCCCGTTCCACTATCGTAGTGGCACCATGTCCTTTCTATTCTCCTCTCCTCTTTCTTTGAGTCTGTTTCTCAATTTCTCGCATATTGATGGGTATCTATGAATTTGATATGTATGTAGGTGAATGAATCCAAGGCACATAATCTCTTTGCTGGAGGCCATATAATTAAACTGAGGTTCATTTTGTTTACAATTTTATGTTACTTAATCATCAAGCTATTTATGCATGCAGTGCTGAATGGAACAAGATCAGTTTGGGAAATAGATAATTTGTCCACCTGACTTATCTAGATGTATCCAATGTTTGCAAATATAAGTGCTTTTCATGTGTTCCGTGGGGCGAATACACTTTTGGCAACATTAGGAATGGATAGTATAGAGTCCTATTGTTCTATTTTGCTGAAAGATCAAATTGTGCCTTTTATTGCTACCCACATTTGTTTCTAAGTAACTTCTACACATAATATATGCTCTTATCACTCAATGTACTTAGCTATGAATCTGTTTTCCTTTTAGCTGCTTCTACCTTATAACTTGTTTATATGATTGAGGAGAAATTGGGGGTGGGGCCGTGGGGGGATATGACATGTTGACTATTAACATCATATCCTTCTTGACTCAACTCTCTGGTGAGCTCTTTCCATCAGCAATTGCATCTTTTTTGTGTTGTATTTGGAGTTAAACATTGTTCATCACTTTTCATTTGCTATGTAAAGCATTCCATCTAAATATGCTTCTAACTATCAAAGCAAATAAATTGTCATTCTTTAGCAGAATTGAGATGGAAACAAAATTTTGCCTGTTTATTGGCTTGTATTTATACCATTCTTGGTGAAATTACTTTCAGCTTACCTTCTGCTGTTAAAGCATCTAAGTCAAGTCGATCAGAAGCCACGCCAGCAAAAGTTTCACTAACATCAGGAAAGCAAATCCCTTTACCAATGGATAATTCAGTCCAACCTCACTCTGAAGTGGATTTGGTATATTTTATGATATGTTTAAATCAACAGCATCTCTTTTTGGTACTTGATATAATTTATCGTTCTCCTTTGTCTTCACAGATCCTTTCAGCAAAGCTTTATTCTTCGTTGCGAATGCTTAGAACTACTCTTGTCAAGGAAGCTGGAGAAGGGACAAACCCTTATCACATCTTTGGGTATGTACTGTCACCTTTAGAATGATATGAGATGAATGCCATTTATAACCTACTTATTCTCTCTCCTGTTTAGAAATGCAACGTTACAGCAAATCAGTGCGAAACTTCCTAGAAATAAAGAAGAGCTTCTGGAGATCAACGGTATTGGCAAGTAAGTGATTATCTGATATCAAGAAATAATCAATTTTGTAACCATCAGATTTAGACCAACTGCATTACTTCATGGTTTCAGGGTAAAAATTACAAAATACGGAGACAGGTTATTGGAGACGATTGAGGCTTGCATTAGGGATTATTACGATAAAAATGGCAGCAGCAGTAATGACAGCACAGAATCGAAAAGGAGAAGACATGCCACCACTGAGAAGTCGAACGACGATGACTTCAATGAGATGTGTGGGCCATCAAAGAAAAGGTTGGCAAAGAAACAGGACAAGCACTCCTCCAATGTGGCTGTTGATCATGTCTATTCTACTTACATCGACCAATGTGATGATATTGACTTTGATGACAATCTATTTGACATTGCCGTTGGTGAAGCTGTTCAACGCACCGGTGGAAGAGTTCTACCTTCATGGTCAACCCATGTAAATTAGGTCCATTTCTTTTTCTTTAATGGCATTTTTAGTTTTTTATTCCTTAGGCTGCTACAATACAAAACACATCAGGTTTTATTTTA
The DNA here is from genome assembly GCA_026898435.1 of Prunella vulgaris. NCBI lineage: Eukaryota > Viridiplantae > Streptophyta > Magnoliopsida > Lamiales > Lamiaceae > Prunella > Prunella vulgaris. The sequence continues at coordinate 4,846 of JAPKLY010000062.1, forward strand.
TAGTAGTAAATAGTAGTAATTGTTATGCTCTCATATTTTACTGCACTTTGGCTTAAGGATTATTAGTGATACCCCCTTTTCAGTTTGTCATGATGAAGGATTCTTGACTGTTGATGTGTTTGTGTTTATCCTACTGCCAATTTTTCCAGCTGGTTTCAACACTTCTTCTGTAAATATATCACCTTCGTTTTTGGTGGTTTTTTGATGCAAATTGATTCTGCAGATACTACATTACTGAAAATATAATTTTTTATATGAATGTAGTTCTGATTCTGATTAAATATGTTGGAGTTAAAGGAAATTGGACACAAAATTCACACACACTTAACGGAATTTCCGTCCCACGCCGCTAATGGCTGTAAGTTCCAAACTTATCCTCACATAAAATTCACCGTACCAACCTGTACAATACATATAGACTCCTTACTCACGTGGCCCATGGGCCTTATTTTCACACACTCAATATTACATATGGAAAGTAAATGACAATAACAGATTCATTGAACATAGACAATCAAACCCATAGCCATAGACAATCAAACCCACAACCTATTAATTCTGTTTACAGCGCCACACGTACACCACATGCGTATTAATTCCCTCCCTCTCAAGAGCAACCTTGTCCCCAAGGTTGAACTCTGGAGATTGTAACTTAAACACCTCCACATCGATCGAAGCAGCATCCTCCAAAGGACGAGATTCCCACGCAATCAGAACTTGGGACACACGAACATCACTACACCATATCTCACGATTACGCAGCACCTTCGTAGGAACGAAGTCCAAGAAATCCCCTTCAATATCAGGCGGAATGGAAGGTTGTACTTCTGCGTTACCTACATATGCCTTCAACTGAGATACATGGAAGACAGGATGCAGACGACACCCCTCCGGAAGTAGCAAGGGTATGCAGAAGGTCCCACTCGCTGTTGTATAATGAACGGACCAAAAAAACGGGGAGCCAGTTTCACCCCCAATTTCTGAAATAACGACGTTTGTCGATAAGGACGGAACTTAAGGAAATAATAATCGCCAACCTCATAGTGAACATCCCTACGATGTTTGTTTGCTTCTCGTGCCATTCGTTGTTAAGCTCACGCCAAGTGATAGCGCAAATTTTCTAAAATTGAGTCCTGATCCTTCAAGTCATCCAACACAGCTTTCACTCGAATTTCCTCGGGTAAACATCAAAAAATGACTGGTGGTTTACGCCCGTACACCACCTCAAATGGTGTGCATCCCGTGGAAGAATGGAAACTAGTATTAAAACAATGTTCAGCTCAAGCTAACCACTCCATCCATCGACGAAGATGATCAGAAACAAAACATCGTAAATAAGTTTCCAAGCATCTATTCATTACCTCCGATTGACCATCTGTTTCCGGGTGATAGGCCGAACTCATTCGAAATTTGGTACCCGTGGTACGAAATAACTCCTGCCAAAAGGCGCTGCAAAAAATAGGATCCCAGTCGGAGACAATAGAACGAGGTATCCCATGCAATTTGACCACCCCACGTGCGAAAACCGTGGCTGCATCTCTTGCTGTGAAAGGATGAGACATGGGAAAAAATGGACAACCTTGGACAGCCTATCCACGACCACCAAGATTATATCGAACCTGTGAGATTTAGGCAGTCCAGTGATAAAATCCATACTGACATCCTCCCAAATTTGGTCCAGAATCGGTAATGGTTGAAGTAATCTAGCTGGAGAGCGCGTGTCCGTCTTGCTGCGTTGACAAGTAAGACACTCAGCTACGAAGTTTGTAACCATCTTTATCATCCCCCGTCAAAAGACATTAGACGAAGGCGTCGATAAGTGCGATATGCACCTGCGTGCCCACCCATCGGGGTTGAATGAAATTCCAAAATTAATTTTTTTATCCATCTGGGGTCATTCGGAATGGCTAACCGATTCTTGAAATAGAACAACCTATTCACCATAGTTTAAGGCTTGGTAACGTGGGACTCCTTGCTCTAGAGCCTGGACAATTGGAGAATACACTGGATCACCCCTAACAGCTTGTTTAAGTGCAGCCCATTCCACCCACGTTGGAATAGTATTGGCTCCAAGGGACAAATCATAGTCACGGTGTGAAAGGGCATCCGCAGCGATGTTCGAAGCCCCGGATTTGTACTCCACCACAAAATTGAACCCTATCAATTTGGACATCCAATATTGCTGTGCAGGAGAAGATATGGACTGTTGCAACATGTATTTCAAACTGTGGTGGTCGGTCCGGACCACAAACCGTCGGCCTAACAAGTATTGGTGCCAATGTTGCACCGCAAGAACAACTGCCATGAGCTCATTTTCGTAAGTAGATTTAGCCGAATTCCGTTCTGAAAGAGCCTTGCTGAAAAAGGCAATAGGGCGCCGCTCCTGCATAAGCACAGTACCCAACCCCGACACAAAGAATTACATTCAATACAAAAGGGTATATTAAAATCTGGAAAGGCTAACACCGGAGCTGTGGTAATGGCTTTCTGTAGAGCTTCAAAAGCAGATTGGGCATCTGCTCCCTACACAAACTTCTGATCAAGAGCCTTCTTCCGGAGAAGAACAGTTAGAGGCAAAGCGATTTTCCCATAATCCTTAATGAATCGTCGGTAATAGCCTGTGAGACCTAGGAACCCTCTGACCCCCTTGACAGACTTTGGTGTAGGCCATTGAAGTACAACTAGGACCTTAGTCGGATCCATTTGCACTCCTTCTGAGGATACGACATGCCCCAAATACTCGATGGAGCGCTTAGCCCAAGAACATTTCTTCGGGTTCACAACAAAAGAAGCCGAAGCTAAAAGGCGAAGCTCTTCTTTCAAATGAAGACAATGGGAATCCTAATCTCGACTTGTTGAATAAAATAATGAAGTTGTTGAAATCAAAGAAATAAAGAAAAACTGAAGAACACCAAGATTTACGTGGTTCGATTCAATAATGATCTATGTCCACGGATGAGGCACCTCTCTCACTAATTGATCGGAGAAGATACAAATTACAAGAATTAAATGGAAATTGAATCTCTCTCTAAGTTTATGAGAATTTCTCTGTGTATATCATACTATCCATATGTGCGTATATATATATATATAGATATATATGAACCCTAATTAATGCTTGTGATCGTAACCAACCAACAAGAAACTGCTACAGTTACAACCGAAAATGAAATCAGAGCCCAACGGTTTTCAGTTTTGATTCATCAAAACTGCTCGCCAATTGCCCAACTGGAAGTTTAAACTGCTTACTAACTGAATCTTAGTTTAATTCCTGACTTGGAATCAGTAGTCTCCTTTCACATCTGCTGATTTGCTAACATGTCCTCAGCTGAGGCTGTGCCCTCAGCTGACTTCATCATCAGTAGATCATCATCCTGACCCATCATCCTGACCATTACCTTGACAATCATCCTGACCATCATCCTGACAATCATCTTGATAATCATCCTGACCCATCAGCTGACTCACTCAGCTGATGACTCCCTCAGCTGACATACCAGACGACCTCAGCAGACTTACTAGATGACCCCCAGTAGACTTATCAGCTGACTCTCAGCTGATAGTATTAAACTCAATTAACAGCAATACCTTGCTCATCTGATCTTCATTTCACTTTCATTGCACCCATAACACGACTGTATATCGAAATATCATCGAAAAATACCAACACATACTTACGTAATAAGGGTCGAAAAAGATCATTCATAACCGCTTGAAAAGTGGCTGGAGCATTGCAAAGACCAAACGGCATGACTAGCCATTCATTGAAATCCCTCCTTATACCCTTTCCATCTCTATATTTCCTCTACTTTTTTCCTTCTATCCAATCTCTTTACAATTCGTGATTTGAAATATATGTCTTCTTACATGTACTTTTTTAAAAATTCATTCATCCAAATGGAGTCTTAATGAAATTAAAAAAAGTTGTTTCATGTGGGTCTTTTGAGTTTAAGTGGAAATTCATTGAGGGTATGTTTGGTTTAAATGATAAAATTATTTATTCATAAAAAACATGCATATTTTAGACAGATAGATAATTTATCCTTTTAACTAAACACACCATGGGGTGTTATTAAAATTGGTATTACTCATGTTTGTGTTGATACTATGATGTATTTTGTTAGAATTGTGTCTTTTGCATTGCTAATCAATGGAATCCCTTCCAACATTTTCCACCCAATTCACCCTTTCAGCCTACTAGTTCTTACTTTATACTAAAGCTCTCTAGCCTCGAAGGTTCACATTTATTGCAGAGCTCCTCCAATTTCACGCATTTTCTTTACAGATGTCAATATTATATTTGAAAGAGCAAATTGTGCGTGTGATGAAGAGAGGTTTATAAAAAGTACACACCGGGTCAATCTATCAATATAATTATCTAAATCTATTATTTGATTTAGTGGGAGAGAGGAGGGTTGTAGATTTTGTCACAGAGTAAATAGGGTGGAGCAACACTCTATTTACCTTAATATCCCCACAAAAGCTAGTGATAAAATATTTAGAGCTAGCTTTCTTTTGTCTAGAGAACCGGAAAAAACTCAAAATATTTCTCTCTCAAATTGATGCTACTAAAACCAGTGGTTCGTTCATTCTATACCCACATACTTACTTAATAAACGTGTTTAATGTTCCACAAAATTAGGATTGTTGGTAGCGGTGATGAGCAGAGTCGAATGGGTCTAAAATCGAGAAAATTATATTGGGTAGGTTGAAAGAAATGTGAAAATCAAAGAAGAAGGGGGAACTTAGCCGCCTATTGAGATATCACAACTTTCAATAAGGCAGGCATGCAGGCTATATATGTCAGAATTATAATTCTTTGGTTGCACATTTTTTTTATTTGTAAATGTTAGTTGTTAGTTAGTTAGAAGTTAGTTCACCAAGTTTCCTTACACCCCAAGAATATCTTCAAGCTTACCATATATCTCCCTCTCCTAATTCGTTTTCAGAGAAAATCGAACTCAGGTCACTCATTCAAGTGAGGAGTCCAGTACTTTGCTTGCACATATATACTTTAGAGCCAACCAAGATACTAAAAATGTGAAGGTTATGGTATGACTCATTTTACTTGGCAAATTAATCATTCTCAAAAGAATGAATTGTAGTTCTTGAGTTATGACTAACCTAGCTAGCTTTATGGTGGCCGGGAAATGGACAAGTGGGAAGAGCCAATCAACCATGGACAATGCTAACTCAACTTAAGGGTTATTCTCGAACATTAATTACAATGGTTGAATCATAATTTTGGTGTTCGACATTCAAATAATAGTATTTGTAATGTTTGAACAACAACAATTATCTGACATGGAGACACTCCAAAAATGAGATATAACATTATTTAGTCTGATATAGCTAGCTAGGGTATTTTCAGTTTGGAGGAACCTAGCTAGCACTCTCATCGAGCAATTGGAGGTGGATTTGGAAGCTGAAAGTGGCAACAACTCAAATAAAGAATGAAGTTTAATTAATGATCGATGTTTAAATTAAATGTATGTTAGCAACTTTCTTGTTTTTCAGGAGATCGTAAGTAAAGTAGTGGCATCTGAGTAAATATGTGTATAATTTTGTGAGTCTGCACGTAAATTGAGGTTTTCGTTTTTAATAGTGTACAAATTAGGTTGGGACAATTAGAAATAGAAAGTGTGCAAATTAGGTTGGGACAATCAAAATTAGAAAATGTGCAAATTGATTTGGAATGTAGGAAGTAAAATTTTGTGGTCATTGAGTTCTGTGGACAAAAAAATTATTTGTGAAAATTATATGTATGAAACCATGCATGTTAAAATGGGAGCACTAACTCTTTAATCTTGAAAGGCAATAAATTAAATTCTAGGAAAATTTGGGGATGTTTCCATTTGTAAGACATAGCCGTAAACCATAATATTTTATTTAGTTGTTAGATATACTTATTTTAAAATTATGTACAGATGTTAGACAAAAAATTGGAGTGAACATAAAATACCCATTTTGAATTTTTAAAAATTTATTTTACCCACATCTAATTTAAAAACCTTTTTATACCTACTTCATAATATAAGATCAATATACCCTTATAAAATGGGTATAAAAAAGTTAATAACTTTAAATTGGGACACATTTTATCCTTATAATCATACTATCCTATAGGTGTTAGGTTTGACTTTGTATCGTAAATATTAGAGTACAAGTTAGTAAATATAGTTTAACTTTATTTATCTATAATTCTATAATTTTATCAATTAATATTTAATTAATTTGTGCATGTGAATAAGTAGAAGAACCAATATAAAATCAACTAACCATCTTGTTTATTACTTCATCATTCATATATTGTTTTAATCTATTTCGAATATTTTGTGTTTTTTAATTAGTATTTTTGTATAGAAAATTTATTAATTAATCACTGATTCGATACGCTGTTGATAAAAATTAAAGTTATAATTAAAGTTTTATTAAGACAATTCGGTAGAGATTTAAATTTTGATCTAATTTTGATGTGGATAATGCTCTCGTATTAATTAAATTTTAATAGGTATATTTTCAAACATCACAAATTAAATATTTTTATATACTTTAAAAATCTATAGTATTCATTAATTTGCATTAAAATTTAACTTTTATATTATAATATTTATTAATATGCACTATACATTAAAATAGTTTAAATAAAAAATTTAAATAATCACATATATATGATAAAAATATTATAATTACTTAATTTAATAAAAATATTATACTTAATTAATTTATTAAAATTATTGTTTTACAACTTCATTGTTATTTATTATTATATAATATTTAATATAAAGAATATAAATATCAAATGGGGTGGGTAGGATAGGATAGGGTGGAATAACTAGATGATGATGTTTGTAGGCCATATGGGTAAAAAAGATTTTTTGAAGTTGAAAATGGATAGAAAAAATTATTTATAATTAAAGTGGGCAAAATAAATTTTTTGAAGTTGAAAATGGATATTTTGAATTGTCTCCAAAAAAAAAAATGAAACTCCCTTTTCAATTATTTATTTTGACTTGTTTATGTTAAAATTCATGAGAAAATTATGAGATGCTCTACATTGAGTTTTGAATATCATATTAAAGTCTGATAAATTATTATTAAAGTGCAAGTTTGTTATGATTTTTTTTTGTTTGTGAAACATGTAGTGTACAACGAATCATGATATAAGACCATTTATCCTCATTGTATCTGTTATGAAGATTCGTTGCACAAATAATTTAGGTTTCTAAAATTAAAGTTACATAGTAATGGTGAGAAGTAAATATTAAATTCATAATGATTAGATAATTCACAACAAAATATGAATTTTGGATTTGAACGTGCACTATTTTGGCGAATTCAAAAATAAATTGTCTCTAACAAAAATATTTCTTGTTCTCATAATCTAATGAATTAGAACCCTAATTAACTTTGCTCTATGTTGAAAGATTTATAGTATTATGTAATTTCATGACTTTTTTCAATCAGTTCAAGTATTTTATTAAATTTATGCACCTATATATATGTGTGTATGCATCATTTTATCAATGTTTAAAGAATGGTTAAGCCTTTAAGAATGAGCATGTGTTATATTTTTCCTAGTAAATATGTGATTGAGTGTGGTACATGAGTAGTGCACTAGGACTAATGTTTATGGAATAAATCCACAATATAACTAGATTTCAACCGAACTACTTGGAGATCCCAGTTAATTTAGAAACATAGAGGCAAAACTCAGACCTGGCTGCTGCGCAGGACATTTCAAAACTCCAAAGTTCCCAGTTGATCTGTTAATGAAACCCAATATAATTTAACTCGATTTAATGCTCTATCGACTCCTAAAATTCCAATCTATCTTTCTTTGTGTGTATTGTGTAAGATATTTTGACAATCAAACATGACTTTGTTGAACTTTTTAGTTGGGTGAGTGCATAGATTGTATTATTGTGTGACTTATTATACACTCTTAACACTAGGCTTGGCAGTAGGGCAGGGAATCCTCAATCCCCACGGGGATCGGCCCCGAACGGGGTGGGGACGGGGATTGTATTCCCCGCTCCACGGGGATCCCTACCCCGTTCCCCGCGGGGACCCGCATAAATTTAGGGGGGACGGGGATGGAGAAAATATTTTCCCCGTAGGCGGGGACTGTATTCCCTGCCCCGTTCCCCGCTGGGACCCGCATAAATTTATATACTACCTCCGTCCACGAAATTTATGCTCATATTTTTGCACGTGGTTTAATGCAATATGTCGGAGGGTATTACGGTATATTGTGAGGTCCGTTTTGAATAAAGAGAATATTTATGAAAAGTATATCATATGTACTTTCCATAAATACTTTCTTTACTCAAAACGGACCTCACAATATCCCATAATACCTTCCGACATATTGCATTAAACCACGTGAAAAAATGTGAGCATAAATTTCGTGGACGGAGGGAGTATATTATTATCAATATATATATATATATACCTATTATATATTAACATATTATATATATCATATAAGTATATTATATTATATATTTCATTTATAAATATATACATATATAACCAATTAATCATTCATGTATGTATAATATATAATATATTAAATTTAATGTTATTTATGCATTTTAAATTTTAATAATTTTTTTTTATTATGCTTGTTAAAATTAAAAAAAAAGTTCACGGGGAACAAGAATTTCCCGCGGGGTGGGTTCCCAGGCGGGACAGGGATGGGGGCAAAATTTTTCCCGCGATCACGAGGACGGGGTTGGGGATTGGCCTCTGTCCCCGCCCCGCCCCGTTGACAAGCCTACTTGACACACCTTTTTTTTTGTACTTTCTGTGCAATGTACGAATGCCTTGAATTATTTTCCGGCTTAATATACTTGTTTTTCATGTAAAAAGAGGAGTTATGATTCTATTAAGTTTCTCGACTATACATCCATTTGTAAATATCATAAATGTAAATGGCAGTCGCCGAGACCACCTAGGCGCTTGAAGGCACTCGACCGCCGACACCAATATCAAATCGCTAAGTAAAATCCGTCAACCCATTTGGCATTGCCGAGGCGGCCGCCAAGACTGCCTTGGCACCGCCTAACCAACAATTACTCTTTTCTTTTTTAATTTTTAGTTTAACTTAAACGTTAGAACTAAAAAATAATAATTTACTAAGTTACTAAAAGATAGAAGTTTAATTGAATTACTTCATAATTTATTCATACTATGTATTTTGCTCTTTTTGTGTCTCATTTAAAAGTTGGACAATGTCGTATTATGATAGTTTTTAACATTTTTGTTGACTTGTTATGTTTTGTGATGGTTATTAACTATGTTTTAAACTTATGATTTATCGTATAATGTATATTTTTATTAATATATGTTTAAGTAAAAAAATTAATATTAATAAAAAAATAAAATAAAAAATAAAAAAACATTGACACCGCCTAGGTAATCTAGGCTCTTGGCTGCATTCGACCGTGCAACGACCACCAAGCGTCATTTGCACCATTGGTAAATATTAAAGTTTTCTATTTTTATTTTTTATTTTTAAATGGCATAAGTAATTTTTGCATTATTTAAAATTATTTGAATTCAGAGTATTAATATGCACATTAAGATTAAATTTAATATAAATGAAAGCATATAATTTTGAATTAAATTCAACAAAAAGCTGAAAATAAGGGAAGATTTCCTTTTTAACAAGTTTAAAAATTAAAAATTGAAAAGAGAGGGAAGAAGTGTTTTTCCCCCTAAACTCGAGAGCGTAAAACATTGGGTGAAACATCAATTGTAGGCGCCCTAGTCGATAAGAGTATGTCTTTTGTGAATCCGAGTTCACATTAACTCATATCGCTGTTATTTATAATCACTATCACTGTTATTCATATATACTACTCCATCCATCCCCTTATAAGTTGCTCATAACTTTTGGGCACTAATTTTAAGAAGTGTATTAAAATATTGGTATAGTACATGTGATGTGATGGAGAAAAATGAAAAAGTAATAAGATTCATGTAAAAAGTATTGAAAATAATAATAAAAAAATGAATAGTAGTTTCCTAAAAAGGTAAAAAAGCAAATGAGCAACATATAGTGGGACGGACGAAAATGACAACATGAGCAACTTATAGTGGGACGGAGGGAGTATCATTGTTATAAAAATACACTTGATATTTTGACAATAATAATGTACATGTATAACAGTGATAGTAAATATACATAACAGTAATAGTGGATACACATGACAGTGTGAACTCGGATTTATCAGTGATAGTGGATACACATGACAGTGTGAACTCGGGTTCATGCGAATTTTTGTTGGTGCGATAATCCCTCATTCATATACCAATAACAAAATTACCTTTATGCTCTTTATCCTATTGTTTTATTAGTCAAGAATAGATTAGGATATTTCTCCCCTTCAATTCCACATCTTCCAGAACAAGGAAATGCGCCCCTCGAGCAGAAGGCTGCGGCGACCAGCTTCCATCGACAAAGCTTCGATCGCGCAGGAGTTCTGTAGCGAGTAGCCACCGTGAGGAGAAGGTTCCGTCACCAAGGAAGATCACCTAACTGGTAAGTTTAATGGTTGTCTAATTTTGTATATCAAATCGACGCGGGATGAATGTTAAACACAAAATTTTAATTTCTTTTTTTTTATACCAATTGTGTGATGTGTGTGAGTTGTGGTTTTCAATTAAGTTAGTGTTTGATAGCCATTAGACTCGTATCCTCTATCGCCTTAAGGCAGTACCTCCACTCTGCCTTGGCGCTTTAATCGTACCATGCCGGCACTTCGTTTCATGAGTTGTTATCGCTTGCCTTCATTTCATTTCCGTTTAAAATGAGTCTAATGTCTTGTGTTGTTCACCACATTTTCCGGTCAGTTTCAAATATCGAGATTGGAGTCGGAATATGTGCTGGTCACTTTATTTTTTAGAGGCATACTGTGATAAAAGAGGGTGTGTTGAGGTTATTGTGTTGTCAAAATTGTAAATAGAGCATATACATTTTTTGTGTTGTTTATACTAGTATATAACCTGTGCATTTGCACGATCTATAAATATAATATATATATATATATATATATATATATCATTAATTTTTATTATAGTTATTTTTACAGAAAAATGTGCATTTTTTGTTGTTGAATGAAGTGTAAAAAATTACCAACAATTTCCTTTTTTTTTACTTGTGTATTGTTGTTTGTTTTAGTCTTTGAAGTTTTTATACATGTATATTTTGTGCATGATCCGTACATGCACATTTTTTGCATGGTCTAAATGTTCACATTTTGAAATCATTTTTTGTCTGTCTCAAAACTCATCTTTAATTGGATTTCTTTTAATATGCATTTATTCTCTTAACTACATTTTGTGAAGAAA
>JAPKLY010000062.1:36203-76770 GCA_026898435.1 Prunella vulgaris
TTTCCACATCATATATTATATATATAAAAAATAACAAAATTTTATATTAAAAAATATTTTTTGAATGAGAAATACTATGGAAAATTAACGTTTTCCACCATATTCAAGAGGGACTTGAATAAACTGTGTTAATGGTACCAAATACCTACTTAATTCTATATAAATACACCACCTTTTATGCTTTGGATATTCGGTACTATTAACACAGTTTTTTCAATTCCCTCTTGAATATGGTGGAAAACATTTTTTTCCATAGTATTTCTCATTCAAAAAATATTTTTTAATATAAAATTTTGTTATTTTATATATATATAATATATGATGTGAAAAAAAATTATAAAAAAGTAATTTCACATGTGTACGCCAGCGTGACAACATTTCACACGCTCCGGCGAGACACATCATCAGTTGCTGGCCGGAAAAAAAATGTATCGAATTGAAACTCTTTAAAAGGTTGGGATTTTTTATAATAATTGTGAACTCAGGATTACATTGAAAGTTGAGTAAAAGGTGGTGTATCTATATAGAATTAACCAAAAAAAGTATTTCGCACGTGTACGCCAGCGTGTCAACATTTCACGCGCTCCGGCGAGACACGTCATCAGTTGCTGGCCGAAAAAAAAATGTACTCCCTCTGTGCCGCTATAAGTTGTTCGTTGCTTTTGGGCACACGAATTAAGGTAAAAGTGAAAAATTATAAGTGATGTGATAGAAAAAGTGAAAAAGTATAAGTGGTGTGATAGAAAAAGTGAAAAAAATATAAGTGATGTGATGTGATGGAGAAAAGTGAAAAAGTAATGAAAATAGTGTAAAAAGTAGTGAAAATAATAATAAAAAAGTGAATAGTAGTTTCCAAAAAAGGTAAAAAAGTAATGAGCAACATATAGTGGGACGGACGAAAATGGCAACATGAGCAACTTATAGTGGGAGGGAGAGAGTATGTCGAATTGAAACTGTATAAAAGGTTGGGATTTTTTACAATAATCATGAAGTTCAGGATTAAATTGAAAGTTGAGTAAAAAGTGGTATATTTATATAGAATTATCCCTAAAAAAATGTTGTGTATTTTTTGCGTTAATATGAAATTCTTTTAACAAATTAACAAATTTTCGATACATTGGCTAATATTTCTGAAAAGTATAGGTTCGAAAAAATATTAAATTTAACAAAATATTTTCATCTAGTTGAGATTTTCTGAAAGTTTCAGGATGATTTGAATTTTTTTCTTTCTAAAATATAGCCTACATTTTGGTAATAAAATTCGAAAATCACCCTAAAATTAAAAAAATAAAAATAGAAAACGTGAATTGTAGAAGAAAATCAAATTCATTTTTTAAAGGATAAAAAAGTGTGAGGAGCGAAGGAAAAAAATAATTTTAAAAAATAGTAAACAGTTGAGTTAATTAAAAAAAATGAGGAAGGAATCGGGGAAGAGGGAACCTAGGATGAAAAAAATGATGTTTCGTGATGCCTTTAAGGGTGAGTTACAGCTCTTTTGAGAGAGAGAGAGAGAGAGAGAGAGAGTGTACTCATTTTATAATGAGCGTGTTAATCTTAATGTGTGTAGTCATAACAAATGTTGGTGATTTAACCTGGGCCTTAAGTTAAATAAATAAATGAGAAAGTTGGGCCAAGATTTCATTAATGGCCCATGAGACCTATATCTAAACCTAAAATTTCAGAAACCCACTTATCCACATAGTGTTGTACCATCTATTATACTCTTGTAGTCTTCCTCTGTCATTACCACGGATTTTCAGCGGCAGGCATCGCTGCCTCCTCCGCCTCAACCGCCGCCTCCTCCCACGCCGGCGCCGCCCACGCCCGTGCGCTACATCAGACACAGTCGCAGCCTCGCCTCCGCGCTGCCACACGCGACGCACCCCCTGCCGTCCACGGCCACGCTGTCAACTGAAGGTATAATTGAATGTGATTATATTTTATTAGGGTTTCAAAATTATGTTTTTGCAAGTGTGGGCTCAACATTTTTTGCAAACGGTTTGCGATTTTGTGACTAAAAATTAGGCGTCCTGTGAATGGACAAAAAATAACAAAATGGTTTAAAGTTGAGTGTTCACTCGCTACGGTAGAAAGTGCAAGTCACGACTCGCCAGCAAAAACATCGACCAATTATATAATTACTGCTGCTTTTATATATTTATAAACATCGACCAATTATATAATTACTGCTGCTTTTATATATTTATAGATGAGGTCAAAGTTTAAATCCTTCCTCTCCTTTACTTAACATCCGTAGAAGAGGTCCAAATCGAGGAAAAACAAATTTGAAATAGGAAGAAGTACATTGCCTGCATGTAGAGCTCCCACTCACTCGGTTGAAATTTGTCGTTACATAATATCTTCTGTTGGGTGAATGACACGACATGTAAGATGGGAAAGATACGAGCAATTGAAGGATGATAGAGGTGTTTAGTTATAGTTTTCATATTTCATTCATCTGAGAGGTGTACGCCTATGTATAATACGAAATCTCAACCGTGTTTCACCTAATCTACGAATAGAAGAAGAAAGTCATGTCGACCAATCTTTTACAGGACAATTACTTGCATTCTCCATTGGGGTCTTTGATTTGGTGTAGTAAAGTAGAAAACAGCTGATATGGCAAGTACTATTATGGCTCCAATGTTGTCCTCATCCTCATCTGCAATAAATTACAAAAGATTTGCTGCTACTCCTACGCATTACCAGCCTATACGAGCAGTAAGAGTGGAGAAGCCATTGGAGGAGCTCTACAATGTGAAGGTCGAGAGGAAAGTATCAAAGGAGCGGCTAGCACAGCTTAATGTCTCAAGATGGTCAATATGGAAAACTGGCAAGTGCAAGCTTCCATGGGACTGGCAAGTCGACCAGCTCGTTTATGTGGAAGAGGGAGAAGTGAGAGTGGTGCCTGAAGGGAGCGAGCGTTTTATGAGATTTGTTGCTGGTGACCTCATTCGCTATCCCAAATGGTTTGAAGCAGATCTCTTCTTCAATGATTTCTATCAAGAAAGGTATAGCTTCAGAGCATATGGTGATGATTAGATGATTTTAATTAGCAGGTTATTATTGATGTTGTGTGGTGTTGTTAGTAAGAAATTCTCAGGTGTTTATCATCAGATTTATCTCAATACTACTTGGCAACTGATTGCGTATGCTGACGCACTCTATTTTAAAGCACGTTTTGTTTGCATGTGATGGGAATACTTGTTTTCCTATAATACTAATACTGTATTTATTCTCGAAAAATTGATACTCCTATTTAGATTTCAATCTTATGAATCGTTTAATTTAAAATATTTTAGCAACTTTAATTTTTTTGAATCATCAGCCCATTAAACTCATATAGGAGATGAAAGGTTCAACTGGAAAATTAAATTCTATAACATCATTCAAGCAAATGTTTCACCTCTTACAACCAAATTATCAAAGTCAATAAAATCTAAAATCGAAATAAGAATAACCTGCACGACTAAAAAAACGATCAATAATATAACTATGAGCCTCACCATATGCATAAAGGAAGATTTAGGAAAGTCACCGGAATATGACGTGAATCGACTTTGCAGTTGTTTGGCTTCTTCTCTTTTAATTAGTATTGAATATCTTTTTCTCAATATTAAAAGTATTTTACGATCAAATATGAAATGTATTGCGTTCAAATAACACTATACAAATTACATAAACTACAACTATAGGGAGTGCATAACCTTGATTGTACCTTTTGCATAAGATTAAAGATGAGGTACTATTTAAGTCTGAAAAGAGTTTGCAAAATAGATACCCAAGTTGTTGCCATAATCGTGTTAAATATCTTCTCAATTCCACAAGACAACAAATGGTGGAGCTAATATGCAAGAAAAGAGGTGCAACAACCCTCAAACTGCGTCTCTCACCTCTTTCTACACTTCACCAACACCTAACAATTAATCAAGCACAAGTTATTGGTGTTCGAAATAGAATGGACTTGCTTCAATAAGAAACATTCGACAAGTAGAATCAATCATTTTTAAATGTTTGCTTTGAAGGATAAATTTATTTATCCTCCCTAAACATGCATATTTATGGGAGATAGATTATTTTATCCTCCAAAGCAAACAAACCCAACAACTGCACAAGAAAAATAAACAAGAACGCAGGACCACAAAGAATCAACCCCCACCCCCCTCTTAAATCTAACATTGGATATTTTACATGACTTGGTTTTTCCTTCATTGGTGAAAATAATTAGGATCAGAGAGAGACCTTTCGGTTTCATCTTCAGACGAACATTCAGAACACAAGAACTGATCAAGTTTCTTAGCTTCTTAAATGGTCATACTCATACACGAAGGATGAAACCTTCAACCAAAAAGAAATACATTTTTTCAAAAAAACATAAATCGAAGAAATTATCTCAGGATCAAGGAGACCACAGCTAACATTCATAATACTACTTTTAGTCAAAAACAATGCAAGGGCATCCACAGGCTTAGTTCACAATTCAAACTGTATATATAGTTAACCACATAAACACTCACATCCTTGATGCACTATACTGCATTTAATCAGGAATGCCCCAATATGAAAATTCACACTGATAGCAAATTGAAAGACCTTGCATTGCTTTCTGTCAAGCAACTGAAGAAACTTTTAACTGCTGACGGATTATCATAGAAACACTTAGGGGGCGCTTGTTTCAAATTATTCAATGATAATGGTAATAAAATTTCATTTTCTCTCTTTACCTTTATATATATGTTGACTGGGTGTTTATCTTTATGGTGGTTACATTATTAATGTTACATCGTTAGTGCTATGCTCTAATTTTGAAAAAAATTGACAAATAAAAAAATTGTTAATTGTGCTATGGAAAATTGATTGAGGAGGATAAATATAAGATGAGAAGGGGTAACAAAACCTTATTTAGGAGAAAAAAATAATGTTGTGTATAACTTTTGTTCTCACTAACTAATATAAGTACTATACATTTATCTTCATTATTATTACCATTGAATATTTTTTATACTATTTCCTATAAAAACCAGACACTACAGTTTCTATACAACAACAAAATGTAAATTTATCTTCTGGCTTTCAAAACTAGCCTTAACAAAATGCATACAGAAGAGAGTACAATTAAGCATTCAAAAATATTACATCCCAAATTCAATTGCTGACATTTATGGGCAATTTAACCACTCTGAAGAGTATCTTGTTGATTCCCATCTGATGTGTCACCCTAATAATTACTTCGCATTTAGCAAACAATTATAAGTGTTAATAACTACCAAAATACCATTTCATTATTTTTTTCTCCATTCGTTCTAATTTAAATATCCTTGAATTGATTATGAGTTACTGTCACGGGATCATTCCTTCCCTAGCATTTCCAAGGATCATATTCTAATCTAAATCAAGATTTGCCAAATCTCTTGCTATGGAAAAGAGATATAATCTTTTCTAGATCAAGATTCACCAAATCTCTTGCTATGTGAACAAACTGTGCATTCATAGCCATGGATATAAGATTCAAGTAGCAGTTTTAGATAAGGAGAACTAACTCAAGAAAAAAAGAAAAATATATCCAAGTGTAATCTCTTTATCATCAGTATATCAGAATGCTCAATGCTTACAACTGGAAATACTATACAAATAGGGGTTCATTTGGTTCAATGGATAAGATAAATAATTCAAGATAGATTTGAATAGATTATAATCTAGAGATTATTATCTATGACTTAAAGAGTATATTTAGATTGATGGATTAAGATAATTAATAGTGTAAGATAATTTCATTTTGAATGTTTGGATTGTATATTAATAATAAAAACATATATAATTGACAATTTTATCCTCTATGTCATAAACAAAAATAAAGTAAATTATGGTCCTCCTTTTCAATATAAGGAGAGTATTTTAGTAAGGCCTCGTTTGGTAGCACAGAAAAGGGTCTGAAAAAAATGATTTCATGGCTTTGTTGACGTTTGGTAGCCCTTAAACCTTTACATCTCGGCCCGTGAAAATAACCCGGCCCTTGGAAACAAATCTTGAGAAACACTGTAGCTCTTCACAAAATGGATCTTGGCTTCGCGCCCCCCCCCCCGATACAATTTCATAACACATCTGAGTGAAAACAATAGGGTTTATAAAATTTGACAAGTGAGAGGCTGCTATTTTAGAGAGACGACGATGAGCCTCGTTCCACTGCCACGATGACGACGAGCAAGGTTTGAGGGAGACGACGATGACGAGCCTGGCATGAGGGAGAAGATGACGAGCCTAAAGCGAGGGAGACGACGATGAGCCTGGTACGAGGGAGACTACGAGCCTGGTGTGAGGGAGACAACGACGACGAGCAAGGTTCCCAGGTTAGCCACAACGACATCCAGGGTTCCAACACTCGAATCAATTCATACATCCAAGAATCCATCAGTAGCCCAAATCTGTGCATCCAAATATTCAAATCGCTGCGAAAATATCAAAACCCTAGTTGTTGGTATGAATTTGCTTCTTCTCATCTCTTATTTGAAACTATTTATAAAATACCATCGATAATTGCTGCAAATATATCAAACCCTAGTTGTTGGTATGAATTTGCTTCTTCTCATCTCTAATTTGAAACTTTCCACTATTTACGGGGTAGTTCTTGGTTCTCTTCCATTACACTGAACACATTTTGGAGTTTTGCAAATTGAGATATAATCTGGTCATGTTTATATGAAATGATGTTAGGTCATATTTTGTCATTCTAACTCAGAAGTAATCGTGAAATGTGCCTATGATTTATACCCAAGCAGAATTTGCCCTGAATTTTGAGAAGTAATAGGTTCATTCTTGTATGAATTTTGTGTGAGTAATTAGTCCCCTAAAATTGGAATTGTTTATGATTTATATCCAAGTAGAATGAATTGTTTTTTATGTTTGTTTGGGTATTTTGGATCAAATCAATCTGCTAGTTGTTGATATGAATGTGTTATTTGGAAATGTGCAGTCCTATGCTAGTTATTTGGCCATGTTGGCCAGAAAATTGGTCGTCCAATAACCTATGTTTGTTGGTTTTGCCCAGTTGTGTGGGATCACTCATGTCTTTTGGTTATTTGTATTTGTGTTTACTCAGTGTCCTTTGTTGGATGATTAAATACAGACACCACCTGACCCCCCTACACCATGTTGTCTCCAACAATGAGAAAACGTCTTATCATATTATTTTTTATTGAAGAAGTATTCCACCAAAGAATGATGGTCCTATTAGTAGCACATTTTTTCCTTAACAACCTAATTACCTCTAGGAGAGTCAAAAGACGTGTAGAGAATGCTGCCTCATATCTCATGTTAGAACGAATGTCACATCAAGTACTCCATTTGGATAGGTTGATCTTAGTGATTATGATTGTGTACAAAATCTTAGGATGGATCGGAATACTTTTGCACACTTATGTTTACTAATGAGAGAGTTAGGAGGGTTGGTCGATCATAAGTATGTGTGTGTTGAAGAACAAGTTTCAATATTTTTATCTGTTTTGGGTCACCATAAGAAGAACATGGTAGTTAAATTTGATTATAGAAGGTCAGGCCAAACAATTTCCTATTACATCCACTTAGTTCTCAAGGCAATTATAAAACTACACGATTTGTTTTTTGTTACACCAACTCCGGTCCCTGAAGACTCAACAAATCCAAGGTGGAAGTGGTTTAAGGTATCTATTAAACACCATCTAAATTGAATTGCTATTTATTTTTCATAATTGACATCACAAAATGTCATGTTTCATTAATAAGGATGTCTTGGTGCATTAGATGGCACCTACATTGATCTCAAAGTCCCTGTTGCTGATAAACCTCGATATAGGACAAGGAAAGGCAGTATTGCTACTAATGTCCTTAGTGTGTGTGATCAACAAATGAGATTTATTTATGTGCTTCCTGGGTGGGAAGGGTCAGCAGCTGACTGCCGAGTTCTTCGAGATGCTGTCATTAGACCACATGGATTAAGAGTCCCTAAGGGTATTGATGTTTTATATTTGCAGTCCACTCACTTAAGTTTCATTTATTTCAGATATCGACCTATACATCACACTATATATTATTATCTAGGGTATTACTACCTTTATGACAACGGTTATGCAAATAGTGAGGGGTTTCTAGTTCCATACTGAGGGCACCGGTATCACCTGAAGGAGTGGGGCCCTAATTCGCAAAGACCAGTTAATTACCAAGAGCACTTTAATATGCGGCACACAAAAGCTCGTAATGTTATAGAGCGTGCCTTTGGTGTACTAAAGATGCGTTTTGGGATCCTTAGGAGTGCTTCCTACTACCCGGTCAAAACCCAAGTAAGGATCATAATGGCTTGCTTCTTGCTCCACAATTACATCGGTTCAATGATGCCCGTAGATTCAGTAGAAAGAGAATGGGACGAGCTTCATAACCAAGCAGAATTACTAAGTGGGGATAATGTAGAATATGTTGATGGTGTTTAAACTTCGGCAGACTGGACCAACTGGAAGGATAACTTGTCCATGACCATGTTTAATCAATATCAACATAGATCACACTAGGAATTTATTGTGTTATAACTCTGAGGGTACGTTTGTTTTGGGATTAAGGGGGTCGTGGGAAGTCATGACTTTGAAATTCTGAGATGTGAAAACCTTGATGAATAGTAAAAGTGTGTGTTTGTTTTGAGATTTTAGTAGGGTAGGATGTTACTTTATGTCAAATCAAAGTGTGATAATGATTGATATTATAGGTATAATAATAGGTATAATAGGTATTTTATGAGTGTTGTGTTGGAAAGAGTAATAATAGGTTTAATAGGTATTTTTAGGTGTGGATTGAGTTTGGGATGTGAAATCCGGATGTTACATCCCAAACTCGTGTAGAGACGTGATCGCAAAGTCCTACGTCCATCCGTGCTAGTCCCAAAACAAACATACCCTGAGTGATGTGAGGATGTTTGGATTTTTATTTGTTGTTGCGAATTTTCATACTGTTGGACTTGTTTTTTAAATTTGATTTGCTGCGTTGTAATCAAATTGTACCAGTCATGTCACTGATCTCTGCAATTTATTTTATGTCATTACGTCTTCTATTACCTATTGACTTATTATAAGTTAATTAGATGTTGAATAATGTGTGACAAATTGCAGCTATGGACCCAACTATATGTAAATTTGTCTTCTCAGTGCTGCTGTGGAAATGGCACTATGATTCGTCGTGTCGCTGGACCTAAATCAACTTATCCTGGTAGGTGTTATTACATATGTCCATGTAATAATAAACACAAGGGTTATTTCTTTTGGTGTGATGAACTAAAGCAGGAAGACTTGGAAGATACTACTTGTGGTTCAAACACTAAACCAGAACATGATCGAATGGACGACGTACTACGGCGTCGAGGAAAGGTGGATGTAGTTAGTCCTAGTGTTGAATGTTCATCATTTAATAAGGTTTCCAGCTCTCTTGTTAATGGGAATGGCTCACCCTCTAATTATATGATCTGGTTATTCATCTGCATTGTTATTATGTTCATTTTAATCGTTCTTGTTCTCTTGGGGGTGTTACTGGGAAAAGCACTCTAAGGTCAACATTCATTGACTGGGTAGTTGGCCAAGTAGTTGGACGGGTAGTTGGGCATTCAATTTGTTGTAGTAATGTCTATGTAGTAACATCTGAACATCTGTCTTTTGTTTTATTTTGTCAGAGACTTGTAATTTCACTTGTCATAAGTATCTTGTATTTATTGAATGGCGTGTTGTATCTTTTATTTGGTCAGATACTACTTTCTTCAATGACTTTTGGCAGGCAGTATATTATATGTTATTCAAGTTTGTAATTATGTGTGCATTGCACTAGGGCCGAAATATTTCCAGATCTTTTCCTTTTGTCTTTCCTTATCACAGTACTGAGCACATTGATGTACTTAAATTTAATTGCTTTCAGACTACCATATAGCTTCTCATTTCATATTGACTAAACAATATTATACTATTGGCAATATAATACATTATTGGGAACACATGTAATGGCTATATAAATTGACCCTTTGCAAACATCATACACACCACAAAAATTTAAAAACAAAATCTAGACACAAGCTATGGCCCCTCCTCTTTGGTTTCCACCTCAAACAGTAATATTGTATGCTGGTAATTGGACATACCCCATACACTCAAAACTCTTCCTCACTTCTCGAAATACGTAGTTGAGTTCAAAGTTTTACATATATGACGAACTTCCGAATACGAGGGGGAAAGGGTTTTGGAGGGAACAGGGTAGTTTGTGGAATGAGGACGTGGGTGGAATGGGGTCGTGGGTGTTCTTTTTCAAATATAGTGATTTAGGTCAAACTTAAAAGATGGGTCAAAATCATGTTATGGGCTATTTTCAATGGGTCAAAATTTGATTGTTGGCCTAATGTGGCCTGGATGTTGGTTGGGTAGTTGGACGAAATTAATTAAACATAAGGCGGGTCTGTGCATTTCAATATTGTACAGTTTATGGGTTAGGGCCTACTCTTCATCTAAATATTGGCCGAAGTATTGGCTGAAATGTTGGCCTTCAATCACCAGCATAATTAGACTACATATCTGCTAAAAACACCTTTTGTCCCCAAAACCGTAATTATTCCAAACCTAAAGAGCATACTTTATGTTTGAATGCAACTGTTAATAATATTGATAACAACAGTACAAATCAAAATGCCATATCATAATTAATAATATTATTTTCATTACATTGCCAATACTAGCAAAAGGTAGCAGCTTTGTTCACATAAGTCATTACATATTCAGATGGAAATTAATATGCACAAAAAGTAGTGTTCAATCATAATGACACTATTACATCAAAAGTAGTGTCCATACTAAGGACACGGGGATAACTTCCTATTACATAAGCTGCAGTAGCCAAGGTTGTAGAAGTCGGAAATCGAGCATTTTTGGCCCGTCTAGCGCCTAGGCCGCCTAGGCGGCCGCCTACTTTTTTTTTTTAATTAATAAAATTATACAGGCCTGGACTAATAAATAAATGAGAAAGTTAGGCCAAAATTTCATTAATGGCCCATGAGACTTATATCTAAACCTAAAATTTCAGAAACCCACTTATCCACATTGTACCATCTATTCCTCCATGGATTTTCAGCGACACATCGCTGCCTCCTCCACCTCAACCGTCGCCTCCTCCCACGCCTGTGCGCTACATCAGACAGCCTCGCCTCAGCGCTTCCACACGCGACACACCCCCTGCTGTCAACGGCCACGCTGCCACACGCGATGCATCCCCTACCGGAAGAAAAAACACCGGAGGAGAAGAGACGACAGGGAGAAACGCCTGGGCTTTGATGTTTTGATTTTTTAACCCTAATTTTGTAAGTTTCATTTCAATATACTTCGTACAATTTAAAAAAGAAAAAGTAAAAATTGCTTAATTTCTGCCTTGCCCGCCTCGGCCGACTAGGGCCGCCTAGGCGGCGCCTAGTCGGAAAAATGATTATTTGCCCGTTTTTGCAAAAATCGGGTCGGGCCGGAGCCGCCTAGCGTCTAGGCGGCCGCCTAACCCGATTTCTGCATCCATCAGTAGCACACCAACCCATTCTTACACCTTCAGCTGGCCACTTAGGAGACGACGGATATATTTTCTTCTGCTCTCAATATTCATTCCCAAGAACATGTCTAAGCATTCTGGATTCTTTGCAAGTACATGTGCAGCATCAACCTTGTCGTCATCGTTGATATCAGGTATCTCCCCAATCAAGTTGTACAACTCCTTCCGTGCATTTCTTAAGTCTGCATCTGTCCCACCAACAGCACGCACTAGCATGTCCATACGAATGTCTTGGGATTTGTTCATCTGGACCAGAATGTCACACAACTTGTCAGCTGGTGACCCTCAACCGTAGCTCTTTTTTTTACCGTATTTTTGCTTTTACTGCTTTTGGCAACACCATTCGTTGCACTATTAACTTTTGTGTCCATTTGAATATCTTCGCAGTCAGCATCCGACATCTTTTGGTCATTCACACCAACTTGAGTTATGTCCTCATCATTGTATTCATTGTCAGTCTCTTTCACGTCCTCGACAGTACCCCCGTTGGCCTTTTCCATCCCAAAAATCTCATTCCAATCGTTCAATAGGGGCCAGGCTTTGTAGCGCATATGGACTGCATTTAGATCACCCTATAATACCAAAATTTTAATATCAACACCTGTGTAATTCTAAAAATCGGTCCACGAATACAATACAAAATAAATTTGTGTGGACATAAATTCATGAGAAATTTAACAGAAGCATGGATTATTTAATCATGGATAACATCAAGCCAAACATGAATTTCTTCTGTCAACATTATATGCTAAACACATACTTGGAAAACATATAGACCAGCTCTAAATGGATTGGAGAACCAATGAATATAGATTTACCAATGATTATGCCTACCAGTTAACATCAATAAGTATGTTCACCAATTAATATAAATTTAACAAAGTAAGGAAACATATCAACTGTAGTATGCATATGGTGAATCAACTTGCAGATGAACTTATGTATACATATCAGAGAAGTAAGGAAACAAATGAACTTTTGTAACCCTAAACTAAAAAAATTACCCCAAATTCAGTAAATTCCTTCACAATTTTGTCCCATGCTTCATCATGAACTTCTATCATACCAGTCGAGTGGTTGAATCACATACCAGAGTTATTATGCATCATCGAGAGTAGGGATGAATGAAAGTTCTTCCAGATGGTGATTCTTGAGGTTATGTGTGGTTGGACCTTAATGTCAGTTCCTGGAAGCCGTTCCTCCATGCCTTTCTCCAGCTTCTAAAGGTATCTTGGTTTGAATCCATTCTCGCTTCTCCACCCCTTAGTAAATAATTCCTTCATGAGATCCGCCAGCACGGCTTCTTCCACCGGAGTCCATGCACTTCGAGATTTGGTTATTTTTTTCCCTTTCTTCAATCCCAAGCTGTTGTTGTCTCCACTCTCCATGAATGCCTTAAGATGTTGAAAAAATATCAGAAGTTGTTGAAATAATCGAATGATTTAGTGAATGAAAGATTGAAAAATATACATCATTACCTATTTCTGGCGATAGAGAGTTAGAAGACGATGGAAACCCTAATTTCTTTCATGCGAATATGAACGATGGAGGGGAAATGTTATATATATATATATATATATATATATATATTCTCTTGTGTATTTCTTATCTACCAAACAAAAGGAAATAAATAATAAGTGACAATTTCAGATCTACCAAACAATGTGAAACGATTTTTGAGTGCAAAATCTGGGCTACCAAACATGTAAAATCTTTTCCTAACTTAGCTACCAAACAACAAAAATGTTTGTTTTCAGGTCAAATCCGGAAACGGTTTCATAAGGCCCGTCTTGGCCCTTTTCTGTATCATGGCTACCAAACGAGGCCTAAATAGTATTTCTGCTCAAACTCAATGTCTCAAAATCTCCTCTGTAATCAAATGCAACTATTCAAAAAAAAATTATAGGTAAATACTCAATTTTGAAACAAATTAATTAATGAAGCAATTTAAACATTATTTTCGCTCAATATCAATGTCTTAAAACCTCATTTGTAATTATACTATAGTTTTACATATGACACTATAGGCAAAAAAAAAAAATCATACAATAATTGCAAGTATGGGCATTACCCTTTGAGGTGGTGGCCATCGATTTAAGATTGGCGCCATTTTTGCTGGCTAAGTTTGGCGTTGATATCCCCCATCTGCAAAATAAAAACTCAATAGTAAAACTTATAATAGCAAAATTGATAATCACCAGAGAGTGGGGTTCCCAACGAGCGGCTATACGCTCCATCAGTTGTTATTTAGCTCACCTCACTACTAATGTGAAATCAACGTTTCTGGTAAGAGAGCCTGCAAAGGTCATGAGAAATAGTATTTATGGCTGCAAAAGAATATCCTGTGATATAGACGAAATATAACATTCGTCAATCTGCAGTTATAGAGAGATGATAGCAAACAGTGGTTTCGAAAAGATAAAGGAATGAGGTTTTCGTGATTTGTTAAAAATGAGGGAAAATCATTGATTGTCCTAATATTTTAATGGCGTGAGAGAGTCACTTAAGTAGAAACCGTGTGAGAAGCTAGCAACAGTTATCGGCAGCGGCGCTTCGAAGGCGACAATGCTGGGGTTTTTACAC
Organism: Prunella vulgaris; assembly: GCA_026898435.1. Classification (NCBI taxonomy): domain Eukaryota; kingdom Viridiplantae; phylum Streptophyta; class Magnoliopsida; order Lamiales; family Lamiaceae; genus Prunella; species Prunella vulgaris. The sequence goes on from JAPKLY010000062.1 coordinate 50,370, forward strand.
CGAAGAGTGGAAGAGCACGATGTTGTGAGGGGAGGCACACCGCGGTGGAAGGTTTGAGGAGTGGTGTATTTGAATTTTGAAATTTGGAAGAGAGAGAGAGAAGGGAAGGGGTGGGTGTGTTGGATGTGAAATATGACCGCCTCTCTTTCATAGAAAAAATAAGAATACTCTAGTGGCGACCCGCGCGCTGCATATATGTGATTATGAATAAAATATATTTTTTAGACTTCATTTTAATGGCTAAAAGTTTTTATACTAATTTGTAGGAGACATTATAGGAATAGACCTACACGTGGTTACCCCTTTCTAAATTAAAGTTGTTCCATATTAAACAGTGAGAAGTATGTATTAAATTCTGTTTTAGGACAATCGATAAAGATGAAGAACAAAAAACACAAAATTTGTTGACCCAGTTCACCTGAAAGGCTACGTCTGGGGGCGTACCAAGCCAGGAGATTATTCCACTATATCTTGTGAATGAGATCCCTTTATATAGGTTACAAACTAGGGTTTACATGAATATAGAATACATAATGAAATGACTAAACTATCCTTCTAGTAAATACACTTGATGAAGGCACATAAATGTAATTTCCTTTAACACTCCCCCTTGTGCCAAATCAAAAGGATGAATGGTGCATGAATGTTGCCCTCAATAAAAAACTTGCCAAATAACATCCATATAAGAAAAATAAACCTTGGTCGAAGGGAAAATGAGTTGCAACGCACCTATGTTAAGACTCCCCCTAAAGTCTACACCTCTCAACTGATAGGTACATCTATCAAGTGAGCTCAGAAAGTTTACACATCTCAAATCCTTTAAGATGTTTCTCAAAGTTATCTTGGAGAATGATTATGTAAATAATTCAGCCACATTTTCTTTAGAGCTTACTTAAATTACTTGAATCTTGAACGAAGATTGTTGTCGCATGTTATAGAAACACTTCGGTAATATATACTTCATATTATCACATGTATAAACAGTTTCATCTGTTAGTGCATGCAATAAATAAACATATGATCTTTAGTAATAGAACTCAAATCACCGATTTCTTGAATGTGTGATGAGATTATACTAAATACACTCACAAATTGCTTCGTGTAAGGTACTAATCTCTAGATAGCTTAAAGAGATAGCTATCAAAGTTTTCTTAATTGATGCCCAAGATATCATCATGTTTCTCATGGTAAATACATAATCAATTTGGGAACTCATGTGGTTAAGATATAACCAACATTAGTAGAACCAAATAACATATTATTTGGTGTATAAATGTATAGGATAGCATTCAATATTTTCTTAAGGGTTGCAATTTCATCTGCAGTCCCTTTCAACATTTATATATTAAATAACATGCCCATGTCGCTGGTTTCTTTTAAGTATCAAAGTACATTCTTGACACTATTTCAATGATATTATGTTGGTCCTGTAATAAACTTAGTTAACAAGTTCATTGAGAAAGTAATATCTGGCCGAGTATTTTGAGCTAAGTACAATAATGCTCCTATTGCACTTAAACAAGGAATTTCAGTTCCTAATATCTCTTCGTCATTTTGCTTTGGACGAAATGGATTTTTCTTTAAATCCAAACATCGGCCGATCATGAGAGTGCTAACAGAATGCATTTTGTCCATGTTAAATTGCCTGAACATCTTTTGGACATATGCAAACTGGTGGATAAGTATTCCACAAACTCAATAAAATTGAGTTTTCCCAAGATCCTTTATCTCAAATTCAAATTTCAATTAGTTTCAGGATTTCTCTTATTTCATTAAGAGTACCTATGTTCATCCATCAACATAAGAGTCATAATCGCTAATCGAGAAACTTATTTTTCTTTATAAATACGAAGGGCATTGTTCTTTGTTTTTGTAACCTTTCCCAATCAAGTAGTCACTTGACTTGGGTAGTAGAAGGTCATCAGGCACTTTCATATATATCTCTGAATCAAGATCCCCCATTGAGATATACAGTAACCACATTCATAAGCTGCATTTCCAATCCTTCGGATGCTACTAAGCTAATTAAGTAGCAGGACGTTATAACGTCAATAACAAGTGAGTTTGTCTCCTCATAATCAATTCTAGAGCGTTATGAGAAACCTTGCGCTATAAGGTAAGTTTTCTATATCAGGACCATATATTTCTCATTACGCCTTATGACAAAGAGTTATTTATGTCCTATAGGCTTTACACTTGGTCGGGCTAGCACTACCGGACCAAATACCCATCACTTTGTCAAAAATCAAGTTCTACCTGGATTGATTCCTGTATTTAGGCCAGTTTGCTCTTGTTGATATTCTACAACTGAGCTTGGTTCGATTTCATTGTGCTCTATATTTTCTTGAGCAACATAATAAATAAATACATCAGTAATCTTCATGCAATGTCTATCCATCGACTTACATGCACCCTCATAATCAATAGAGATTTTTCATTCTCTGGAATCATATTAAACATCGGAGCGTCCTCCAGTGATGATTCTTGGACATAACTATAAACAGAGACAATCTCATGAGATGTATTTTTGACATTGATGATCAATGAATTGAATTGTGCCGCACCTACCATTCCTTACTTTGGGTGGTGTCAATCGAACCAGGTGGCCTCCCCTTTTTCCTTTTAGGAGCCACGGCCTCAACCACACCTCCACCAAGTGTGGTTGCAACATCTTTTCTACGGTGTTGTGCCCCTTATTGGGGACTTCTAACCTTTCAGGCACATTTGCAGCTGATATGTATGACCTAGTCACTTTAGCAATATCAATGAACGAATCAGACATCGAATCTGTTACGTTCTAGATATTTATTATTTTACATCACTTTTTCATTGTGAAGTTTTGGGGATCAAATGAGACAAGGTGGGAATGGACCACGATTCTTTCTGTCGTTCCCATAGAAAACTCTTTTTCTTATCTTCCCCTAACGACGGGAAATAGGTCGCCTGTCAAAGGTTCTAAGTTGCGGATAATTGTTGGAGATTCATATCCAACATAAATACTTAATCGTTTATGAGGACCCATTTTAGTGCGCTGTGGGGGCGCAATCGGCACATATATTACACAACCAACAATGCGTAAAATATCAGGCTTTATATTCAGTTACCAACTGGTACACAGGTTGTTAACAGTGGGTCTAGAACGAATAAGTAAAGATGCATGCGATATTGCAGAAACCCATACAGAGGAATGCATGTTAGTGCGTATAACCAATGCATTAACCATCAATTATTTTCTTTAGATGGTGGCCTCCGCGAGACAATTTTGTGTAGCACATGGGTATCAAGATGCTTTACATTGATCTTGATTTATATGCAATAATCATCAGATGTTTTTGATGTAATAATGTGATTAGGGTGGTGAGTCCTAAGACATGTACTTTGTGCTAAGAGTTTTGCATGCATAGTATTTTGTGGACGGTAAAGTGACATGTGACCCGTATGTCAAAGTATAATCCAGCACCATAAAATACTTGAATGATCCGCATTCTGGATTAATTAATCCACAAATACCATCATATATCTTGTGTAAGAATGAAATATTTATTTTGTATCTTTAGCATAAATATGTCTCAATGTTATTTTTGCTAAAGACTAGGCTTTGCAGAATGAGTGACTTGCCTTTAAAATTTATAATGAGGCAGAGTGAGATGTAAATAATATATCTGGTGCTTCAGAAAATAAGAAGTGCAACAATGCAGCAACAAGATCGACATCGTGCATTATATCAATTTTCATCTCATTTCATGCGTCACTCTAAAAATAAGGACGTAATGTGAGTTCTTCAACATTATGAATTATTATACAAAAACCCATGTTTATAAGTATCACATTGTCCGCCACCAGTGAAAAAAAAATAGTTAAATTCAATAGTGAGGTTCATCCCACTAGATTGACATCTTAGTTCCTTTAAAATGTGTTTTCTTTCACATTTATTTTTTATGTATACAAAATTTCATTCTCACTGTGTGTTTATAAATAATGTTGGCACACACATCTATAAAATTTTACAGGGTTCAATTAGCTCTTAATGCATATGGAGCTTTTCTGATTTCAACAATTGTCTTATTAGACATTGTTCCTTGTTCTTTTTAGAAATCTTAAATCCTTTTGAGTTTCAATATAAATAAAATGATTTACTTTTCAATTTGAATTAAATGATTTACTTTTCATATAATGTTTTCTTTTATATCGTAAATGCATCACTTTACATCGTGAAAACATTATATTCGAACCATGTATACTAAATAAATTCGGTACTTTTGAATAAAATCTAATGAACCAACGTTAATAAAATTAAGGTCTCGTATCAAAATATAACTCAAAATTCATCATTACTCTAAATAACTTTAAGACCAACATGAGTGTAATATATGTGTGTTGGTATCACTTTTCATATAGTGGGTATCTTGTACTTTAGATCCCATTTACCATTTATAGTTGACTGCTATAGTTTGCTTGCATTATAATTTGATTTGGTCACCACTACTACAAGTGGTGCATTAACTTTCGTATGGAATAGTATGTCATGTCCTATTTTCTCTTGGGTTCTTTTCATTGTTCAATTAATCAAAATAAGTCTTGAGAAATTTCTTTGTCCCAATAAACTTTAAAAAAAATGTGTCATCCATCTGAGCAGCTCTTTGTGTAATATAGGGCATTTAATATAGGACATTTTTCGTGGAAAATATGGTCAATATATTGTATCAATTCAATTTGACCTTATCAGACAGTGCTTTGTCTTTGGCACCCGTGGATGATTGATTTTGGAAACATAAATTCTTTCCTTAAAAATGCGAGAAAGGCACTCGGGTCCTTTTGAGTCCAATACAATATAATCAGGTCGAGTACGTTTCACCATTTATTGTAATAACACAAGGAAGAATATTTGTTAAATATGCAAGCGTAGCAATATGCAATAATATTTTCTTATCAAGAATGTATGTATTTGAATTAGATTTTGAGATCATAGGTCACGTATTTATCGATGTTTTGTGAAAATGCTTCATCACATTAATTTGTAATTCATGATTATCATCCACAAATTTCCTTTATTACGGAGATTTACAATAACAATACATGTATTTATACCAATAAATAATATGCATCAATTAAAATGCTTTTCATAAAAAAATCTAATTTCTACGGCAAACAATCACATGCCTATTCTGCGGCAAGCAGTTCTAATTACTTAAATTTATAAAGAGATTAAGCCACTTTACCAGAGTGGAATCCTATGGTAAGGATTCCTAAATGCCTAATATGATAGACTCAGCTTTAGTCGAGCACAACCTTAATTTGATAGCATTTGCTCACTCTTTGTTGGCATTTCTCCAAGAAAGTATTTTCTTTGTTATTGGAGGAGACTGGCTATTGGATTTTTGGAACTCATAGTATAAAGTACACATTGACCCTTGTTACTGGAATTGTAGTACCATTCCAGAGCCGGTACCCTGATTTCCCAGAAGCCATCAAGATAAGAATAGAAAATTTGGTAAGATATTAATAGTGTTACATTTTACAACACCAAATTAATGAACATGAATTTATTCATTTGACATACATTGCAGGTGATAAAACAACATTGAAAATTTGCAAGTACGTTAGCAAACTCTTAAAGCAGAGGCGGAAATACATTTTCAAAATTAGGAAATGTCTTCACAAAATCCAAAATTGGACACACATTCCTTCATATAGTATACATAGATCTTGTTCAAGAATATTGACAGAATAAGCACAAAGCCTCAGCAAAGACCACAAAAATAAAATAAAAATGAAAGGCATTTATGGTCACCAATGATCCCATAAAGCAATTAGACCATTTCATTAGTTAGAAATTAACTTTTTAAGTACTGATGGTCAAAGAAGCTACCAATTTTCCTTTTTCAGCGTAATTAGCAGGTAATAGGGAATAAAAGTTGCAAGTAGGAACTTATCTCAACAAATTACAGCACTGGCAAGGAACACCACGAAATCGAAACAGAGCCCAGATCATTGTGAGCCGGAATCAATTAACTCCAGAATCGACGCTGGCTGGAATAGCAGAAGTTGATTCCGGAGGCGCGATTAGTAGATGGAGTCGACTGAGCGGCACCGGTTACCCCAGTGTTGGCTTGGTCAGTGTGAGAAATGCGCCCATGATTGAGACCCGGGATGGAAGAGATCGGACGTTTTGCAAAAACTAAAAAATTCGGGAGATGAATGGATCGCGGTTGTTTGACGAGAGTGGGCGGACACCTTGAATGCCTCGCTCAGATCTGCCTCTTCCTTCTGTTAGTCGATATCTCCAGGCTCGCCTCCCATTCTGAAGAAAATATCACCCAGAGGTCAGTGCAGCGCCTCGAAATCCTCGTACGTCAGTCCCTCATTCCCCGGTTTAATGTACGATCGGACCATCGAATTTTAATTGCGCATCGTCGGCTTGGAGGCCGAGGAGCGCCAGCGCTTGGCCGAGCTTTTCGACGGTGATGATTGATGTTGAAGGATTAATGGAGAGACGACTTTGGAATTGATAGCGGCCATCGGAAATTGATTTATGGGATTAGGGTTTCATCAATCTAATTGGTAGAACAATAATGTGCATGGGAGTTGAAGATGAATTAAGATTAACAATTTCTAAATTTCGATCGGTAGAACTCTTGCTGATAACGTGTTTTAGGATAATCGATAAAGATGAAGAACGAAAAACACATAATTTGTTGACCCAGTTCACCTGAAAGGCTACGTCTGGAGCGTACCAAGCCAAGAGATTATTCCATTATATCTTGTGAATGAGATTCCTTTATATAGGTTACAAACTAGGGTTTACATGAATATAGAATACATAATGAAATGACTAAACTATCCTTCTAGTAAATACACTTGATGAAGGCACATAAATGTAATTTCCTTTAACAAATTCATAATTTTTAGATAATTCCATAACAAAATATGAGTTTTAGGTTAGAACGTGCACTATTTTGGAGAATTCAAACATAAATCTATAACTCTTATTCCTTTTCTAGAAACTCTTTTTAACAAATTTTTTTTGCTTTCTAAATTTGTATTGTTAAAAAAAATATCAATTATTAAAATTTGTAAAAAAAATTCAACTATCTTAATAAATGAATTAGCTATTATTATTATTATTATTATTAAAAAACGAAACACATATAAATAAAACAATGAGCCTTTTAATCTCCCCTAACCAAATATCAATATAGATATAAATGATTTTTTTAACTACCAAATAAAAAACATTTGCATTCTCTTGCTCTCTTTTTAGTGATATTAATTAAAAACTGATACGTAATTAAATTAAAAAAGCCAAAGAATATCTATCAAAAAATCCTTTTACATTCTCTAATCATTAAAATAATTTTAATGATTGTAACTGAAACAAAAAATATATATCTATCTATACATATATAATAATAAAATTTTGGACCGAATTGGGCCCAAAATTCTTTTTTTTTTTAAATTTTTTTTAAAACTATTCTTATACCATATCATATAGTTTAGGTGGTTGTAATTTTCTTTTTCTTTTTACTCTAGGTTAGAAGGTTCAAATCCTTGACCGATTTTTTTTTTTAATGGGTGTATATTATTATCTGCACATGACAACAAACAACTCATAAAAAATTTGTTAGTGATTGAATCAATAGAAATGTATTTTCAATGATCCAAAGATTAAGCAAGTCATACTCTGTATTAGTCTATAATAAAAGATAAATAAATTTTTATAATTTTATCTTATGTATGAGAATACATTGTATTAGATAATATTATAAATGAGATAAAACTTTAATGAATTCATATTTTAAAAGAAAATACAATTTAAATAGTAAAGTGAAGCTTTGTCCCAATTATGAAATCAACTCACAAATCACTTTATTTTTAAACAAAGTGAATTCACACATATTCGGGAAATATTAGTAAGAATTAAGATTCATGGTATATAATATTTTTATAATATAATAAAAATAAAAATTTTAAAAGATATATTAATGAAGTTTAATATGGATTTTATTTTTCATAATGGTAAACTTTTGTTGTATAAAAAATTATTAAAAGTTTTTTGTTATAAATATTTATAAAATTCAATATAAAATAATTTTATTTGATTGATTAAACTATTTTTTTTAAATAGATAGTCCAAGAAGAATTTTAAAATTTTGTTGATTAATGAAATTAATATGTTTAACAAATTAAAATGTGTGTACTCATATAAACTCATATATATTAGTTTAAGTAAAAAATAATATTAAAAAGTAATAAAATAAATATTTTAATTTAGTTTTAGTTAAATTTTTTGTTTTGATATTAAAAGCCTCATATTTCTTAAACACTGATAATTTACACATCAAAATTTTAAATAGCAAATTAACAACGCGCCATAAAACTTAATCACTCTCTTTGTCCTAGAAGATACTCCCTCCGTCCCGTAGGAATTTGCACCCTGTGGGACGGCACATTTTTTAAGAAAAAATATTTTATATATAAAGTAATGACATATGGGTAAATATGTGTAAAGGTTTATGAGTGTGCACGTAAATCAATGTTTCCTGTTTTGGTAGTGTGCAAATTTGTGTGGGACGTCCCAATAAAGAAAGTGTTCAAATTCCTGTGGGACATAGGGAATATTATATAGTTAAATTTTGTGAAATTTTTGTATATTAGTTAACTTATAGTATTTAAATGGATAAAATAGTTTTTAATAAGGGTAAATTGCTCAATTTAAGTGAAAAAAATGTCTTTGAGTGTAATTATTAGTAGAATGTGATGCATTGTAGGTTTTTGTGAATAATGAACAGTGAATTGTGTAATTTTTTTAAATATATAAAGTGATATATAAGAGAATTAATACTTGACATTGTAATTTTAAATTCATGCATATTATAAGATAATTAATTATATTAATAAAATTAATTTTTTATTTTTAAATATCGTTGATCGTGCATCGCACGGGTGAAAATAAGTATTTCTTGTTCTCATAATCTAATGAATTAGAACCCTTAATTAAATTTGTTTTATATTAAAAGATTTATAATATTCTGCAATTTCACGACTTTTCGATCAGTCCAAATAATTTATTAAATTTATGCATATATATATATGTATGCATCATTTATTCAAATGTTTAGTACTAAAGGAAAGAATGGTTAAGCCTTAAGAATTAGCATGTGTTAGGCTATTAAATGTTTATATTTGTCCTAGTAAATATGTGATTGAATGTTTTACTTGTTTCTTGAGATTAGAACATACTCGGAAGACCTAAACCCTGATACATGAACCAATTGTGCACTAGGATTAATGTTTATGGAATGAATCCACACTACAACTAGATTCCAACCGAACTAATTGGAGATCCCAGTTAATTTAGAAACAAAGAGGCAAAACTCAGACTTGGTTGTTGTGCAGGACATTGCAAAACTCCAAAGTGCCCAGTTGACCTGTTTAATGAGACCCAAAAATATTTAATTCGATTTAATGCTATGTTGGTCCCAGATAAACAATAACAGGTGTATGGGAGAATACACCTGTGAGTATAGATTTTTAAAAAGATATAGTTTTTCAGCGGACTAAAGTGCACGGGTGACCTGATAACACAATCAGTGGACTGTAGGTAACCTGAGTTTTTGATCAAAGTACAATTTCAACAGCAGATTAAGTGTAAACAATTTTTCAAAGATTTTATCAACTCACACAAAAAGAATAAAGCAATAAGAACACAGAGGATTTAGAGTAGGTTAGAGTTAAACTCTCCTACATCCACTTTTCCTGATTTAACAGGAGAATTCCTTGACCACAGGAATTCCTTGTTTTAGAGTGCCAATGTGCACTGATAAAAAACTACTTCTCTTGATCTCTAGGATTTTCCCTGAGTCCTAGTCCTCTCAAGATTTCAGACTGAGAAACTACTCAGCTTACTTCCTTCCAACTCACAGCCTTGAACTTGTTACAGCTTAAGGGCTTTGAGTTTTCCAACTAAGGTTGGGATAACCTTTTACAATGATGATCAATATCTAGGTTGGGTTATCTCAGTAGACTTCTAATGATAGTACAATGTAAGCCTAATTACAGAGTTGAGCTCTAGACAGTGTAAGCACTTGGGAAACTAGTGTGATTTCGAGTGCTTAAGGATTGAGATGAATTTTGGAGAGCTTTAGAACTCAAATGAGCTTGATAGTTTCCCGTACTTGGCTTCTTTTTCAACTTCTGTATTTATAGACATAATTTGAAAGACTATCCGTTGGAGAGATAGTTTCAAACTATGCTATTTTGGTAGTCCAACGTTCTTCAAAATCTTTCTCAGATTTTGGGATGGTCAAATATGTTAATCTTTGTAGTTCAACGTTCTTCAAGATCTTTTTCAGATTTTGGATAGTCAACTCTAAGCATTAATGGTTGAGAGCTCATTAAATGCATGCTTAGAGTTAATGCAACAGCCTTTGAAAAGTGTGCCTTCCTAGGTTGTTGGTTGCTTCTGAACATGGTACTGACAGGTCAGTCTTTTGTGTCAGGTCCGTACATAGGTGACAGCTTCTCATTGGCCTGTCTTTAATTGTTCCTCAGTCCAGTCAAAAGGTTATATTAAAGTCCTCTATCTTTTCATCAGGTGACTTGGAACATTCCTTTTGTTGCATTTAACACTTCATTTAAGTGTTGCAGCTGCCTTCATAAATGCTGAAGATCATTTAATATATCAGACTAGTTCTTCACAGGAGAGTTCTTCAGGTCACTTTGACTTAGTCATATGAGGTGTGTTTCTTCAGAGGTGGGTGTATACCCTAACTCTATATCAGGCTAGTCTAAACTATATCAGGCTAGTTATGTCTATGGTAGCCTGACTTTTGTAATCCGATTTTTCTAAGTTTTTGACTTAGTCTCCTAATAGTTAGACTATTTTTCTAAGTTTTACAACTTTTAGTATATCATGGGAGTCTTTGGGACTTTATGAAAACATTTCATTAATCATTTCCCAACATGCTCTATTGACTCCTAAAACTCCAATCTATCTTTCTTTGTGTGTATTGTGTAAGATATTTTGGCAATCAAACATGACTTTGTAGAACTTTGCTTTAGTTGGGTGGGTGCATAGATTTTACTATTGGGTGGGTGCATAGATTATACACTCTTAACATACATTTTTTTGTACGTTTTGTTGAATGTACGAATGCTTTGAATGATTTTTCGGCGTAATATACTTACTTTTCATATAAAAGGAGGAGTTATGATTCTATTAAGTTTTTGACTATACATCTATTTGTAAATATTGAAGTTTTCTATTTTTATTTTTTTAAATTACATCAAGTAATTTCTATTTTATTTGAAATTATTTGAATTCAGAGTATTAATATGCACATTAAGATTAAATTTAATATAATTGAAAGCATATAATTTTGAATTAAATTCAACAAAAAACTGAAAATAAGGAAAGATTTCCTTTTTTACAAGTTTAAAAATTAAAAATTGAAAAGAGAGGGAAGAAGTGTTTTTCTCCCTAAACTAAAACATTGGGTGAAATATCAATTGTAGGCGCTCAAATTCCCTCGTAATAGCTGCCGTCCCTTCATTCATCCCTCACCTGCTCCCGTATTAGACCATAAAAATACAGAACAAACAATTTACAAGCAGAGAAGAAGAAGGAGGAGCAAGGTAAATTCAAACTCGGAAAATGCAGAATGAGGAGAAGAGAAGAGAGAGAAGAAATCTGATTGTTTTGACCGGCGCTGCTACTCTTGTCGCCGTTGCAGTCAACTTCGCCGTCTTTGCACTCAAAACCCACTTCAAGAATCGTAGGAGAAAAGGTATACACACTTCCTCCTGGTTCTTGCCAAGTTTGTCTGGTGCAGTGGGGATCATTTTCGATTTTCTTTCATCGCAAGGTTGTCTTAGCGGTATTTGGTTTTCTTGGAGGTCTATGTTATCGTCATATTGGGATTGAAGAGAGTGTCATTTCTTTTAAATCTTGCTGTTTTGGTAAATAATTTACTGGATGTGGAGTTTTGATGAGTGTATACCTTTCAAATTTGGTTTGTTATTTTAAAATTTCAGTTGTTCCTGGATCAAATCTACGCATAAATTTATCGGCACCCGAGATACTGAAACTAGCAGACCACATAATTGCAAATTCTAACAAGGTTCATGATGCAGTTGCTTCGGTTCCACTTGACAAGGTACGGTGGTACTTCTGATGAGCATTTTGTAGCTATTTTTACCTCTGCAGATTTCTCTTATTTGTATTTTTGCAACCATAGAATAACTTATGCTTATTTGTGAATTCTTTGTTTGACCTCCGATATCATGTTGTGTAACTCCACATATATAACTTTTTCTGTTATTTACACAAGCTTATTTTAGTTCTGAAATGAACTCCTGCTTGTATTAAAAACTTATCGGCATTGAGCATTTGAAAAAAAATATGCTTTCTTGCCGTGGTTATACCCTGATTGACTGATTCTACTTTTATTGCTGATAGTTGTTGGCATTCAATCTTGTACGGTATCAGAAAAATTACCAGGGTTTTACTTTTCCTTCATAGATTAGTAACTTAAACTGATTGACCTGTAATTCTTAAACTGATGGTTGGAGTTTCTTCTATAACTCTGTCCATAGACAATGTAACTTACATGTGCCTGTTCCTCACAGGTTACTTATGCCAATACAATACTGCCACTGGCGGAATTAGAAGCACAACAATTTCCTCTGGTACAATCTTGTGCATTCCTGAAATTTGTATCTGTTTCTGAGGATATTTGTAAAGCAAGCATTGAAGCTGAGCGAAGAATTGATGCTCATGTTTCCGTATGCAGGTTTTTCTTTAATTAATTTTTCCTTAAAATCTCCTGATTGGTTTATGATGTTTTGATGCTCAACAAGGAGAAGGAAACAAGTAAAATATTAGGAGGCTGATCACATCTTGGGCTAGTATAATTTAACTGAGGCTAAGATTTAATTAGACAGCAGAACAATTGGTTTAAAACCCATCACGCATCTGCCACTTTTGTTGCTTGCAAATTTTTAAGTATGTTTTTGGCTAGGTAGAAGACTCATATCAATGTCATTGGAAGCAGTTACTTAAGAAAGGTAAAAGGCACGTACATGCTATAATCATTATTTGGGAATAGTTACCCAATATTTTACTACTTTGTTTGTTGTTGATTTCAAAAGGATATCAATACAGCTTTTGGGGTATGTGGTTGTTCGGATTTAGTCAACAAGAGCTGGAAGAAGTTGATTGATTTTGTGATCACCTTCCAGAAAACTCATGTAGTTACATATACCAAAAGAAAGACTTCATATATCGAATTCTTCAGTAGCGTTTTAAACATCTGAGAATGAGTTATAGTAAATGAGAGTTTAGGATGTGATGGCCCAAAAAAAGAATCATCATATCTTATATATCGAATTCTTTTGAATGCTAACGACTATTTGTTGCTCTCTCTTTAGTGGTAAATATATTATGCAATATAACATTTTTATAGAATCTTTGTTTTGTCTGTTGATGCAAATCTTGAAGTAAGCGTGAAGATGTTTACCGTGTTATCAAAGCTTTCGCAGCACGGGGGGATTGGATGAGTTCTGAAGTCAAGCGTTTTGTGCACAGTTTGGTATGCACCTCCGAGCAAATTATTTACATCTCGAAGCACATTTCTCTCATGGCTTGTCTATACTGTGCTATCTTTCCTTTAATCTTAGGAGCACTTAAACTGCTTTCCCTTAAACTATATGACTTCATCTTGTCGTATTGTCTGGTGACTGAGCTTAAGTCAAGTAATCTCTTAAGAGATGTATCATTTGCATTATCATAAAGTTGTATTGCATCAGTAACACATTCAAAGTCAAGAAAAAATGCTAATTGTGTAATTTTGATCAGATTCAATATTTATAGATTTCATCATTTTATTTGAGATTAATTTAGAATTGTGTTAGAAGATGCAATCAATTATACCGCTTGCAGTGTAAGGTGATTTTTTTTTAAATGCAAGTGAACTGTCACTTTGGTATCATGACTTCCTTTTTGTGCATTTTTTATCTTTCAATTTTCTTATTCTTGCTTCATTTTTGGTACGTTGTTTTGGATATGATTATGCAAGATAATGCTATCTCCTCAGTTCATGAGCTGGCCTTCTCACTCTTTCCTTTCAGTAAATGAAATATGACTTTTTTTGCTATTTAATTACTATATTTTTCAGTAGATACCACCTTTTATATTGCCATTTCTTGCACATGATAAGAGGAACTGAAGCAATAATAAAAGACATCTCCAAATCCTGTGTAATTACGATGAGTTCTCGCAATTGATGTTTTTAACTTAAGTTTTTATTGAACTGTTTGTTTGTCAAGCCTTTATTTGTAATCTCTAGTGACAGGTTCAAGATTTTGAGAGGAACGGATTGAATCTTACTTCAACCAAGAGGGATGAATTGCAGCGCTTGAGGGATCAAATAGATGAGCAAAGCATGCAATACATCAGAAATCTGAATGATGATACTACATTTCTTCTTTTCAAAGATGTGGAACTGCTCGGCTTACCCCAAGAGTTCTTTAAGGTATGTGATTCTGGTATTTCCCTCTCATTCCTACAAAAGTCCCTTGTTTTATAGCACTGTTCTGCCTCTATTAATATTATTTTTGTCGTCTATTATTATCATTTAATAGTTTTTTTTTACACTGTCTTGATGTAAGCATGTATGGCGGCTAGCATCTCATCAAAAACAGTATCTGTAATTAATGTAGTCTGTCTATTCAATCCACTAAGCTCTTTTAACTTCAGATTTCTTAATGAGGTCTTTCAAAGCGTATGAATGATTAAGCTTCTAAAATGCATAATGTCCAGCTGTGTTTGAGTCTTTTCACCTAATGTTGTGGTTGATGTCTTCAATAATTTCAGGATTTGGACAAAGCTGAAAATGGTAAATTCAAGGTTTTATTAAAAAGCCATCACGTGTCACCCATCCTAGAGCTATGCAAGGTAAAATTTTCACAAGATGTGGAATGTCTTAGCTCTTTTTGTAAAAGCAGCTAAGTCACCAATTATCACATCATTGGCTGATATGTTTGGTAGATATAATCTTTTCAAATTCATTTTGTGCAAGTCTGAATTGAAAAAAAGAGAGATATTTATGCAGTAGAGCTGATGCTATCCGTCCTTGAGATTTTTGAATTGGTAGGAATTTTTTGATTCTGTTGCCAATAGCACCACTTGCTTTGTGATTATGTCTGCAATCTTTATCTTCCAAACTATTAGAAATATAAAATACTTTTGTTTCTTAGGGATGAAACTGCTTGCAATTGCCAATTATGTGTCTATTTCAAGAAAACTGGTGGACTTACTGACTTATGCAAGAACTAAAAGCGACCGTATAAAATCTTAAGCATTCAAGTAGAGATTGTAAAATCTTCAACAATGCAATATTTATACAACTGATTTTGTGATTGTCCTAAATTCCTTTTACAATTACTAGTTTTTTAATATATATTTTAACTTTTGGTTCACCAATTTTGTATACCTCTTGTTACATCCTGTAGTTTAATGCTACATTCGGCATTCCATTTCTAATACTATGTGATGTCTTCTTTTACTATCATTGAATAATGCCACAATGCAAAATGTTTGCTCCAAAACTTATAATCTGTTGCTCTGAAGGTAGGATCAACCAGGAAGTCTGTAGCTACGGCTTATGGAAGGAGGTGTGAAGTAAATCTTTTGTTATTGGAGAAACTGGTAATCAAAAGTTGAATGATCAAGTGATGCATATAACCTCTTTGCAATTTGCATTTCCTAGATTTTGTGTGAACTTCTGAAATTCTGTGATGTCGTCATCTCTTGTCTTGTCGAAATTTCAGTCATCCAAGATTGACTGCTTACATCTGCAGCCAGTTTCTTTGTGACTCTTAAGCTACTAGAAATTATGTGAAGTTGGAAATAAGCTCCGTTAGATTTATCCAATCCTATATGCATGGTATATTTCTTTTATTTTTTACTTCAAATATAAGTAGTATTAGAAAATTTACGTGTATTGAAGCTCTTAAAGCATGACAGAAATATCTTTTGGGAGATTCAGACCACTGAAGTAGGAAATGGAAGACAACACATTTAGGGGATGTTCTTTTTGGGTTTTAAGTGACTTTAGAAACTGGTTTTTGAAAACTAGTGGTTTTTAAAATTTGTGCTCTTTTTAGAATGGGTTTTAGATTTTAAAATCTAAATTTGGGTTTTTAAATCCCAAAAAAAAAAAAAAACCCTTAAGGTGTTGTTTTAAGTTATGTGATTAAGGTTACTGGAATTAAAATAAGTCAAAATTGAACTTGCGTGTTCAATTTTACTCCTGTAAATGTGAAATTATTGATTTGTTCATTTGGTCCTCAGGGCAAATACTTCTATACACTTGCACAAGTGCATTTATAAATGGTATTAGATTTCTTACTAAAAGACATTAGTTGGTCAGTTACATTGAACAATATTAGTTGTGCACAAAGTGTTACTCTACTCTTGGAAGGATTATCTGTGTAAGTTTCTCATTCTGGAAACGAGTTTGCCTAAGGGCTAAGACAAACTTTGGACACTTCATTGCTTGCAATCATGAGTTAATGTTTCGTCCTTGCCCTGAATATGTTTGAGTAAAGAGTATTCCTGTGACATTCAACCATTCATCTTCGTTGTTGTACTTCCAGATTCAATTGCGTAATAAACTGGCCAGGTTGCTTGGCTACTCCAACTATGCAGAATATGCTGTTGCTTGTAGGATGGCTAATTCATCAGCAAAGGTTTGTCTTGCTTTTCATCAGTCATCCTTAGAATTAGATCTGATAGTATCTTCTTTCTCCTGTATCTTGCCCATGTCTCATGCATCGTGTGTGTGCATTCTGACATTGTTTTCGATAGTTGATCTGTTATGGTAATTTTGCTTCTGTTTGTCTTTAGGTCTTTGAGTTCTTGGAAAAAATATCTGGAAGCTTAACCGAGTTGGCTTCAAAGGAACTTTCTCTGTTAAAGGAAATGAAGGTTGGCATGTTTGCTTTCTTCTCTCAAGTTTGATTAGAAATCTTTCAGCTTGATGCTTATATTATGGATTGTATTTCTTTCTAAACCTGTTATGCTGGTGATTAAGAGAAAAGAGGAGGGGGAAGTTGCCTTTGGAATTGAAGACTTACCATACTATGCAAAGAGGATAAAAGAGAATCAGTGTGGTCTAGATTTTGGAATTTTGAAGCAGTACTTTCCCATCAGTTTAGTTTTATCTGGAATCTTCAAAATATGCCAAGATCTTTTTGGTAATTATTCTGCACATCTACAGTACTGATGCATCTGTTTATTCATGATTATGTCATTATCTTAAGTTGTATTCTCTGTTTAAAACAGGCTTGAGATTTGAGGAAATGGCAGATGCGGAAGTTTGGCATCAAGACGTAGAACTTTATTCAGTTTTTGACTTGAGCTCTGGTGAACTGATGGGTTACTTTTATCTTGATATATATACCAGGTTCATTTTTTTAAAAGTTGTGTTTATTAAGCTAAGCTTCTCTTTAGAAATCGATCAACCATATGTTGCATCTGAATTAGGGAGGGAAAATATGGCCACACCTGTGTTGTGCCTCTGCAAAATGGTTCATGGATTAACAGCATAAGACAGGTGAAATTTAAAACTTGTATGATTATGGGATGATACTTTCTAGTTTGGCCTAACATCAGAGAATCTGTCATTTCCAGATTCCGGTTGCTTTACTTATTTCTCAAATGCACAAAGGAGTAGATGGAGACCCCGGATTGTTGAGATTCTCTGAAGTAGTAAATTTACTACACGAGTTTGGTCATGTGGTATGTTTCTTTAGTATTAACCAATTGCTGTTGAATGAAATTTAGTCTTCTTTCTTTATGCATTATGTGAACTTTCATTTTGCCGCAGTTCCTTTTATTATTATTATTATTATTTGCGTGTGTCAGGGTGCTTTGATGAACAATATTTAAACTGCTTAATGTTTTAGGTCCATCATATATGCAACCGAGCAACATTTGCTAGATTTTCTGGCTTACGCTTGGATCCCGACTTTGTGGAGATCCCCTCGTTGCTATTGGAAAATTGGTACGTTCATAATGTTCAAGATTGCTCGTTGTAGGAGCCATATATACTTACAGCAAAGTTTTGTGACTAGGTGTTATGAAAGCAGCTCTCTTAGACTCATCTCTGGTTTTCATCAGGTAATTCATTCAACTCTTTCTTCAGGTTTAGGCAGGATTGTGTTTTCAATAATCATTCGAATTTCTTTTTGTGGCAGGATATCACAAAACCTATCGAGGATGGGATGTGCAAATCGCTTAAGAGGTGGCGGTGTTCTTTCTCAGCACTCAAGCTGAAACAGGAAATTCTATATTGTACGTGTTCACATTAATGAGGAGGTCTCGCTGTTTCTTATAATTGCCAAATATGTATAGTTTTGCCCAGCTAGTTTTAGTTACAAAATGATAATGTTATCAGGTCTTTTTGATCAAATCATACATTCCACTGAAAACGTAGACATGATTGGGTTGTTGAAGCATCTCCATTCCAAGGTATTCTTTCTTAATTATGTTATGTACACACACTCTCTCTCCCTCTCTCTCTCTCTCTATATATATATATAATGTGATTGGTAATTGCAGGTTATGTTGGGACTGCCAATGTTAGAAGGTACAAATCCTGCTTCGTGTTTTCCTCGGACTGCTATCGGATATGAAGCTACGTGCTATAGTCGGATATGGAGTGAGGTTCGAGCAGCTGCATTATTGTGTATTTTCAAATCTTTAAAAAGAAAAAAGAAAGTATGTTTGTCACATTAATAATCTTGTGGACAGGTATTTGCAGCGGATATATTTGCGACGAAGTTTGATGAGGAGGACTTATTCAACCAGAATGTTGGCATGCATTTCAGGAACAAGGTAATAAAATAACTTGGAATTGGAGGGAGGGTCTTGTGTTTATATTTATAATATATTTGTTGACAGGTATTGGGTCCCGGAGGTGGAAAGGATGCTCTTGAGATGTTAACGGATTTTCTTGGAAGGGAACCATCCATACAAGCTTTTGTAGATAGACCTTACAAATTGAGATAAACAAACAATCAACTCTTGTTATGTGGTTGGTTTCTTTGATAATTATAAACCAAAATGCTGCACCACCCTTGTGTGGGTTTTTTTCCCAATCACAAAATTCCACTTTCAATAAGCAAACTTCAAAAATCTGCATCCCACCACACAAGTCTATAATTATAGCTTTCTCCATTGACAAAAATGGAAATTGATAAATCCAATTCCAAAAATCAAGTACAATCTATTTCACCCAAATAACCTCAATAAGCTACACACTTGACTCATGAAGGCTCAAGCCTGATTCTTTTATGTATTGATAAAAGAAATTACTCATTGTCATCAGGTTCAATAGTTACTTTTTGAGAAAATTACAAAATGGTTCACAAAATTTGACAAAAATTATAAATTGGTTTTGTGCAGAAAAAAAATATACTTCTGTACAGAAAAAAATTACATTTCTGTGTAGTTATTGTGAACCAATTTGTAAATATAGTCACTTTTTTTAATCAATATGTAAGTTACCCTTAATTTTTAAATAATTTTATTAAATGCGTGGGGTTAAATTTGACTCGTTAAATCTCCATTTCTAATGTCATAAAGTTTATACTCTATACCTTAATTTACTACATATGTAAAATTTACTATGGTTCAAAATTGTAAAAGTTAGAGATTCATCTCAATGACTAAGATAATTTTTTTTTTAATTACAACTAATATGTGATTCTTGGGTGTACAATACCACCCAAGACTCAATTCAATTTGATATCTTCAACTAAGTGCATCTTTGCAATCTCTAATATAATTAAAAAAATGATATTAAGTAATTTTAGTAGCAAAATGAAAAATAAGGAGTGTTTTAAATTTAAGTGATTTTAAAAAAATAATTAAGAAAAATGTGTTTGTAAAGAAGTGCTTTTAAAAAGGGTATTGAATATTATTTTTTGGGAAATGTGTAGAAATGCTTAAGTGGAAATTAGAAGTTAAAAATTGTTGCTTGGCCAAAAGTGGTAATAAGTACCTACAATAATATTAAAAACATGTTTTAAGTATTTTTTTTTTAAAAAATAAGCACTTTTACTTTTTCTTCAGAGTTTGACAAGCTCTAAGTACCTGTTTTCAACCTCTATTATAAAAGTAGAAACACTTTTTTTAAAAAAAAAAAATCACTTATAACATGTTTTCAACCACTTATTTAAGTACTTAAAATCTACTCCATCCGTCCACAAAAATTGGACTACCTTGGCAAATCACGGTTATTAAGAAAAGTTGATGTTGATGTGTAAAAGTAAGTATATTAATTTAAAAAAATATTTAATTATTGAAAAAGCATTTGATGTGATGTGTAAAAGTGAGTATATATGTATAAAAAAAATAAAAATAATGATTGTAAGTTTTCCATTTTAAGTAAGTAGACCATTTATTGTGGACGGCCATTTAAGGCAACGTGGACCATTTTTCGTGGACGGAGGGAGTATTTTGCTAAAGCAATAATTTTCTACTTTTGGCTTTTCACAAAGCACTTCTCACACTTTTCAAAAAAAATTTTTATCATTTACTTTTCATACTCATTTTTTAACTTAATTTTTTTTTTCAAACACATCTATTTATAATCACTTTTTAAAATCTCTTTATTTCAAAATAACCCTTATTTTTTATTTTACTACTAAAATTATTTAATAGCATTTTTTTAATTCTTCCCGTGCTTGCAAACAGGCACTACGACGGCAGCGTGTTCGACCCAATTTCAATTGTGAGAAGATTGTGTGAGAAGTCTCGCCGGAAAAGTCGAAGCGCTCAAATTTGAAAGCCACCCAATTTCCGCTGGAGAAATTGAAGTCTCGTTGTCGAAGCTTGCCGCCGGAAATCCAATCTAAATCCTCAACCAGAATCTGCCCACCGCCACCACTCCCAACGCCGGAATTAAAGTTTGAAACTCACTACTACTTTCAGCTCCTTCTCGCTTGAGAAGATGATTTAAAAGAGTCACAGCAAATTGACCATCAATGCCCTAGGCCAGGGGATCCCGATTGGGTGTGCACTGTCACCCAGCAAGTTCCACCGGTAGAGATTCTTTATTTTTCGTATTATGATGAATGCATGTATCAACGACATATTCTTTATTTTTCTGCTACTTATTAATAATATTGAAAAAATAATTTATAATATTCAAAAAAATAATTTATAGTACTCAAAGATCAATTTTATAAAATAAATAATACTTAAAAATAATTTATAACATCTAAAAAATAAATGAGTAATACCCTAAATAATTGAATAATACCCAAAAATAAATTTATGTAATACTGTAAGAACAAGAATAAATTTAAATAATATCCTAACACGTTAATAATATCTCAAAAATAATTCAATAATACTTCAAAATAAATTTAAATAATAAACACACAATACGTGTATAAAGTAAAAGAGTAGGTATTGTGTGAAAATAAACTTATTATGAAACACAAAAACTCGTATGCAATATTGTACAGAACCCGACCCGTGCAATTTACCCGTTTTCATAACCCATTTCCAAACGGATCTAATATATATACTTTTAACCGTCCTTTTTCGTGTACAGTTTTTCGTCGGTTTTCAAAAAATTTCCTTGGTTTTCGTGTTCCTTCTCTCATACGATACTCTGACGATTGTTTCTTCTCCCAGGCGATAGTGATTCTCAGACGATTTCCATCAAGTTATATCTTTTCTTTGTGATTTTAGTTTCTTAGGGTTTCGTTTGTGTTTTGCTCTATTTGTGATACAGTAACATAAAAGTCATGATATAGTATCATAAATTTCTGCATGTAGTATCATAAAATTCTGCATGTAGTAACAAAAAAGTCATGATGTAGTATCATAAAATTCTGCATGTATGTAGTAGCATGAAATAAGTAATGTAGTATAATAACATGGTGTAGAGGTAGTGAAATTTGTTTTTTGTATGTAGTAACATAATACATTTCTTATAGTAGTACAATATATTTCTTGTAGTATGACAATCTTATGCATGCAGTAATGTGAAGTAATTAATGTGGTATAATAGTGGAATATATTTTATGTATGTAGTATTATAAATGACATCTTGTAGTATACAAAATTTGAACATATAGTAATACATATTATGCAGTATGAAAATATTATGCATGCAGTATGAAAATATTATGCATGCAGTATAAAAAACTTATGCATGTAGTATCATAATAAGATCAATGCAGTAACACAAGAACAGACTAACACAAAATAATTATAGTATCTTCGTCTCTCTTCGTTGTAATTGAAATTGCTCATACTTTGTTGCCTTTGATCTTCGTCTCTCTTCGTTGTTATTGGCGTTTTCATGGCGATCGCGATTTAATGCGGCGTTTGATTTGATCTTTGTAAAGAAGGGTTTAGAGCTGTGGGCTTTTGGGCTGTTTCATATTGATCCGCATTTTTTGGGATGATGACCCGGTTTTCGAGGTGTGACCCGCGAAATTTAAAAACTTCCTTATTTAGCAATAATTGCACCGTGCATTATTTCACAGAAGACCTACTCATTATGAAAGTGTCTTAATGTATCAAATATCTAGTCAAGTGTATCAAAATTAAAATCAATATATAAATTTTATGATGAGATTTTTGATACACCAGATAAAATTTTTGATACACCTAATTAAATGTTTGATATTTTAAAATTTATTCATAATAAGCTTATAATTGATACTTTAAAATTTGTTCATAATAAGCTTACGATGAACCATTTTCATACAATATTTATACCAAAGTAAAATTATTGAACAAAGTGCATCTCAAACAAAAATATTTGCGTTATCTTTTCATAGAATAAATACAAATTTACAACTAAAACTTTTGTCAATCTCCTGCCATTTATTCAAAATGCCTTTACAGATTTTAAAAAGTAGTACCCACGTAAATAACAAATAAGATAAAAAGATTGGAGAAGTAGCAAAACTCCATTTACTAAAAATATGCATGTGAATTATGCTTTCACACATTAGTGCTCTTCTTCTTCTTCATCGGCCTATTGCACAGGAAAGCCTTCTCCAACATCTCCACCCGTTGTGTTAACGCATTCAGCATCTTTGTCTGCATCTCGTTTCTCTCATACAATGCACTCATCATCTTCGTCATCTTCTCACTCTCCTCCACCATCCTCTCCAGCAAATCTCTGTTTCCATTCTCTGCATTAACCTCACTATCATTCTTATCCTTCACATCACTCTCACTCTTCACACCCTCTGGATCAAGATTCTTCACCTCCCAATCAACCCCAACATCGATAATATCATCATCATTCCCTTCTCCACAGCATACTCCCTCCAGATTTTCTCCACATCCAACACAACCTTCCACAACATCAGAGTTCTCAGAAGAACGCGACGGATGATTGGGATTGTTCGAATTATCAGACTCCATGGTAACCCCAATTTCGGCAAACTGATTCTCCAGAGTTTCTCCACAATCTTCCAAATCCCCGGAGTTCTCTGAACAACCGGATGTATGACTGGGATTGTTTGAATTAAAGGTCTCCACAGAAACCCCAATTGCAGTCAATTGATTCTCCAGATTTTCTCCACAATCTTCCAAACCCCCGGATGGACGGTCGAGATTGTTTGAATAGTCGGTATCCGCAGACACCCCAATTTCAGTGGTTCGATCATCATTTTCACAATTTCCCTCCAAATCAGCAGTGACAATCGCATCAATCCTTTCCTGCAACGCAATCGCCTTCCGAGTCACAGCCTTCCTGCAGCCCCTAACCCCAAAATCCACCCCGCAGATCGAATCCAACTTAAACAGCAGAGACATCAAGGTTTCGTTCATTCTAATCCTCTCTCTCTCATCCCTCCGTAGCAATTCCACGATTTCGCTCCTCGAAATCTTCTCCTCAATCTCATCCACCTGTGTTCCAACATCCTTTACCTTCTTCAAACATTTCCGAACAAAAAATCCCCTGAAAACTTTCTGTATTTTCACGGCGGACCCGGTGCGATCTGCTGGTTCGGATCCGACGAAATGAACCGGAATCTGAACAACTTTTGGGCCCGATCTCCACTCCTGTGGGCGGTGGACTGCATGAGCGGGTCTATGGGTCGGGTCGACGGGCATCCCACGAACTGAAGTGGCATGAAACGGGGCGCCACGGATCGGACCGGGTTGTTGGTACCAGCGTCGATTTCGAAAAAATGGACTCTCCATTTCCATTAAATTCAAGCGTGCGAGGATATAGTAATAGTAATTTAGATAAATATGGGTGAGATTGTTTCGTTTTTTGAATTTAATTGCAATTCAATTATGCTTTGATGGAATGACGAGGGAGTATTGGAGGATCTAGAAAGATCAAGATACATTTCCCGGTTCGGAGGGAGGGGTATTTTGGCCAATTAATATTCTTAAAGGACAACATCTGGATGGTTGTGGAATCTTCTCGATTGAGCGAGCCTATTGAAAATTTACACGTGGAGCGTCGGCGCCATTTCTTCTGCAATTGTCCACATATGGAGTACTCACGAGGTACTCTCCCTCCATCCCATACTAACTTGCACAATTTTTATTTTGAGTTATCCCAAATAAATTTGCACACTATTTAAACAAAAAATATCGATTTGCGTGCATATTCATAAAACTTTCTACACATTTACTCATACACCACTACTTTATTTAAAAAATATTTTTTTTTAAACCGCGTGCCATCCTAGGGGTGCAAATACCCCTGAGACGGAGGGAGTAATTTTTTTTGATCGGTAGTACTCATATGGTAATATTTTATTTCAGAAAAAATTGATGTTTTTATCGTAACAAAAATTTATATAAAATATTTTATAATGTAAAATATACTATATAAATAAAAATTTGTGAATTTTATCAGAAACACAAATTCTAGTATGCACACGTGTGCATACTATGCACCTTGATTTTGCTTTAATTTTAAATTTAATTTGATATTTCCAGAAACACACAGTACACGCCGCACTGTGTATTTTTTAGTATATCAAGTTGTTCTTGGGATATTGCAAAGATTTGTTCTTTGGGTATTAAGGGGTTGTTCTTGGGGTATAACTAAATAGTTTTTAGGATATTAATAATTGTTCTTGGGCTATTGATAATGAGAAACCTTATGAACATGTTTTTAAATACTGAATCACTCATTTTATTTGCTCCATCCCTGCCATCATCATCGTGGGTAGAATCCAAGTGGGGTTGGGGCCTCCATGACATATCCTCTTTATATTTCAGAAGCTTCACCTCAATGGATCAGAGGCGCCCTTGTCAACACCAACGATCTCCTCTTCACCGGAGGCCAGTTTCTTTCCTATAAAATCAATTTAGCATTCACCCATGTAAGTAGTACTAACTTTGCTAATTAATTGGTATTGGTTTCATCAGAACAACAAACTCTTGCTTGCTTGATAAATTGCTACATAATATATAGGTAAATACCCCCAAGAACAAATAACAATACCCGAAGAACAAATCACAATACCCCAAGAACAAATATAAGTAAATACTCCAAGAATAATTTATAATACCCCAAGACCAACTCACAATACCCCAAGAACAATTCTCAATACCCAAAGAACAAATAACAATACCCGAAGAACAAATCATAATGCCCCAAGAACAAGTTGTTATTAGGGTATAACTCAATTGTTATTAGGGTATTCATAGTTGTTCTAGGGTATTTGTCACACCCCAATTTTCATAAACAGCGGAAGTCTTTAATAAATATTGAAAAGGAAATTCTTTGGGTGTGATCTAAATTATCATGAAATAAATTTTTCTTTTTCTTTAAAGCTCTTTGAATTAAAACATAATACTTTCACATAAATCACAAAATAAAATCTCAACATAATCTACATGCTTTGAATAATAATAATTATTAAGCATAATAATAATTCCCAAATAATTAAATCTACATGCAACCTAAATAATTCCAACTTAACATATCACATAATATCAAATCATACTTATAAAATCACATAAAAATTCGTATACAGCTGTAGAACTTATATTTTTCGAAAACAGTCCACTAGTTTATTAGAAAATCATTCTTTTATCAAATCTCATATTACTAATTAAATAATCACGTCTAAAACACTTAATAAATCATATAATACTGGTAAAAATATTTTATTAATGAAAACTTCTTGAATTATTTCATAAAAGTCGAATACTAGGTAATTAAAGGACTAAATTAAACCATGGACTTCTACTATTTATAAAATTGTGAAATTTGGTTTATAAGCGTACTTTATCATGAAAAACTTACTGTAAAAATTTCGGGATTTATGGAGTTGTAAAACGTGATTTCTAATACATGCTAAATCAAGGACTTTAATTAACATATGGGACCAT
>JAPKLY010000062.1:76780-92827 GCA_026898435.1 Prunella vulgaris
TACGACTTATAATCCATAACTTAAATCTATTTATGTTGGGCGTGACAGTATTTATGTAGATTTATTCTTAGGGTATTGTGAGTTATTCTTAAGGTATTTATTTAATTGTTTTTCGGGGTGTTATTGAGTTGTTCTTAGGGTATTATTAACTTGTTATTCGGGTATTACAAATTTGTTTTCGGGGTGTATGATGAGTTGTTCTTGGGGGTATTAATGAGTTATTTTTGGGGTACTACTTATTTATTCTTCGGGTATAACTCAATTGTTATTAGGGTATTATTTATATGTTCTTGGGGTTTTGACATTCTGTGTTACACCATCGACCTTTATCTCTCAGCTATTCAAACTCCATCATTGTTTCACCATCAAAACCACATGATGCACACTGCATACAATAGCACAATATGTCAGTAAAGATAAATTGATTGCTGATTAATTATACATACACCATTAAGAAATATAATTACATTTGATTCACTTGATGTACTCAGGAATGCAAAACTTCACACCTAGCTTGAACTACAAGCTCTTCTTCCTCAGGACCACCACTCACCATTTCAAGCTCTGTGAATACTCTCATCATGCACTTCATCGCCATTTTTACCGATGCCAATTTGATCTGCAAACACGTTTCACATATCAACGACCAAGGCATCTTGGAAGTGGTTTGAAGGCGGTAATATTGCTATAAAACTGGTTCAAGGTGTAGGTACCAATAAAAATTAGTCAACTAGCAAAATACCATCCACGATTCAACAAAATATTTCAAAAATTGCACCTTGATCGGCCGTCAATCGTCGGTCATCCCAACGACTCCTCGTCACTCGCGTCGGCTTCTCTATCTCATTTTTTATATTGGCAAAAATGAAATTGGATTGAAAATAGTAAAAAATTAAAGGTGCATACCATGCACCCTTGTGCACAGGAGAAACACTCTATCAGAAAATATTCAATACAATATGTTGAAGCCAATAATATAAATAAGGACTTTTCATGTCGTTTTCTTGTTTAACATTATGGATTGAATTTAAAAAAAACTTCAATTCTTGAAGGATGAAACTATGAATGTACCTCCCTTCATTGGTGAAAAATCTTTAATTTTAACTGGAGTACTTGTATTATATTTTTTCCTATGCACATCCACACCACCTTCTGCAACTACATTGACCATGAATATTAAGGTTATAAACTACAAATTTCAATTTTACTCAAAAAATATAAAAAATTTGTCTAAACTTTATAATAACTAACCATTTTTTTAGACTAGGTTTTGTCAACATTAGTACCCGTAGATCCAGTAGATTGCTTCATATATGACTTATGACTTTCATGATCTAAATTTCAAAACATCATACATTAACATATAATAAAAGTGTTGCAAATTATGATAACTGAGAACAAATAAGAGATATAGATTCACCTTTAAATTTAACATCACCTTCTTCATATCTCCTACTGGTTGTTTTGTATGGAGTTTTCTTTGTAATGAAAAGTTACTTTCTCTAATGAGAATCTCTTTGACATTAATTGAAGATTTACATATATTTCCACGTACCTTAGCGCTTGAGAATAGAATCTGGACCATCCTTATATCTATATCGCGATTGATGCTTAGTATGTGACACAGGATTTTCATAATCTATAAATACGGTACAATCAAAGAAATTTTTTAGAGTCTAAATTTGTATATATCCACATAATATTTCTTTATTAACAATCCTCATAAATTAGAATGATATTATACTTTGAACCCTAACATCAGAACCATACATTCCACTCCTGTGAGGGTGCTTTTTTGGAGTGGTCTTATCTATTTTTCATCCAAAAATGGACAATATATTCATGCATAAAACTTATTACGATCATCAATGTGTTTGTTGAGAAATTATTCTTAGAAACAAAAGTATAAAGATTGAAATATTTAGTAAACCTAATGCAGGTAATTCCTCATCCTCATCGCGTAGCATTGATTTCATCCTCCTTATATCTCTTCCATTCCTTGTCATTCTCGCTCCTTATTAAGAAGTAAACAAATTTATATCAAAACATTATCAAATCGCATTTCTTTCTATTGCTATGCGAAAAGGAAGATATTTATGGTGACTTATTCACTTTCCTCCCTGGCGCGAGGGAGAACGAACAGTGGAATGTTGTTTGAAAAATAAAGCTTTCGAAAAATTATAGTGTAAAGATGTTTGACATTGGTACTTGCTTACTAATTTGAAATGCCCAAATGTCGTTGAAATTAAACCAAATTAACTTGAAATTTGTGGGTTCTTACCTTTTGGATGCTCTAAAAACTATGCTTATAGATTGGGTTGAAATATTACATGTCGGTTAATAGAGAGGATTTGATTTGATGAAATTTTGCCAGACTCTAAGCAAAACAAATTTGGCGGCTATTTGGTGTCTTTACCTAGGGAAGTAAGGGGTGGGTTTAGAGCTAAAGGAGTGTGGGTGGTTTCAGAAGCTGATGGAAGGGGAAAGTGGTTAGAATGTGGGCCAAATTGACTAATCTTCAATTTTTAAAAAGTAGTAGACCATTTTGTAAATAGACTAGTTGTAATAGACCATTTTGTAACCCATCTTTTTATATATTTACTAGTTTGTGATTTCTAGAAATGAAAGTATGTGTACCACAAATTTAATTATTGTGAACCAAACTTTACAATACGATAAAAATAAACATTTTATGTTTTTTTAAGCATTCAAATATATTGAAAGTTGGATACTAATGAGTAATGACTATATTATTAGTGATATATATTTTAATTTACTTTTAAATAAAGAAATCAATAACTTCTAAATTTATAATTAAATCACACATATAAATAATTATACCTTAAAAACATGTGTTATCCCATGTTGTATAATGTAAATTCCTACAGGACGGATGTAATATCACTTTTTATATTTATTAACTTTATAATAAATACTCCCTCTGTCCCACGATAAGTTGCTCATGTTGTCATTCTCGTCCGTCCCACTATATGTTGCTCATTTGCTTTTTTACTTTTTTTGGAAATTACTATTCACTTCTTTATTATTATTTTCAATACTTTTTACAATATTTCCATTACTTTTTCACTTTTCTCCGTCACATCACTTATACTTTTTCATTTTTTCTATCACATCACTTATACTTTTTCACTTTTACCTTAATTCGTGTGCCCAAAAGGTGCGAGCGACATATAGAGGGATGGAGGGAGTACTTTTTTTTTAAAATAATCGTCATTTTAAATAATGTACTTAATCGATAATTTTTTAATTATTCTTTTTGACTAAGTATAACTTTAATATTTATATGCATACTTTATTTTGAATAAATACTATGATACCAAATAAAAAATTACACAGTTGAATAATTACGTATCTTATAGAAAAATAACTACATTCCATTTGTCTCAAAATTATACACACTTGTAAGATACATGAAAATTAATTTTTCACATGAATTATTGAAATATTTACTATTAAAATTTCAAATTCTTTCACATTATTTCATGTTAACATATATTATTAAATTATCATGTTACTAAATTCATCATATTTCAGAATTAAATTGTTTATTGCTCTTAATTAATTATTTATCGATTCAAGGTATAATCATTTATATGTACGATTCAGCCGTAAATTAATTTTTTTTAATATTAATTTAAAAATTATTGATTTCATTATTTAAAAGAAATTTAAAATATAACGCTAATAATATAATCATTAGAATTAAAATTTTAATATATTTGGATGCTTAAAAAAATACACAACTTTTAATTTTATTTTATTGTAAAATTTGATTAACTTAATAATTATTGTATATTTGTGTTACTGTTACACATACTTTCATTTCTAGAAATCACAAACTAAGTAAATATTTAAAATTGATAACTCAACATTAATTTGGAAGGAGCGCATTAATTGTGCATCAATATGGAGCCAAGTTCATGATTCCTGCAAGGTAATTAATGTGAGGTGGAAAAGGGTAAAACATCACTTCTACTAGCGAAATGTTTTCCGGAACTCTCCATTTCTTTTAAGTATAAATTTTCAGTGAATTTTGAAAAGATAAACACAAAATTAAAATAATTAATAAAAATATATATTTATAAAATTTATGATAATAACCCCACCTCATGTACCGTGTTTATCTTTCTTTTAACTTGAAGAAATTTACACAAAAAATAGAAAATCTAGACTCAACGAAATCGTGACGATTTTGTTTAGAAAGATAACTTCCATTAAAATGACTATATTTTCATAATAAATATCAGAACTACAACATTTATAAAAAAACCCAAATTTATGCTTTATTTTTTCATGGAATAATTTCAAATTTAAAATTAAAACTTTCATCAATCTCCTGCCATTTATTCAAAATGCCTTTACATATTAAACAAAGTAGTACAGGGGTACATAAATAAATTTATAAAGATTGGAGAAGTAAAAAACACAGAAAAAATATGATGTGAATTCTGCTTTCACACAGTAGTGCTCCTGCACTTCTTCTTCTTCTTCTTCATCTTCATCATCGGCCTATTGCACAGGAAAGCCTTCTCCAACATCTCCACCCGATGACTTAGCGCATTCAGCATCGTTGTCTGCACCTTGTTTCTGTCGTACAACTCACTCATCATCTTCGTCATCTTCTCACTCTCCTCCACCATCCTCTCCAGCAAATCTCTGTTTCCATTCATCCCATTCACCTCACTATCATTCTTTTCCTTTACATCACTCTCACTCTTCACACCCTCTGGATCAAGATTCTTCACCTCCCAATCAACCCCAACATCAATAATATTCCCTTCTCCACAGCATACTCCCTCCACATTTTCTCCACAATCTACCACATCCCCAGAGTTCTCCGATGGATGATTGGGATTGTTTGAATTATCGGTCTCCACAGAAACCCCAATTGCATTCTCCAGATTTTCTCCACAATCTTCCAAACCCCCGGATGGACGGTCGAGATTGTTTGAATTGTCGGTAACCGCAGACACCCCAATTTTAGTGGTTCGATCAACATTTTCACAATTTCCCTCCAAATCAGCAGCGACAATCGCATCAATCCTTTCCTGCAACGCAATCGCCTTCCGAGTCACAGCCTTCCTGCATCCCCTAACCCCAAAATCCACCCCGCAGATCGAATCCAACTTAAACAGCAGAGACATCAAAGTTTCGTTCATTCTAATCCTCTCTCTCTCATCCCTCCGTAGCAATTCCACGATTTCGCTCCTCGAAATCTTCTCCTCAATCTCATCCACCTGTGTTCTAACATCCTTGACCTTCTTCAAACATTTCCGAACAAAAAATCCCCTGAAAACTTTCTGTATTTTCACGGCGGACCCGGTGCGATCTGCTGGTTCGGATCCGACGAAATGAACCGGAATCTGAACAACTTTTGGGCCCGATCTCCACTCCTGCGGGCGGTGGACTGCATTAGCGGGTCTATGGGTCGGGTCGACGGGGCAAACAGGCACCCCACGAACTGAAGTGGGATGAAACGGGGCGCCAAGGATCGGGCCGGGTTGTTGGTACCAGCGGCGAAAAAATGGACTCTCCATCTCCATTAAATTCAAGCGTGCGAGAATATAGTTAATCGATTTAGATAAATATGGATGAGAATGTTTCGTTTTTTAAATTTAGTTGCAATTTAATTATGCTTTGATCGAATAACGAGGGAGTATTTGTAAGGGAGCATAAGAACTCGAAAGATCTAGAAAGATCAAGATACATTTCCCGGTTTGGAGGGGTATTTTGGCCAATTAATATTCTTAACGGACAACTTCTGGATGATTGTGGAATCTCCTCGATTGAGCTATTGAAAATTTACACGTGGAGCATCGGCACCATTTCTTCTGCAAGATTATGTATTTTCTTCCTTGCAAATTGCAATACACAATTTAATATAAAATTAATACATCATCTTATAAAATAAAAATTAAATTTTATATGTTAAAATCTATATAATTAAAGATCGTACATCTAGATTTATTGATATATATAACTTAATTAATTAATTTATTTTGAATTTAAATAGTAATTACTCTTCAAATTATTTTTGTGTCTTTCCTTATGTGAAAAGGATCTTAAATATCAAAGAATAATATTTTTCTAACATCAGTCGATATAATATTATATAAAATAAAAAATTCTAAACTTAATAAATTAAAATCAATTATAACATCCAATAGATATGTTGTAGTTAATGCTAGTTCTTATGATCTTATGCGAATGATAGTTAAAGTAACAGGATGCACCATTTTAGGTATTTGATTGGTTAAAAAAGATAAATTGAATTATTCAATTTTTTTTATTCGATAGGGAATTAGGTTTTAGTTATAGTCACAAATAACAATACGATTACAAAAGACAAAAACTTATATGAAACGTTTCACGGTGTGAAACGGATAAATTTAAGAAAATCCGCGGATGCTACCGGGTCGGTCGGATTTGGTTTTTAAAAAAATAAAATATTTGCAACTATGATTCCAAATTTTTTCGCTCCCAGGTACATGTTACTTTTTAGGCAAATGCGTGTTACTTTAAGGCAAAATGTGTGTTACAATTAGACCAAATGTTGTTTTTACATACATATATCACTTGTTTTTGTAAAAATAACATTTTTTTCATTCAATGTAAGAGCAAAATGTGTGTTATTATAAGAAAAAAAACATTACATTTTCATTTAGTAACATATTTTTAAGTATTTTTAAAAAGTAACACCAAGTCTTTTATATAGTAACATACATATGTTAATAAAGTAACATATATTAATAGTAACATGTATATGTTCATTTAGTAACACAGTTTGAATAGTAACATAGATATGCTCATTTAGTAACATATACTTCTTCATTTAGTAACATAATTTTTTGTAAGGTTTTTTCAATGTGTTGTTCTTTTAATTATCCATATATATTAAATTCTGTAACATATTTTTAACTATTTTTAAAAAGTAATACCAAGTCTTTTATATAGTAACATACACATGTTCATTTAGTAACACATTTTGAATAGTAACATAGATATGTTCATTTAGTAACATATATTTATACATTGAGTAACACATATTTTTATAATGTTTTTCCAACATGTTATGTACTCGTGTTACCTGTTGTAGAACCAATAGAATTTGCTGTTGATAATATTTGGCAATGTGGGAAATAATCGTCCATATTATGTGTGTTCTTCGTGTTGTTTTCCTTGATTTTTACCTTATTTTTTGTTTTTGACTTCATTTAAATGGATTTCTTGCTTTGTTGATCAGAACTTTGCATTTGATGTCGTTTTCCGTCGCTGTAATACTCTTTTGTCGTCGCCGCTTTTTTTTGTTTTGTTTTGGAGTTGATTTCGTGCTGATGAAGTCAGTTTTTATGAGATGTGGGTTAAGATCTGCAGATTTCTTGATTGACCCGGTCTTTGACCCACAGGTTGCCTTGGGATCCGCGCATTTTTTAAATTTTACCCCGTTTCACGTGAGTGTTCCTCTTGTTTTAATTAAGTATTTTTAAAAATAAATAACTACATAAAAAAATAAAAAAATAAAATAAAATTCAATGTCCCCAAGAATTCCTCTAACATAAATAGTTAAACACATAAACATCAGTGCAAGAACATGGAAGATAGTCTCGAACTCGATATCATCGACCTTGTATCCTTCAAAAAAGAAAATATAAAAATCAATCATCAACTAAAATATAATAAAAAAATAAACATCTCTCTACAGTCATAACTCAAAATTTCAAAAAAGTAATGACTAATATGATAAATCCATAGTACTTACCAATGTTCAGAAACTTGTGCAGTTTTATATTTGCTTTTTCATCTGTTTCTATGAAGCTAAAATCTACAAAAGAGACAAATAGAATAAAGGGTAAGTTACATATAAGGTGATTTAAGATAGTGTTATTACATAGGAGGACACAAAAAATCCCAAGTTATCAAGAGGGTCAAAAAGTAGGACCCACCTGAAAAAAGATCCGCTCAATTAAGTTGTCTTCCCCTGAACTATTATACACTTTCTTTTTCTCTCAATTAAAAATATAAAAAAGATCCTCCAACTCTCTCTCTAAATCCATTGCCCCTCCACGACTACCATACCAAAATTCTGATAACAATGACGGTGGATTCAGCAACCCAAAAGGAAAGACATACCAGCAAAGAAACAAACTTCAATACTCGGTGGAATGGGGTCAATATTTGTTCCTAAAATAATTTTTTAAAAGAATGGTTAGTCAATTTCTTCCAATTTTGTCAAAATTTTCTTTCCTTTTATGTTTTTTGGAGTTTTTATGTTTTAATTTTAGCACAAAAAAAAAAAAAAAGAAACCCGGATCTTTTGGCTTATGGCATCTTTTGCTCTGGACCCTACTTATTTTCCATCAAATAAAAAGAAAAAAAACACATACGTCTTACAAAAAAAAAAAAAAAAACTCACAGATCTATGATCGACAACGTTGAGAGTTAGCTCTGACACGTTAAAACAATCTTCATCTTCCTATAAATACAGATTTTAGCTTGCGAACGGTGCATAGATCTTTTTATGATTGGACCTATTACCGATTGACCGTCAGCCTAGACTCTTAGGATTGGACGTAAATAGAGCCGAGGAAAGTGAGGGGCGGGGAGAGTGAGAGTTGGCGCTTATAGATTTCAAGAGAGAGTGAGAGAGATGGGGCTTTATAGAGAAAGGAGAAAGAAAATTTGAAATGAAAAAATATAATAATAAATCTACTTAAGAGGGAATTGAAAAAAGGGAGATAGAGTGACATTGATAAAGATGAGAGAGAGTCAGGGAGGTGTGAAAAGAGATTTTTTAATAATCACGCGATTAGATAGAACATAAAAGCCACGATTACATGATAGCTATCCCATTTTGACAAAAAATTATAAACTCACATGATAATTATAATGTTTTAATTAAGTATTTTCTTAATAAATAAATAACTACATAAAAAGTATAAAATAAAATTCAATGTCCCTAAGAATCCCTCTAACATAAAAGGTTACACACATAAACATCAGTGCAAGAAAATGAAAGATAGTCTCGAACTCGATATCATCGACCTTGTATCCTTTAAAATAGAAAATACAAAAATCAATCATCAACTAAAATATAATAAAAAATAAACATCACTCTATGGTCGTAACTCAGAATTTCAAAAAAGCAATGACTAATATGATAAATTCACAGTACTTACTAATGTTCAGAAACTTATGCAGCTTTATATTTATTTTTCATTTGTTTCTATTAAGTTAAAATCTACAAAAGAGACAATAGAATAAATGAATATTAAGTTGTCTTCCTCTGATCTATTATACACTTTCTTTTTCTCTCAATAAAAAATATAAAAAAACCCTCTCTCTCTCTAAATCCATTGTCCCTCCACGACTACCATACCAAAATTCCGATCACCATGGCTGTGGATTCAGCAACCCAAAAGGAAATACATACAATCAAAGAAACAAACAACAACACTCGGTGAAATGGGTTCAATATTTGTTCCTAAAATGATTTATTTTTAAAGGCTGATTAGTCAATTTCTTTCAATCTTCCAATATTATCAAAATTTAATTTCCTTTTAGGTTTTCTGGACTTTTTATTTTAAAATTTTAGCACAAAAAAAAAAAAAAAACAGAAACCAGGATCTTTTGGCTTATGACATCTTTTGCCTTGGATCCTACTTATTTTCCATCAAACGAAAAGAGAAAAAGACACAAACGCCTTACAAAAAAACCAACTCACATATCTATGATCGGCGACGTTGGGAGTTGGCTCCGACGCGTTAAAGCACTCGCCATCTTCCTCTAAATAGGAATGTTGGCTTGCGAACGGTGCATGGATCATTCTATAATTAGATCTATCATTAATTGGCCGTTGACCTTGACTCTTAGGATTGGACGGAATAGAGCCGGGGAAAGTGAGGGGGGGGGGGGAATGAGAGTTGATGCATAGAGATTTCGAGAGATAGGGCTTTCTAGAGAGAGGGGAAAGAAAATTTGAAATGGAAAAATGTAATAATAAATCTACTTAAGAGAAAATTGAAAAGAGAGAAAAAGAGAGAGTGACGTTGATAAGGATGAGAAAGAGTCGGGGAGGTGTGAAAGGAGATTTTTTAATAATCACGCGATTAGATAGAGCATAAAAGCCACAGTTGCATGATAGCTCTCCAATTTTGATAGAAAATTATAAACTCACATGATAATTATATTGTTTTAATTAAGTTTTCTTACTAAATAAATAACTACATAAAAAATATAGAAAGTAACAATATAAAATAAAATTCAATGTCCCCAAGAATCCTTCTAACATAAAAGGTTACACACATAAACATCAGTGCAAGAAAATGGAAGATAGTCTCGAACTCGATATCATCGCCCTTGTATTCTTCAAAAGAGAAAATATAAAAATCAATCATCAACTAAAATATAATAAAAAATAAACATCACTCTACAGTCGTAACTCAGATTTAAATAAAAGCAATGACTAATATGATAAATTTACAGTACTTACCAATGTTCAGAAACTTGTACAACTTTATATTTATTTTTTCATCTATTTCTATGAAGCTAAAATCTACAAAAGAGACAAATGTAATAAATGAATATTAAGTTGCCTTCCTCTGATCTATTATACACTTTTTTTTTCTCTCAATTAAAAATATAAAAAAAATTCTCTCTCTCTCTAAATCCATTGCCCCTCCGCGACTACAATACCAAAATTTCAATCACCATGATGGCGAATTCAGCAACCCAAAAGGAATGATATACGATCAAAGAAATAAACACCAACACTCAGGTGGAATGGGGTCAATATTTGTTCCTAAAATGATTTTTTTTAAAGTCTGGTTAGTCAATTTCTTATAATCTTCCAATTTTGTCAAAATTTTCTTTCCTTTTAGGTATTCTGGAGTTTTTATTTTTTAATTTTAGCACAAAAACAAAAAAAAGAAACCTAGATCTTTTAGCTTATGACATCTTTTGCCCTGGATCCTACTTATTTTCCATAAAAAAAAGAAACTCCTTACAAAAAAACCGACTCACAGATCTATGATCGACGACGTTTGGATTTGGCTCAAATGCGTTAAAGCACTCATCATCTTCCTCTAAATAGGGATTCTGGCTTGCTAACGGTGCGTGGATCTTTTTATGATTGGATCTATCACCGATTGACCATCGACCTCGACTCTTAGGATTGGACGGAATAGAGCCGGGAAAAGTGAGGGGCGGGAAGAGTGAGAGTTGGCTCTTAGAGATTTCGAGAGAGAGTGAGAGAGATGAGGTTTTCTAGAGAGAGGGGAAATAAAATTTGAAATGAGAAAATATAATAATAAATCTAGGATTAATTACAGAATGAGTCCACTTATAACAACATATTTACAAGGAGGAATACAAAAAACTCCATGTTACCAAGCAATAAGGTCATTTTATTACACAAAGGAACACTTTTGTAATGATTATAGGACCTACAACCTATAAAATATTAATATATATCTCATCAATTTCAGACAAATTCTCTCTCCTCACTCTCACACTCTCTCACGTTCTTTTATTCTCTTCTCTTTCTTCTCCGCTCATACCCAAAATTGTATAATCGGACCTTTCAAATCGCCGGAATTCTATTCAACTTTAATTCAAAAATTGAATTATGTTTGAATCCAATATACTAGTATTTAAGCGTGTCTTCGTTTTCCGACATAATTTTCTTCGCTGTTTCTCCATCTCCAACAATTTCAAGTCATATATGCAGAAACTATGGTCGAACAGGTGATGTTTGCGACGATTTATAAGGAAAAGAGGAAGTTGTTCACAATTAAGGCCCAAAACTCATTCGTGTACTTCCGAAACCAGGTTCTTAAAAAATGGCCTGAAATTAGAAAATTTTGATTTTACATTTATATGCGGTGTTGGTAGTTTTAGCAATTGTGTGCTGGAGTTCGATGAATTTGGTTAATATTTTTCTTCTCTGCAATTTGGAATCAATTAGGATTGTTTCAGTTGAGGTTTGTTCAAATCAAACCGAAACAGGGTCTAACACTCCCCCTGGGCAATTAACTCAGAATGATGCTCAATCGCAAAATAGGGTTTTAGGTAATGATATTCAAATTGGGGGTACATCTATTTTAGTGAAAATCCCTATATATGATGTGTGCCCTAGTTTGCCCAAGAAAATATTTTTATCTGATTCGTGGGCTGATATATTTAAGGATGGTATGGGTACTGTAGTTATTGGAGGCAAGGCAGGCTTTAAAGAAGCATTGTCAAAGTATTCATCACTAATGAGTTGTAATTTTAAGTTTATTAAGAATAAAAAAAAGTACAAGCATGTTGTTTGTGGGAAAAAACAAAATCAAGGTTGTGAATGGTTTTTGAAGTTTAAGGTGCTTGTAGTAACTGGGGATTATGAGTTATACAAGGCAAATCTAATTCATTCATGTGTAGGCCAGTTGTGTAATGTTAATCCTCCAAGATTAGGGCCTTAAGTAATGGGGCATCTTTTTGTTGAAAGTGTTAAGAAGAAAAACAATTTTTGTGGAAAGGACGTAGTTAACAAGCTTAAAAATGAATATGAATTTCATATATCTTACCACAGAGCGTAGCGTACGATTGAAGCTGCCAAGGATCATGTTTATGGTACATATGAAGAGTCTTATAACCAACTTAGGTGGTATAAATCTGCCGTGTTGCAGACCAATACTGGATCTGTTTTTTATTTGGAGTCCAATGATGTCACACATCGGTTTGAAAGAGTCTTTATTGCTTTCAATGCCCGTTTGGAAGGTTTCTGCCATTGCACACCCATGCTGGTTATTAATGGAACTTTTATGAGAGTATGCGTGAAGGGAACACTGTCAGCAGCTACTGCAAAAAATGGTGAAAATGGTAATACATTGCATTGTTTCTTCATTTTCACTTATATGCATTTTGCATATTTTCACTCCCCTTGTTTAACAATCTTTAATCATTTTTTTCCAGATTTCTGTGTGTCAGTCTTTTAGCTATTGTGTCCAAATTCTCAGCTAATTTTCTAGAACTAAATGTGTCAGTCTTTGTGCTAATTTTGATTAATTTCTTAAATTTGTTTTGTTTAGGTTTATTTCCAGCTGCCTTTGCAGTTGTATCAGCAGAAAATATTGATAATTGGACTTGGTTCTTACGTAAGATACGTGAATATGTCAATCATGACAAACCTCTATATTATGTGTTTGATCGTAATCTTGGTTTGATGAGTGCTTTTAATAATGTATGGGATGAACCTGTTCATTTTTTCTGTTTGTATCATCTTCTTATGAACCTCATAGGTCGTTTTTCATGTGGCTGGACAAAAAATAATAGATCACAATTGCTTGAAATTAATTTTCAAAGCTTGTGCATATGCTCCTAATCAGCGTCTCTTCAATGAGTATCTTCAGAAGTTTATTCAAGTCGGTGGGCAATTTTGCGCAGATTGGATGCAACAGATTCCATACAATAAGTGGGCAGTTTGCTTCCCTCCCAATATACCACGTTATGGCGAAATG
This sequence comes from Prunella vulgaris, assembly GCA_026898435.1. Taxonomy (NCBI): domain Eukaryota; kingdom Viridiplantae; phylum Streptophyta; class Magnoliopsida; order Lamiales; family Lamiaceae; genus Prunella; species Prunella vulgaris. The sequence continues at coordinate 90,298 of JAPKLY010000062.1, forward strand.
ACATCTAATGCCACCGAGTCCTTTAACAAATATATTTTGAATGCTAGGTCGCTACCAATTATGCATATGCTGGACTACATTAAGACTGAAATCTGTAATTGGTTTGCGAAGAGATGTTCCAAGGTTGAAAACTGGAAATAAGGGTTGGTCCCATCCAAGCAAGTACTTTGGAATGAGCTCATACAAGTTGGCAAGTCTTGGAGTGTTCATCAATCTGCCCCCAGTGAGTTCCTTGTTAAAATTAATTAAATAAGTCAAAAAATAACTTTATCTCCTAAAAATAGTAATCATTTATAATTGAAATATATTTTGTAACAAAAAAAACTTTTGATTTATCATGTTTATAGAATTAAAATTAGGATCAAAAAATATTTTCTATAAGATTTAGCTTTTCATATTTGAAGAAAATCAAGAAATATATAAAACTTATTTATTATATTTAAAGATAAACAAAAAAGTATTTGAATTATAATTTTTAATTATTATAAGACTATATCAAAAGAAAATCAAGAGCATAATATTTATAAACTTATTTTATTTAAAGAGCAACACTTGTGTACAAATTTCTACCGTAGAAATATCCATTTTTGAAAAATTCGCGGATCTAAATCGGGTCGGGTCAGATTTGGACAGTTTTTTCCAAAATTCGCGCAACTTGTAGTTCCAGGTTTTTTCGCTCCCAGGTATGTTACAATTTGGGCAAAGACGTGTTACAATTAGGCAAAATCTGTGTTACAAATTCTTAAAAAATAATTTTTTTGTATTTTTCAAGTAACTATAAATAAAATATGTATTTCTGCAAGTATAAATATGTGTTACTTAATTTATTTTTTATCCTCTTTGTTGATTTATGTTAATAATATGTTTTTTCGCTCCCAGGTATGTTACAATTTGGACAAAGACGTGTTACAATTGGGCAGAATCTGTGTTATAAATTCTTAAAAAATTAATTTTTTGTACTTTTCAAGTAACTATAAAGAAAATATGTATTTCTGCAAGTATAAATATGTGTTACTTAATTTATTTTTTATTCTCTTTGTTGATTTATGTTAATAATATTTTTTTTTGCTCCCAGGTATGTTACAATTTGAGCAAAGACGTGTTACAATTAGGCAAAATCTGTGTTACAAATTCTTAAAAAATTAATTTTTTGTACTTTTCAAGTAACTATAAAGAAAATATGTATTTCTGCAAGTATAAATATGTGTTACTTAATTTATTTTTATTCTCTTTGTTGATTTATGTTAATAATATGTTATTCATGTACTTAATACATCATTTAATACCTTATATATGTTATATAAAATATAATATATATTTTTATAAGGATAAATAAATGTTTGTGCATATAGTAACACACATTTGATCTTGCAGTAACACACATTTATTCTAATTGTAACACACTTTTGCAATAACACACATTTACTCTAATTGTAACATACATTTGCAGTAACACACATTTACTCTAATTGTAACACACATTTACTCTAGATGTAACACACATTTGCAGTAACTCAAATTTACTCCAATTGTAACATAAATTTGCAGTAGTACATATTTACTCTAATTGTAACACATATTTGTTCCTCAATTTGTGTTATTATATGAGCATATATGTGTTACTATAGGATAAAATGTATTATATGAACATATACATGTGTTACATTGCATGAAAAATATTTACTTCTACAAAAATAAATGAATATGTGTAGAAAACAACATTTAATCTGGTTGTAACACACGTTTTGCCTTAAAGTAACATGCATTTGCCCCAACTGTAACATACCTGGGAGCGAAAATCACAAGCTGTGCGAATTTTGTAAAGAAATACTCAAATTCGACCCGACCCGGTTTAGACTCGCGAATTTTCAAAAATAGATATTTCTACGGATCTTTGACCCGAGAAATTTGTATATAAGTGTTTGTCTTATTTAAAAAATTAAAAAATATTATAAGATATAGTCACTCTTAAATAATAAAAATAAAAGAGGATTAGATAAATAAAATCAAGTATTAATATTTTATAAGATTTATTTTTTTATGATTAAAGATTTTTTTTTTAAATCATATAAGATTTATTTTTATGGGTTTATCATTTTTAGTTTATTAAAAAGTGATTCATGATATGAATCACTTTCACACAAAACCTACTCTAAAATAAAATATTATTACATTTTGAATAATATAAACACATTAGTAAGTATAAAAAATGATGATTAGATCCACATATAATATTCATCTACGAATAACTTAACATCTTAGAAATAATGTGCTACATAAAAAAATTAATAATAATTATAAATATGGTTAGATGTGCAAATAATTGATAAAAATAACAATAAAATTAAGATTAAATAAAAATTAATAAACCAATTACGGTCAATACAATGCATACATAATGAGTAAATAACTTACGGTGTAAAGAATCGAATTTGAGAATTGTGATATTGTGTAGATTTTGATTTAAGGTTTAAAGATTTATATATAGCTGTGAATTAATAAATCTTGATTTCTTAAATTTAACATATAT
>JAPKLY010000062.1:93227-107348 GCA_026898435.1 Prunella vulgaris
AATTTGAGGTTATCTTATCCACACAATATTTAAAATATGAATGTGCTAACATCTACATAAATATGTACTATTTAAATTATAAAATTTTATTATTATATAAGTATGTTAAAAGAAAATTAAGAAAGTATCAAAATATACTATTAAAAAAATCAAGAACATAATATTTTAAATATAAATTTTTAATATTGTATAGGTATGTTAAAAGAAAATCAAGTACATATAAAAAATATATTATTAAAATAATTAAGAACATAATATTTTTATATAATTCCTTGAATTTACATATACGTGTATTAATGATATATATATGATTTCTTGAATCCAACATATACATGTATCAATGATTTCCACATGCACAACACATACACAATATTGTGGTAAATAAATTAAATAATTACAAAATTTGTACACATGAGCACATACACAATATTATACTCTAGAACATCTTTTTTTTCTAGAATTATAAATAACTTACGATGTATATGACGCAGAATGATTTTAATGCGAACATGTAATTAAAATTAAACGTAAAGAAATAAATAAACAATATCAGAATATTAAAAACATGAAAAAGGAGAACATTAAGAAGACCAATAAACAATTCAAACATCAAAATTTTTAATTAAATAGATCTACAATTGTAGTAATTAAACATTACATTCAAAAGAAAATAATGAAAATTGTACAGCAATAGAAAAAAATGTTATATCACCAAATTATTAGATGTAAAATATGAACCTGCAAAAAAAATTCGAACATAAAAAGATAAATAAACAATTCGAATATCAGAATACGATAAATAAGAACATTAGAAGAAAAATAAGAAAAAACAAACGCACGAAGGAATAAGGTTAAAAGATGAGAATAATAATGTTTATGGAGTTAAAATTTATAGAAGTAAAGAAATTAAGATGAACAGTTGAGATTAAAAAAATTAGATATAGTATTTTATATTATGAATATATTTATAAGTGTTATATAAGATATATATATATATATTTATAAAATATTAAAATGTACGGTTAAGATTAAAACACTTAAATTATAAGGTCGATTTTAATTCTTAATGCCAGAATTAATAAGAACAGAGGAATTTCGAAATCGAGCATTTTGGTTGATTTCATAACTTCATCTTTATATAATATTAAGTTATATATATTATACAGGGCTCGAAGAAGATGTTTTGTTATGTTAAATTCTATCATATTAATTTTCAATAAACAAATATATGTATGATTTTATATACTTAGATTTAATGTGTAATAGATAATTATTTTGCATATTTATTGTTGGTTATATCATTCAAATGCATATTGATATTAAATTTTAAAAAATAAGAAGTTTTGTGTAATGTATTTGATATATCAGACGTGTAATTAATGAAAATTTAGAAAAAAAAAATTGATGAGTCCAGGCAGTTAAAACTATTGGGTTCGGGGATCGGGCGGGTCCAAGTCAAAACTGCAATGCGATGAGGTGGGTCCCAACTCCGAACTTCCAAGTTTAAAAAATCCTGACAGGGTGGATCCTGAGACATACCAAATTCATTGATCCGCCCGTTGCCATCTCTATAAATATTTGTCTATTTTAAAAGTGATTTCGATAGTAAATTTTCGTTTAGGAATATCAACTCAACAAATTATATTATTGTGTGTTTCTTTTTTAAGATTTTCATTCATTGGCTTTTCAAAATTAAAATCCTGTGCAAATCTATCTATATATTATATTATATTCAGTAAAATAAATATTAACCGTTATTTAAGATTTTTATAAAATAACTTATATCATTTATTTAAAACTAATAATAAAACAACTAATACTGTATGGTCAAAAAATTAATACTGAAAATACACACAATGGTTCTCAAGATTTGATGGGATCCTAGCTAGAATAGATTCCTAACAAACTAGGCCGAGCTAATTAAGAAACCCGACCCGAAAGCGAACAAACCCTACGTTCTCGCGGTCATCTTTTGACCTTATTTTACCGTTCTATTCGATTCGCATTCCATATATATGTACTCATGACTCATATCTCTCTCTCTCTCTCTCCCTCTCTCTCTCTCTATATATATAGAGAAAAAAAAGAGAGAATTAATTAATATTGGAAGGAGTGGAGAAGAAGATTATATATATATAATTAATCTGCGTCTGATCGATTGATCCCATGGAAGGCATTAACATCAAACAAGAAAGCAGCATGGCTACGAAAAATCAGAGTGAAGAAGTGATTACGTTGAGCAGCAGCAGCAGCAGCGGCAGCGACTTTTCCCTTTCGAGTGTTGATGACGTGGAACTCAGCCCCACGACGAAGAAGCAGAGAATTCACTCCGTTTTGCCCCCCGGCTTTCTTGATCCGATCCGACCCGCCCATTCCACCGTTTTCGTCAAACAAGAACCCGCCCCGCTTTTGGCCTCCACTTGGAAACAGTTTTGGAAAGCTGGTGATTATGACGGCTGCGCCAACGACGCCACCAAGTTTTCCGACGGTATCTATATATATATATATTGAATTGCATGATCATCGGTCAATTCCATGAAAATTGGGATTTTGAATTTTTTTATATTATTATTCTTGTTTTTATAATCCAATATAATTTCTTGAGCTATGAGTAATATTTAATAATCATGGAATCTTCACACATCTTTTCAGTGTTAGTTGCAATTTTTTTTTTTTTTGGCTTGATTGCAATTGTATTGCAAATTGCTATATATATATAATCTAATTTTTTGTTTTGGAAAACAAAATCTTAATTTAAATTTTGTCATAAGATCAAATTTATATGTTTATATTCGAATTGTAAAAATTTCTTAAACATTGAATTAGTTTTTGCAAAAGTGTAGATATGACTACAAAATTATGGAAAAGTAGAGTTATATGCCTAACTTTTTTTTTTTTTCTTTTCATAATCACATGAATTGAATCTTGCGTTTTAATTTGTCAGTTTGGTTATTTTAAAATACCACTCTTCTAACTAATTAAGTGGCCGATTTGATTAATTTCGCAGAGGACATGGATCATCTTAGGGTTCATCCAAAATTCTTGCATTCTAATGCTACCTGCCATAAATGGGCTCTGGGAGGTAACTATTCAAACCGGGTTTTTTTTTTTTTTAATTAAAATATTTTTTCCATTAATTAATGTTTTTAATTAAATTCATGATGCTATTTTCTAGCTTTTGCTGAGCTGCTGGATAATGCTTTAGATGAGGTACCTTTCACTCTCGAGAAATTGAGATTCTTCCTATTTATATGATTTGATGAATCAATTATTATTGACTCAGAATTGCAATGGAGCTACTTATGTCCATGTTGACGTGCTAAGAAACAAGAAGACCAAAAGTCAAATGGTGGTGGTGCAAGGTAATCAAATGATATTACCATTTTATTATACATTATTTTAAATTAATTAATGTTCAGGAGTGAATACATATTATTATGAATCATTAATATATGGGGGTTGATTGCAATAATTGGGTGTTTTAAATACATTAATGAGAGAAAAATTGATTGTATTAGAAATTGTAATGACATGTTTATATATAGATAATTTATAACCACATTTCAAAATCTTAAAGTAGAAGCAAATATAGATGTATAACTCAAAACTCAACTTTTAAAACAAAACACAAACATCATCTAATTAATTAATGCATTTAGTTTTGATATAATATATATTTGCAAAATTTAAAAATATATATTTCTATTAATTCTTTTTCTCTGAAGAGAAGTTTTTATTATGACTACAGATAATGGCGGGGGAATGGCTCCTGATAAGATGAGGCAATGCATGTCTCTTGGGTATTCTGCCAAGAGCAAGATAGCAAACACTATTGGCCAATGTTTGTGACTAAATTTATTTGTTAAATTTTATATAAATCAAGAATTATTTATATCTAAAATATTTATTTATTTCTACAGATGGGAATGGTTTTAAGACTAGTACTATGCGGCTTGGGGCAGATGTCATTGTGTTCTCTCGTTGTCAAGGAAAGCATGGAGCAAGGTACGTAGTTAATTTTATTTTTCAGATGCATAATAATGTTTTCTTCTTCTAATTAATATAATTGTTTAGGATTAATTATCATAAGGTGCAAAATATGGATCATAAATTCAAAATTATATAAGAGCAAGTCTCCTGTGAATCAAGTTCACCGTGCAACTCAGGTGTTTTTTAAAAAATTTACACAAAAAATTACTGAAAAGTTACACATTTTATTGCTGAAAACTGTATTTTTAACAATTCATAATTTCAATAATAACACGTGTAACTTTTCAGTAATGAATGATATAACTTTTTTTAAATATACTTGAGTTGCACGGTACACCAAGTACATATATACAAGATTAAGGCATTATATAATGCATCCCGCCCTTATAAGTTACACCCCATTTAGACCTTATGATAATGATGATTGTGCATTTGAAGTGAGAGCACAAATGTATAGAAAATGTATATATTAGTGACAGCCACAATTATTTTACAACAGATTTGGATGTTAAATTGTTTTTTTTTTTTTTTTTAGCTCTACACAATCCATTGGATTGTTGTCCTTTACATTCTTGCGTGGTACGGGAAAGCAAGACATAGTGGTTCCCATGGTATGGCTCCTGCAGCTTCTTGTTATATATAATATTATTATTCCCTCACGTGTGACGATTATTAGAAAATAAATTTCAACTTTATTAGTCATCAAATTAAAATATTCTTTCGTATCATATACTTACTGACCATGTTTTGAATATTGGAACTAAATTAATTACAAACGTGTTCACTAATTATCTTATTATATATAATAATAACTTACTTTATTAATATATAGATTGATTATGAGAGGACGGGGAAAACATGGAGCAAGTATGTGAAATCTAATTCAGAGTGCTGGCAAAAAAATCTTGATACCATTATTCAGTGGTCTCCATACGCCAGTGAAGAAGATCTCCTTCGGCAGGTATGCATAAATGACAAAATCTTGTGTAAATTTGAATTCACATGAATTTGATTTTTTCGTCAGTTATGTCCACATACTACCACTATTATATAATTAAGAATACTATTATAATATATAGTGATAGCATGTTTGCATATCGATGATAGCTAGATATTAAACATAATTATGCTATTTGAAATATGGAATTCATATGATCTCGAAATACTCACGCACTGATCACTACATATAAATAATACTATTTTTTATTAGACTATATATATATTAAATCATATTTAAGTTGCACAATTTATGCTTAATTGTACATGAATTTTATTATGAATGTAGTTTGAGTTCTTAAACGAGCAAGGCACACGTATTATAATCTACAATCTGTGGGAGGATGAGGAAGGATCGCCAGAACTGGATTTCGACGCTGATAAACTTGTAATTATATATATATATATATCCTGAAAGATTAATTATTATATATATATTCTTTTAATTTCATCTTTTGTCACGTTGCATGTGAATATTTATTTTTAGGACATTCAAATTAGAGGTGACAACAGAGACCCAAAGAAGATAGATTTGGCGAAAAAGTACCCAAGTTGCAGCCATTTCCTTACCTATCGCCATTCATTGAGGGTAACTAATTATTCCGAGTTAAAAAGTTTTTTTGTCCCATCGATCGAGTTCTAACCCCGAATCGATCTTTGATCATCAGACGTACGCTTCAATTTTGTACCGAAGGATTCCACGTGGTTTTCGAATCATCTTACGTGGAAAAGACGTCGAGCATTATGATATGGTGGGCAATCTTATCCACGCTACCGAACATGTATATAAGCCAGCAGCTCATGCCGATGCCAAAGATCCAAATGTAAATATATATATATATGTTTATGGGAAAATTAAAAGAATAATTTTGTGGATGTGATGATGATGATTAAGCTGGTTGTTGGTTTAATTAATTAATAGATGTCAGCAAAGGTGCAGCTGGGATTTGTTAAAGATGCACTACATCATATTGATATTCAAGGCTTCAATGTATATCATAAGAATAGACTCATCAAGGTTGGTACGTTTCTTAATTAATTAATTTCCTCCTACTATAATTTATTTATTAATTCCAATCTACTAATTATATATATATATATATTATTATTCGTTAATATATAATTCTCTACCAGCCATTCTGGAGGGTCTGGAGTGCTGCTGGAAGTGATGGTCGAGGAGTTATAGGTACCTATATTTAACAAGTCTGATATCATCTCTTACTCTTTTTTTTTTTGTTAATAAATTACACTTTTAATCTCATAAAAATTAATTAATGGGGCTATAAGGAAGGGAGTTGTTTGAACCAAACAAAATGATTCTCTTCTTTTAAAAAAGAATGGAATATTTAGTGCACTTTACAACTATACATGTATGGAAGCAAATTTTGCTTTCACATTAATTGTGTGTTTGCAAAATCACACCATACAACTAAATTAAAATGGACCACTTTAACCCCTTATTTCTTTGTGTAATTTACATGTGTAATTTTTTTTTATCGGTAAATGTTAGTTGTTAATTACCAAACACTCTAATAGTAATCTCCAAGCTAACCTTATATATCCCTTATATAATTCGTTCTTAGAGAGAATCGAACACAGATAACTCACTGAAATGAAAAGCTCATTAACCCACCCGATTAATTAGTATGTGTGTAATTAATAAATTGATTATATATACAGGTGTTCTGGAAGCAAATTTTGTGGAGCCGGCACACGATAAGCAAGGATTTGAGCGCACGATTACGCTGTCTAGACTTGAAGCCAGGCTACAACATTTTCAGAAGACGTATTGGTAATTCTCCTAGCTAGCTAGCAATAGGAAGTCTGTGATACTTTGGCTTGTTGTAGTGATACTTTTATTTTAATCAAACTACTACTACTACTACTACAGGTCGTCCAACTGTCATCTGGTTGGGTATTCAGAGAGGCGTAGTCAAGCAAAGAGAGCGGCAGCAGCAACAGCCAGCTCCTCCCCTGAAAAAGAAGCTGCATCGCCTAGCCCTACCTCTACCTCTAAATATGCAAAGAAAACTTCTTCTACTGTTTCCCCTAAGAATATCGGAAGAACAACAAACCAGCCGCTTTCAAATAATAATGGAATGCCACGTCGCAATAAACCGGAGTCGCCATGCCCCTTAAATCAAGCTCCTGCCGATGAATCAACGGCCGATAGCTTTCTTGACTTGCAACAACAAAACCGTACCCTCAGACTAAGGTACAACATCATCATTTTTTTCCTTTAATTATGTATAGTCTATTTTTAATTTAATTGCCATAACTTTCCAGTCTTTTAACTTCTTTTTTTTAAATTTTGCTCCCTATATATCCTGGTGATGAGGTTATTTTTTCTTTCGATTTTAGTCCCTTAGGGCTCATTTGGTTCGTAAGATAAAAGTATCTATCCGTAACAAATATGCATGTTTTTTACGGATAGATACTTTTATCTTACGAACCAAATGAGCCCTTAGTTTTTAAAACTTGCCCTGTTGATTGGTTGGGTTATCAACTCAATTAATTTTTTTAAAAATACCAAGTTAATTAAGGGACTAATCAAACCTTAAAAATTATATATGACTGGTTGGAGAGAATAAAAATTACTCAGATCTAAATTTGAATCCCACCTATCCAAAATTCTATTTGAATTAATTTTCTAACTATATTCATCTATATTGATTTTCTTTTTCCAGTTTGAAGAATGCATTGCAGGATGTGCAATATGAAAAAGACAAAAATAAGTCACTGGAAAATGAGGTACATATATATGTCCTGCTTATTGATGTTCTTAATTTATTACTTTGGCCTGCAAATTTTTAATTAATTTTATTACCTAATTGCTGCTCCAATTTCGTTGTACCTATTGTTTTAGATAAAAAGGATAATCCAAAAAGATAAAATTTGTGCGAGTTCACGTGAATAGTTTTTTTCAAATATTACTGTCATGTGTACATATTATCACTGTACATATATATTCAGTATCATTGTTATGTATATATCATATCATTGTTATAAAATTAAATGTATTTTTATAATAGAGATAGTATATATGCATAACAGTGATACTCCTTCCACGATCCATTCCTCTATAAATTTCTCATTTTACCAATTTAGTATGTCCTCTGTAAACTTATAAATTTCCCATTATACCATTTTAAGTATGTCCTTCTATAAACTTAATTTCCATTTGCTATTTTGCGTTTTCTGAAAATAACTATTCACTTATTTTTTTTTATTTTTTTTTCATTATTTCTATTACTTTTTCACATTCCCATCACATCGCTTATAACTACTAGCACTTGCATTAATCCGTGTGCCTAAAAACAATGAGAAACTTATAACGAGACAAAGAGAGTAGTAATTTTATGTGAGATTCATCTTTTTTCCGACTTCATTGATTTTTCCAAATAATTCCTTAATAAGTTTTTATTTTATACAAATAATATTATTAAATAATTTCATAATATGTGTGAAAATCTAAAGACTATCGCTAAAGTGGAATGGACGTAATTATATTGATTCTCCAATTTCAGGTTGAAGAATTGAAGAAAATGTTGGTTTCAGTGGACCAAGAACAAGAAATGTTTGTTACTGCCTTCTCTGAAGAGAGAGGCCGACGAGAACGAGAAGAGGAGACCTTGAGAACAAAATTAAAGGTGACATAATTAATTATCTTTTGTCTTTGGAATTGCAAAATAATTTATTTCACTAAACTTTTGACTGTTTTGCAATTTAATCGGTCATTAAATTATAAAGTTGTGATAACATAAAGAAATATTGAAAGAAGTGATAACTAGTACTCCCCCTATCTCACAGGAATTTGCACAATTTCCTTATTCGAACGTCCTACACAAATTTGCACACTACTAAAAAAGAAAATATTGATTTACGTGCACACTGACAAGCATATACACATATTTATCCATATGCTACTACTTTATATATAAAACACATTTTCCTTAAAAAATGTGTCATCCCGTAGGGTGCAAATTCCTACGGAATTGAGGGAATAGTTTATAAATTTTGTGAATTACTCATTTAAATCTTTTATCACCAATTTTGATTTTATAATGAGACCTCACTCTCAAATTTATATATATTTTTTCAAATCAGTTTGATTTACTTAATGTAGGATGCATCTGAGACTATTCAAGCGTTACTAAATAAAGTGAAGATGCTGGAGGCTGCAAGAAATTAACGTTGATTCTGCCAAAGTTCATTTGCCCTTCTTTGTCATCTATTAGTTTTTTTTTTCGGGCAAAGGTGGTTTGAATATACGGGAATACAACGTGACGATTTTGAGGTGTTTAGATGTTTAACTGCAAATTAAGGGATTATTTGACGTTTACTTTGCGTTTAACCGGATTTATTTTGTGTTTACAATTTTCTTATAAGTGCGTAAAGTTATTACTCCCTCGTCCTAAATATATATATAGGATTATTTGTTTGCACGTGGTTTTATGCAATATGTCGGATGATATTATGAGATATTGTGAGGTTAGTTTACGAATAAAATGATTAATTTTTTATGAAAAGTATATTTGTTCTCTTTCCATAATCGATCACTTTATTCATAAACAAATATTTATAATATCTCATAATACCCTATGAAATCGGTAAAGATTATTATCCAGATTCTGGATGTCCAGAATCTGAGATAATTAGGCGCTTGTTTTCCCTTCACTAATCACAATTAGCGGGAAGTTTCCTTTCCTCAATCTTAATTAGAGGGAAGTTTCCCTCCACTACCATTAGAGCTGGCAATTCCAGCCCGGCCTACCCGAAGTATGGGCTGAGGCTGGGCTGGAAAAATAGTGGCCCGAAAAAAATTGGGCCGTGGGCTAACCCGTTTAGCCCGGTGAAATAATATTTATTTAAAAATAATATAATTAAAAATAATATAATTAAATTATTTTAAAATAATTAAAAATTTTATGTTTTTTTTTTTTAATGTTGGACAATGAACTTATGAACTGCTTTTATTATATTAGGACACTATGATTATGAGTAATGATCTTTATTTCTTTTTTAATTTATGTTTGAATTTGTGGTTTTAGTTCTATTTTATATATGTGGTTTGTGGATTGTAAAAGTATAAGTTAATAGTAGTAACAATGATTATAGTATAATTTTTAAAATTATTATTTTAAAAAAATTGGACGGGCTGGCCCGTGGGCTAGATTGGACTGGACTCAATTTTTATAGGCCCGACTGAAAAATGGGCCGACCCGTGAACATCAGTTGGCCCGGTGGGTTGGACTGGGCCAGCCCTGCCCGTTTTCCAGCTCTAAGTCTACCATAATGGCGCTGGATTTCCCTACCCTCAATTTACGGATTTCCTTTTTTTTTTTTTTAATTAATGCTTCTCCACAACCTAAATTCCATTATTTATATTCGTAGTATATAATATTGTTTAGTTTGTAAAATATCACAATTTAATAATTTTAAGAAAATAATTTTAAAATATTATATATATTTTGAAATATTATATTTAAAAAAAATGCTATTTAAAAAGATAAATAAGATGAATTTGAGGTAAATTTATTTAAAATAATTAATTTTTTGAATTTATTCATTATATGCATATATATAATGGAAACTACCATATTTGAGATATATACGTGGTGTATCATGACTCATCAAATATAGTTAGCACATAACTCATATGTTTAATTCATTTAACATTTCAAAATGAATATTTATTATTTTTTAAAAAATTGAAAGGGTATGTATTTTATTTCTTATTTTTTCAATTTTTTTTACTAATTCGAATTTTTAAATTTATTTTTACTTTTTGAAAATTCAGAAAAATTGTAATTTTTAAAATTCAAACATCAGAAAGTTTTAATTTTTTTATAATTTCTGAAAATAAAAGAAATTAAAAAAAAGCGCAGTTAAGAAAAAAAAAAGGACCTAATCTAATCAATATATATAATGAAAACTGTCATATATGTTAGCACATAACTTCCATATTCAATTCATTTAACATTTTAAAATTAATATTTATTATTTTTTAAAAATTTGAAAGGGTATATATTTTCTTTTTTATTTTTTCAAAAAAAATTTACTTATTCAAATTTTAAAATTTATTTTTACTTTCTGAAAATCTTAAAAAATTGTACTTTTTATAATTCAAACATCAGAAAGTTTCAAAAAATTGGGTTTACGACTAATACCATCATATGTTATTAATGTTACCAATATTTTTACTAATATTATTTTTTATTATTTTGACATAGATTATCAATTGGATTAGTGATTTAGTGATTCTGATTACAAGTATTGATGTTGAGATCCTACTAGTATAACTATTTTGTGAGGATGGTATTAGGAACTACTCAGTCTAGTATTACATACTATTATGTTATTTCCTAGTACCATCCTCACAAAAGAGTAATATTATTAGGTTATTTCCTTAATTTTTAGTTTTAAATTACTACTAAAAATAAAAGTTTTGCAAGATATTATCTATTTACCAAAACTCCATGTTATGATAAATTTAGTGATTTGGTGTGTGATTATCAATTTGATTAATGATTTAGTGATTCTATTTACAAGTCTTGATGTTGGGATCCTAATAGTATCACTCTTTTGTGAGGATGGTATTAGGAACTACTCAGTCTAGTATTACATACTATTAGGTTATTTCCTAGTACCATCCTCACAAAAGAGAAATACTATTAGATTATTTCCTTAATTTTTCATAATATTTAGCAAGTATTAGTTATTTAAGTGTTGGATCTTCATAGTGTGAAACACTTAAATAATATAAATATTACTTACAAATCATAATTATTATTATTAAGATATATTACAAAGATATAGAGTGTTACTAGTGTTAGTGTACTATTGATAGTCGCACTAATGTTCATTCTAATTGAATTACTAATCTTCATAGTGTGAATCACTTAAACAATATTAATATCACTTATAAATCATCATTATACAAAATTACATTATATTTTTTAAAATTACATTATACATTCCAAAATTTAAAAAGAGCAGTGGATCGTTAGTGTTGGAACCCTATTTACCGATAAACCGTAACAATGCAAATTTACGTAGAAACACTAACACCACTAGTGAAACTTGAAATGAACCAAACCTCAAACGCTCATTATTAGTTATATTGATTGATTTTACTTGTAACCATAATTGAAAAATTTGAAATGCGGTGGATCGTTAGTGTCAGAACCCTATTTAGCGATAAACCCTAATAGTGCAAATTTACGTAGAAACACTAACACCACTAGTGAAACTTGAAATGAACCAAACCTCAAACGCTCAATATTATTAATTTATATTGATTGATTTTACTTGTAACCATAATTGAAAATTTTGAAATGCGGTGGATCGTTAGTGTCGGAACCCTATTTACCGATAAATCATAATAGTGCAAATTTACGTAGAAACATTAACACCACTAGTGAAACTTGAAATGAACCAAACCTCAAATGCTCTATATTATTAATTTATATTGATTGATTTTACTTGTAACCATAATTGAAGATTTTAAAATGCGGTGGATCGTTAGTGTCGGAACCCTATTTACCGATAAACCCTAGTAGTGCAAATTTACGTAGAGACACTAATACCACTAGTGAAACTTGAAATGAACCAAACCTTAAAAGCTAAATATTAGTTATATTACAAATAAGAATTAAAATAAATAAATGAAGTAAAACATGTCAAACTTACATTAAAATAAAAATGTTACTAGCACTAAAATAAATGAATAAAATATCAAATCATTGTGGTTTACGACGTCTGTTCCAAGTCTTTTATTTGATTTTACTAGTACATAACTCGCGTATTACGCGGGGGAGGTTATTCATGCAAGTATTTTTAACGTATATTTTAGTATAAAAAAATTTGTTAATTTTTTTTTGTTATATATTAAAAATTTATGATGTCTGCTGTTATTAAAAATAGTGAGACAGTGGGATTAATGATGATGTTGAACAAAATTTTAAAAGATGAAACTTAAATAAAAGTTATAAAAATTTAAATTGAAATTATAAGAAAAATGGGAAGAGTTATTTGTGTTTTAAAATTTTAATTTAAATTATATAAATTTTAATAGCACTTGTCATGTGGGTGGGATAGTGGGGTCATGGATACGTTGAAAAAAATTTGAAATTTGAAATTTGAAATTTAAATAATTTTTTTAAATTAAATTGAAATTGTAAGAAAATGGAAAGAGCTAATCATGTTTTAAAATTTTAATTTAAACTCTATAACAGTTTAATAGCGCTTGCTGTGAGTGGGTTAGTGAGTTAAGGATATATGGAAGAAGTTTTCAAAATTTGAAATTTAAATAAAAATTTTTAAAATTTAAATTGAAATAAAAAAATGGGAAGAGTTAACTGTGTTTTAAAAAATAATTTAAATTATATAAAAGGTTATCTGACACTTTTCGCTTGGCTGGGATAATGCGTTAAAGATAAGATGAAGAAGATTTTAAAATTTAAAATTTAAATAAAAATTAAAAAAATTAAATTAAATTGCTAAAAATAATTTCCAGGCAGTTAAACTGCATTTGGGTGATTAATATTTCCACTAAAATAGTAAAATAAATTTTTTAGAAAAATTAAATTAAAATTGTAAAAAAATGGAAAGAGGTAATTATGTTTTAAAATTTTAATTTAAATTTTATAATAGTTTTAATATTGTGAGTGGGCTAGTGAGGTTAAGGATATATTGAGAAAGTTTTCAGATTTTAAAATTCTAATAATAATTTAAAAAATTTAAATTGAAATAGAAAAAAAGAAAAGAAAAGTTAACCGTGTTTTAAAAATTTAACTTAAATTGCAAAAAAAAAGGTTCTTTGGCACTTGTCGTGTGCATGGGATATTGGGTTAAAGTTATTTAAATTTAAAATTTTGAAAACATATATATATCTAATAAATTGATTTAGATGACGTATATATATGGTAAAATAATAGAGTGAGGCTAATTATGAAAAATTATTTAATTTACATTATATGGTAAAAATATTTAATCATTAAAGGCTCTATGATAAATTTAATTTAGAATATATGTAAATTAAATGAAATTTAATTTTGAATTTTTTAGGGTTAGTTTTTGAATCATAATTTTGTGCAAAAATAACTGTACATGTTTCACTCTAAATATAAAGAT
>JAPKLY010000062.1:107358-125509 GCA_026898435.1 Prunella vulgaris
GCTTAATATTTGAAGAATGGTTAAAGTGAAAGCAAGCTGAGAGGTAAGTTGCTCGCCTCTTTGCTCGCCAGCTTGCTCGCCTGGATCAGGGGTGGCAAGGCAACAAGCCCACGTGGCCACACCCAAATTGCTCGCCACCTTGCTCGCCCAAGCCCTGGTGTGACGAAGCAACAAACCCATGTGGCCGGGACCAAGATGCTTGCCATATTGCTCGCCCAGGTTGCTCGCCAGACTCAGGAGTGACGAGGCATCAAGCCACAAGGCCAAGCCAAAGGTGCTCGCCCACTTTCTCGCTATGTTGCTCGTCCGGCTGATCGCCCCTTTCTCAGAAATGAAGACGCAAGACGTCCAAGGAACCTATAGGGAACACATAAGAGGGTTAAGTTAGAAATAGTGGGGCAAGGATGTAAGGTGGTGACAAGTGGAGGACACTTGTCACCATCAGAAGCCACATGACCTATAAACATGCCACCTCATCAGAGAGAGGGTATATATACTTGTAAACACCCCATTTGTAGAAGATCTGAAATCCTAATACAAGAGATAGCCTTTACAAAATTCTCTCTCTACGTTTCTACTTCTAATTCCCATTACAAATCCGATTATCATCTTTAATTATTGTTTGAGTAATTTCCATAGATCAATTAGCCACATAATATTACAGTTAGTGAAATTGCCCAACACTTCTTATATTTTATTTGAAAAAAATATAAAATGATATGAAAAAAAAAATTGGTAAATATTTTTTATATTTGATAAAATAATTTAAAAAATAATTCAAATTTCTCTCTTTATTTCGAAAAAATGATTTAAAATTGTGAAGAAGATAAAATAGAAAATGAGGAAAAGAAAAACAAACCAAGAACTTACAACAATTATCATTTTTCCATAACTTTTAAACCTCCAATTAAAAAAAATCCCAAATTTATCCGGACAGGGTGGGGGTTAAATACTAAAAGATAGAAGTGTGGATTTGAGTGAAGAAGGGAGAAGAAGTGAAAGGAGGGGGAGGGGAAGGGGCCAACCAAGAAATAAGAAAAAAAAAAAAACGAAAGCTCCCGGGGGGGGGGGGGGGGAGGGCCGGGGATGGGGCGCAACATGCAGGAGAGAGAGAGAGGGATAGTGGGGAAGAGGGAGAAATAGAGGAAGAGAAGAAGTTGTTGCATGCTTTTGAGTAAAAGATGAGAAGGAAGAAATTTAAGAAAGGACAAAATAGGTATATATAGGGTGGGTGTTCTCATTTTATAATGCGTGTACTACAATCAAAAGTGAGTGCATATAACTTGTGCCATTTTCTAAAAAAAACACCATTTTCCCTATTTCCATGTTAATACAATTCATTACAAATTCATACATTTCACTTACAATCTGAGTCCCACATAAAACACATTAATTATTTCTAATTTGTCATCTCCATTTCTCATGCTCTGTAATCTTTCCTTCTTCACGTCGCCGACGTCCAATCTACATATCTAGGTAGCTACGTACGAATTCAATTCAAAATTAAAATCATCTCATATATTAATTCTTCGTTCAAATCATCTCACTAATAAAATATACTCCCTACGTCCCTCTATAAGTTGCTTGTTGCTTTTGGACACACGAATTAAGGTAAAAGTGAAAAAGTATTAGTGTTGTGATGAAAAAAGTGAAAAAGTATGAGTGATCTGATGGAGAAGAGTGGAAAAGTAATAAAAATAGTGTAAAAAGTATTGAAAATAATACTCCCTCCGTCTCAGATCAATTTACACACTTTTCATTTTGGGTTGTCCCAAACCAATTTGCACACTACTTAAAAGGGAAACATCGATTTGCGTGCACACTCACAAAACTTTCCACACATTTACCCATACC
This sequence comes from Prunella vulgaris, assembly GCA_026898435.1. NCBI lineage: Eukaryota > Viridiplantae > Streptophyta > Magnoliopsida > Lamiales > Lamiaceae > Prunella > Prunella vulgaris. Next base: position 109,213 of record JAPKLY010000062.1, read on the forward strand.
TACTACTTTATTAAAAAATATATTTTTTTTAAACCGTGTGCCATCCCAGGGGTGCAAATACCCATGAGACGGAGGGAGTAATAAAGAAATGAATAGTAGTTTCCAAAAAAGGTAAAAAAACAATGAGCAACATATAGTGGGACGATCGAAAATGGCAACATGAGCAACTTATAGTGGGACGGAGGGAGTAACAAGAATCCTCAAATTGGAAAAAATAGATTTCAGTCAATTCATCGTCACAACCAAATTAAGGAAGGAACTTAAGTTATTTTCAATTTATCGGACCAATCACTTGATGATTATAGGAACCAACAATGGGCAGATTTACATTTTCTTAATTTTACATTGTCATGCTATTTATGGTAATTATATTTGGAATCTGAAGATGATATAAGGAATGTTATAATGCTTTGTGATCATGATTCAGTTCGAATAGTAGTTGTTGATGTGTCCGCTATTATGTCCCAAACTCATCCACATGGTAATAGTAGCTCTATTTCTAACCACACTCCCATTAAAGGATGCAACGAATCTTCAGACAAGGTCAAATTGTGGAGTTTGTTAGGTCTCATAGTATCCCTAAATATGATTTTTGTTCATATTTACCCAAGAAGTCTTACCCAGCATATGTCTGGACTAATATTATGAATGGTGGGGTTGGCAATGTAATTGCAGGTGGGAAGAAGTGGTTTAATGTATTTATCCCAGTTGAAATTGAATTTTAAGTTTATTAGGAACGACAATAAATATAAGCAGATATCTATTATGAGTATGTAAACCAAAATTGTGAGTGGTTTTTAAAGGCAAGAGTGCACTGTTTAACAGGGGATTGTGAGATATACATGACCAATTTAAGTCACAGGTGTACTAGCAAGTTAGCAAATGTGAAGTCCGTAAGAATAGAACCAAAATTCTGGGGGAATTATGTTTGGGATGCTTCTTTCAAAATTAACAACTTACGGGGCAACGATGTAGTGGGGCACATGAAAAATGATTATGGTTTCACATTTCTTATCACAAATTAAAGCTTAACACATGGTTGAAGCTGCAAAAGACCATATCTATAGGACATTTGATGACTCTTATGACCAACTCAGATGGTATTGTGTAGCTGTGGAATGCACAAACCCCAGTAGTGTTGTTTCCCTAGAATATAGCAGCAACACACACCAATTTAAAAGAATTTACTTTGCATTCAAAGCATGTTTGGATGGGTTCTGAAGTTGTCGACTTATGCTATTCATAGACGGTAACTTTATGAAGGGAAATGCCAAGGACACTTTGTTACCCGTTACAGCGAAAGATTGCAATAATGGTAATCATATCTCAATTCCTTGACACTGAAAATTATAATTTATCTTATCAAATTTTAATACACTGCTTGGACCAATATTTTTTCATCAAAGCTTTTTTTTTTTTTGCATCAAATTTTGTGTGGGATTCAACAAAAAATGCACCAACATGAAATTTGGTACAATATATGCTACAATTATATACTTATACAATTATATGCTTGTATAATATGTAAAGAGTATATATGTATAAGGATGTTGTAGTTATGCTTGTATGCTACTACCTTTTGCCTGGATCAATTTTTTATATATATATCACGAGTTGTTCTACTGTAGATGTGCTATACCTCATTGAGTTCTTTTTTCTAGTAGTCGATAATTATATGTGGTTCAAAAATTGAAATATAGCTTTTTACAGATGTTTTAGTTTGCGTAAAAATATAGTATGTCTATGTGTGTTTAACTAGTGAAAAGAATTAGATCTAAATATCGTCTATTAGCTTGGGGTTTTATGTAATTTTACACTTTGTTCAAATTTTATGCAATATCAATACACTGACGGGATCAAAATTCTTTGCATAAAAACTGTTGGTTTTTTTGTATCAATATTGTGTAGGATCCATAAAAAAAGTACCATAATGAATTCTGCTGTAGTTCTGCAATACCACATTGAGTTATTTGTTGTAATTGATAATAAGTGTTTCAGAATTTGAGATTTAGCTTCTTGCATATGTTTCGTTTGCGTAAATAATTAAATGTTGTCTTCGAGATTTTAGGTTGTGGAAAAAACTGAATCTAAACATCATATATTAGCTTGGGTTTTTTCTAAGGTAAAGTATTATATGAACGATACACACAGTAAAATTTATGGTGAACAACAATTCATATTAAGTATTTTGAGCGAGATTTGATTATTTTATAGATAAATGACATAAAATACTATATATGAACTAACACGACAATGTATATGAACTAACACCAGACTATATATGAATTAACACCACATGTAGTATGCCATAGTGAATGAACTAAAATTATATTGTATATGAACTAATACCACACTGTATCTGAACTAACACTATACACCGAAATGTGTGCTACTGCATGAAATGAAATATGTTGTTCATGAAATTATTACCGTGAGTATTACTCACATAATACCTACTCTTTTTCTAATGCACAATAATTCATGTAGGTTCATTGTTAGAAAAATTGTGTTAGGGTTTTGATGATGTGAAAAAAGAGCAGATTACGTAATAAGATCAACTGAACATGTTAGTCAAATGTGTGTTATAAGTTTAGAACAGGATTTGACTTAGGGGGAACCTTAGGATAAGACTATGAAGACCAGAAGCTATAAGAAAAGAAGATCAAAAGTGTACATCAAGAAGATCCGAAGATCAAAAGTGTGTGGTGAATAACTTTAGAGAACTCATGTTTAGAAAGATTAGAAGAGTCCACGACTTAGCTATACTCAAGATCAGAAAAGTTCAATTCAGAGCAGAAGATTCATAGTCATAAGTAAAGTTCTGAAGAAGTTAGATCAAATCAAAAGAGGACAGTTATGATCAGAAGAGGATAGAGAAGAACAACCTAAAACACTTTAGGAGACCTGATCAATATATAAATTATAGAAAGCATGAAGATTAGTTCACCTTAGATTACTTTGGAGAAGTAATATGACCTTATTCCAGCAGACCTGAAGTATATACCAGTTGATGATCAAAATTAGAAGACCAGGTGAGGAGAGAAAAGTCTGCTGATGCTCTCAGATTTCATTCGGAAGACTTAAGAGTGTTCAAAATCGTTGCAATTTAGTAAGAGGGATCATAAGAATACTGGCTGAAGAATGGAAAGATTAAAGACAATCAAATCTATCTCAAGAAGGATTGAGATAATCAAGTTCAGTCAAAGAATCAATCAGAGTAATTGCTGATTTATAGGACTTTCAAATTCAGTCTTTCAACGGCTAGTTTTGAATCCTATAAATAGGAGTATGAACATGTAAGATATATACAAGTTTCTTATACACAAGATCAAGCAGAAATATTGTCAAATTATCTTCATACTCACAAGCTATCTCAAACACAATTGTATAATTTTTAAAACTTTGTAGAAGTCTAGCACTGCACGTGCAAGCTCTAAATTGGAGAGTTGTGAACAAGTGTAGTTAGAGATTTGGAGTACTCTCAAAGTTGTACGTGAGTAAGGGAGTAAGTAAGTGAGTAGATAGTCTTTTCAACCAAATTGGCTGGAAGAGAGTGAATGTAGGACTAATTTGTCCTTTCAATCAGGAACATAGACATATGAGCTTGAGTTTTTAAACCACGTTAAACTTGTTAGTGTTATTTTCATTGCTTTCCTTCATATTGAAATGTCATACTATACATGACTGCACTGAACCTCTAAATCAATAGACTTTTAATACTGAGTTATAGAAAACTTTATAGTAAACTTAAAGTGAGTATAAAACCTCTAGGGACCGCAACTTCTGCACTGAGACTTGTACATATAACTATCCAACTAAAAAACTTATGAGCTTTTAGTGGGTGAGTTGTCTGAACTGAGCCCCACTGAGCACTCGATCGCTATATTACTTGGATCCTTACTTGAAGTATATGATAGACTAAATCTTAGGATCATCCTCAGTTTAGCTGAACAATGATTTCAAGAATCTTGCTAAATGATTTGACATATGTGCACATATTATAGACTAATCTTGAATTAAAAATGGTACAAATTAAATTAATAACCTTTGTAACCGAGCGGCAGTACACCTCTCATACTTTTAAGATCTAGAGTTTGAGACCCAACGAGCCTTATACATATTGAGTTACTCTCTTCACGTGCACCACACATGTTCCTCATCAAAGGAAGCTTCTAGTATGTCTAAGTTCAATGAATGTGATAGGTTTAGTTAGTCACTCACAATAGAATAGGGAATCAGTTACAACCGCTGAGTCACTCACAATAGAATAGAAAGTCGGTTACAACTGCTATATTCCATTCTATATATATTTGATGTAAATGTAATTTCAAAAACTTAGTGAAAATAATACAAGAGTTAAAAATCAATATTGAGAGTTAACATGGTATCAGAGTTAAATTTCAATTACATGCTTTTGCATATGCCGACTTTTCATCCTCATTAGATGATAGAAGGAGTACATCCGGCTATTGTGTCATGCTTGTAGAGAATATTCTGTCATGGAGTTCTAAGAAGCAGTCCGTTGTTGCTCGAAGTACCACAGAAGCTGAGTATCGTTCCCTAGCAGCTGCTACTACTGATCTTGTATGGATCACCTCTTTATTTACTGAACTACGTCTTCCGCTCCGCTCACCTGCCATTCTCTGGAATGATAATGAAGGCACCATTAAACTCGCCTTTAGTCCAGCTTTCCATTCCAGAACCAAACACATCGAAATTGATGTCAATTATCTTCGTGAAAAGGTCCTATCTCATGAACTTGATGTTCGTTTCATTCCTACAGAGGATCAACAGGCTGACTTACTAACTAAACCCATTTCTCCTGCACGATTTCGCCAGCTTTGTATCAAGATTGGTCTCTTCTTCAAGGATAGTTCTTAGCCACTGGGAGCATATTGAGTTACTCTCTTCACGTGCACCACACATGCTCCTCATCAAAGGAAGCTTCTAGTATGTCTAAGTTCAATGAATGTGATAGGTTTAGTTAGTCACTCACAATAGAATAGGGAATCAGTTACAACCGCTGAGTCACTCACAATAGAATAGAAAGTCGGTTACAACTGCTATATTCTATTCTATATATATTTAGTTGTTATGGGTGCAAAGAAAGTGAAATTGAGATCAGATGAGCAAGTACTGCTGATTAACTAAACATTATACTATCAGCTGAGGCAGTCAGCTGATAGGTCTGCTGATGGTTAGTCACCTGATGAGGTCAGCTGAGATAGTTTGAGAAGTCTACTGAAAGTCATCTGGAATATCAGCGGAGTCAGCTGAGGTGGTCAGCTGAGGAGGTCAGCTGATGGTGGTCAGCTGAGGAGGTCAGCTGATGGTGGAGGTCAGCTGATGGTGGTCAGGTCAGCTGGTCAGATCAGGACAAAAGGTCTACTGATGATATCAGCTGAGTACTCAGATTCAGCTGAGGACATATCATATCAGCAGACAAGACAAGACAAGACAAGGAAGGAGCATACTGACTCCAAAGTCAGGAACTAACTCAGGATCAGTTACGAAGCAGTTTAAACTTCCAAATTGGACAACGGGTGATCAGTTTAACAGAATCAAAACTGAAGATCGTTGGGCTTTGACAGTTACTCATTTTCGGTTGCAACTGTAGCAGTTTTCTTGTTAGATGGTTACGATCACTAGCATTAATTAGGGATTCCATACTCCTATATATATACGCACATATGTATAGAGAGGGATAGGATGAAAAATAGAACGATCATATACTCAGTGAGATAAAAACACTTGTAATCTGTATCATCTTCTTCATCGATTAGTGAGAGAGGTGACCTCATCCGTGGACGTAGATCATTTCTGATCGAACCACGTAAATCTTGGTGTTCTTCAATTTCTTCATTCCAATTGATTTCAAACAATCATTGTTAACTCAACAATTGGCGCCGTCTGTGGGAAACAAGGAAGATTGTTGGTGAATTCAACTGCTATGGCTTCTACGAAGATGGAGTTTGAGAAATTCACAGGAGCGAATGATTTTGGTTTGTGGAAGGTAAAGATGAAAGCTCTCCTCACACACCATGGATTATCAAATGCTCTGAAACCAGCGAATCAGTGGCCATCATCATCCGCATCAGAACCTGCAAAGAAGCAGGAAATTCTGGACAAGGCTCATAGCACAATCATTTTGTGCTTGGGAGACAAACCTCTGAGGGAGGTGTAAAAGGAGACGACTGCCATTGATGTGTGGAATAAGTTGGAACAGGTGTATCAAATGAAGTCGGTTACCAATAAGTTATTCATGAAGCAGAGGCTTCATTCATTCAAGATGATTGAAGATAGGGATCTTGTTGAACAACTTGAAGAATTCAATAAAGCAGTGGATGATTTGGAGAATCTTGAAGTCAAGATTGAAGATGAGGATAAAGCCCTGATGTTACTGAACTCTCTACCAAAATCTTTGGAGAATTTCAAGGATGCTCTGTTATTTGGAAGGCAAGAGAAGGTGTCCCCTGATGATATTCAGAATGCATTGAAAACTAAGGCGCTTCAAATGCAATCTGAAAGGAAGAACACAAATCAAGGTGAAGGGCTGAATATCAAATTCAAGAAATGGAAGAAACCGTTTCAGGGAAAGAAGAAGAAGAATGGTAAAGGCCCTGAATCTGGAAAATTTGTGGAAAGGAGAAAATGTTTCTCATGTCAGAAGGTGGGACATCTCAAGAAGAATTATCCTGATAAATCCAGGAAGCAAGAAGAGGATCAGAAGGCAGATGTCACAATTGCTACTTAGGAAGGATATGACAGTGCTGAGGTCTTGGCTGTTACTGATGTCAAGCTGAGTGAAGATTGGGTGTTGGATTCTGGATGCTCATTTCATATGTGTCCCAATGAAAATTTATTCAGGGATCTTAAGAAATTTGATGGTGGATCAGTTCTCTTGGGGAATGATCAGATGTGCAAGGTCAGAGGCTCTTGCTCAATAAAGTTGAGGCTGCATGATGGTGCTGAGAGGATACTACAAGATGTCAGGTTTGTACCTGAGCTGAAGAAAAATCTTATTTCTCTTGGATCACTTAATGTTTTGGGATATGAATTCAATACAAGAAATGGATTCATATTGATAACCAAGGATAACAACATTGTGATGAAAGGCAAGAAGGTAAATGGCTTGTACATTCTGATGGGTAACTCAGCTGTCGGATCAGTGAATGCAGTTATGGGCAGTTCTGATGCTATCTTGTGGCACAAGAGGTTAGGGCACATTGGTGAAAGAGGACTGAATGAACTCTCCAAGCAGAAGGCATTTGGGGATTCAAGAACAATCAAATTGAATTTCTTTGATCACTGTGTGTTGGGAAAATCCAAGAAACACTCTTATGCAAAGGGGAAACATCATACTGATGCTCCTTTAGACTATGTACACTCTGACATCTGGGGGCCTTCAAGAACTGAAACTCATGGAGGTGGAAGGTACTTCATGACCATCATAGATGACTTCAGCAGAAAAGTGTGGGTAATCATTCTGAAGCAGAAGAGTGAAGCCTTTGGGAAGTTCAGGGAATGGCTCCTTGAACAAGAGAAAAAAAGAGGCAGATCCTTAAAACATCTCAGGACTGACAATGGACTTGAGTATGTGTCAGAAGAATTTGAAAATTTCTGCAAGGAAAGAGGCATAACAAGACACAAGACTGTTCCAGCAAACCCTCAACAGAATGGGCTTGCTGAGAGGATGAACAGAACTATTTTGGAGAAGGTCAGATGCATGCTATCAGATGCTAAACTACCTAAAGTATTCTGGGGAGAGGCAGTTAATGCTGCTTGTTATTTGATAAACAAAACTCCCTCATCTGCTATTGAGTTTAAAACCCCAGATGAGCTTTGGTATGGTAGGTTGTCAGATTACAATAATCTGAAGGTGTTTGGTTGCTTAGCCTTTGCTCACATAAGACAAGATAAGCTGGAACCAAGGGCTCTCAGGTGCATCTTCCTGGGATATCCAAAAGGTGTCAAGGGTTATAGATTGTGGTGTCTTGAAGCTGGACACAAGAAGTGCATTATCAGCAGAGATGTGACTTTCAATGAGAAAGTCATGGGATATGGTACATCTGAAAGTTCTCAGGGTGCTGAGGACAACCCCATAATCAGACATACACCAGTTCAGGTGGAGCATATAACCAGGATTCAGAATGAAGACCAGGCTCAGGAAAACTCTGATATCAGGAATCCACAAGAAGATCAGCTGAGTGCATCAGCAGACAGTGATTCTGAAGATCAAACTGAAAATTCAGATGAGGAGGGTCAAGATTTGAGAAACTACAGTCTGGCTAGAGATAGACATAGGAGAAGCATTCATCCACCAATCAGGTTTGGACAAGCTGACATGATCTCATATGCCTTATCAGTAGCAGAAGAAGTAGAGTATCAAGAAACTGAAACTTATGCTGATGCAGTGACAAGGAAGGATAAAGATCAGTGGATTTCAGCTATTGAAGAGGAGTTAAATTCACTTGAGAAGAACCACACATGGGTTCTTGTGAATAGAACAAAAGGGCAGAAGGTTGTCAGCTCAAAATGGATATTCAAGAAAAAGTCTGAAATTGGGTCAGATGGACAGGAGCTGACCAGATATAAGGCAAGGTTAGTTGCAAGAGGATTTACTCAGTGGGAAAGAATAGACTTCAATGAAGTGTTCTCACCAGTTGTGAAGCACTGCTCAATAAGGATCTTATTGTCTAAGGTGAATCAGGATGGACTAGAATTACAACAGCTGGATATCAAAACTGCATTCCTACATGGAGAGCTTGAAGAAACCATTTATATGCAGCAGCCTGAAGGGTTCATACTATCAGAAAATGAAGGAAAGGTATGTTTGCTGAAGAAGTCTCTGTATGGACTTAAGCAAAGCCCAAGGCAGTGGTATAAGAGGTTTGATAGCTTCATGGTGTCAATAGGCTTCAGCAGATGCAAGTATGATAGCTGTGTGTACTTTGAAAAACAAGGCTCTGAGGTACTGACATATCTATTACTCTATGTGGATGATATGTTAATTGCTAGCAAAAGTCTTGGAAGAATTCAAAAACTGAAGGATAAGCTCAGTTCAACCTTTGACATGAAAGACCTTGGAAGTGCAAAGAGAATACTGGGTATGGATATTATCAGGAACAAGTCAGCTGGAAGGATGTTCTTGACTCAGCAGGATTACATACTGAAAATCTTGAGAAGATTCAATATGCATGAGTCAAGATCAGTCTCTACTCCCCTTGGACAACATTTCAAATTGTCAGCTGATCAATGCCCCAAGAGTGAACAAGATAAGTCACATATGAACAAGATACCTTATTCAAACGAAGTTGGAAGCATAATGTATGCCATGGTTTGTAGCAGACCTGATATTGCTCATGCAGTGAGCTTGGTCAGCAGGTTTATGGCTAATCCTGGAAAGGCACATTGGGAAGCTTTCAAGTGGATAATGAGATATTTGAAAGGTTCAGCACATCTGAGATTATTATTTGAGAGGACTCAGGAGGACAAACAACCTCTACAAGGTTTTGTAGATTCTGACTATGCTGGAAGCATAGATACAAGAAAGTCACTAACTGGATATGTGTTTACACTATATGGCACAACCATCAGTTGGAGGACTGCATTACAGTCAGTGGTTACACTATCAACCACTGAAGCTGAGTACATCGCAGTGACAGAAGCAGTAAAGGAGACTATGTGGCTGAAGGGCATTATCAGGGAATTTGGAATCAGGCAAGATGAAGTTACTGTGCAATGTGATAATCAGAGTGCCATTCACTTAGTCAAGCATCAGGTCTTTCATGAAAGATCTAAACATATTGATGTGAGGCTTCACTTTGTGAGGGATGTGGTGGAAAAGAAGGTGATCACAATACAAAAGGTATCTACTGATGACAATGCTGCTGATATGCTGACTAAAGTCATACCAAGTTCTAAGTTCAACTACTGTTTGGAGCTGGTTAAGGTACAGTCATGGGATGCGCCTTAATACTACTGTGATGTGAAGGATAGGTGGAGGCATCTCACTTACTTTGAGGTGGAGAATTGTTATGGGTGCAAAGAAAGTGAAATTGAGATCAGATGAGCAAGTACTGCTGATTAACTGAACATTATACTATCAGCTGAGGAAGTCAGCTGATAGGTCTGCTGATGGTTAGTCACCTGATGAGGTCAGCTGAGATCGTTTGAGAAGTCTACTGAAAGTCATCTGGAATATCAACGGAGTCAGCTGAGGTGGTCAGCTGAGGAGGTCAGCTGATGGTGGTCAGGTCAGCTGGTCAGATCAGGACAAAAGGTCTACTGATGATATCAGCTGAGTACTCAGACTCAGCTGAGGACATATCATATCAGCAGACAAGACAAGACAAGACAAGGAAGGAGCATACTGACTCCAAAGTCAGGAACTAACTCAGGATCAGTTACGAAGCAGTTTAAACTTCCAAATTGGACAACGGGTGATCAGTTTAACAGAATCAAAACTGAAGATCGTTGGGCTCTGACAGTTACTCATTTTCGGTTGCAACTGTAGCAGTTTTCTTGTTAGATGGTTACGATCACTAGCATTAATTAGGGATTCCATACTCCTATATATATACGCACATATGTATAGAGAGGGATAGGACGAAAAATAGAACGATCATATACTCAGTGAGATAAAAACACTTGTAATCTGTATCATCTTCTTCATCGATTAGTGAGAGAAGTGCCCTCATCCGTGGACGTAGATCAATTCTGATCGAACCACGTAAATCTTGGTGTTCTTCAATTTCTTCATTCCAATTGATTTCAAACAATCATTGTTAACTCAACAATTTGATGTAAATGTAATTTCAAAAATTTAGTGAAAATAATACAAGAGTTAAAAATCAATATTGAGAGTTAACAATACAGATGGTATTATGCAATTACACAATTTTTGGCTCATGGATTGGGTGTTTTGAAATTCATATTATATTGCAAATAATAAGTTTTGCAATGATAAATTCATTGCAATTTAAGACAAAAAGGCTTTGACGTAAATCTTTCAATATATAATAAATAATAAATAAATTAAACTATTGTGATAAAATATCCTATCATAAATCAGAGATGAAAGAGTTTTGTTGTGCATTACAAAGAAATATGGATAAATTATCAACAACTTAGATCGTTGTAAAATTTACAACAGGTTAATGCCATCGTAATCTGCAATGAAATAGAAATATTCATCACTTATATTTGTGACTAGTTTTTTTCTTGATCAACCCGAGGTCATCTCAAATCCATCGTTAAAATAGTTTGTGATGGCTTTCTTTTCACAAATGTCGTCGTTAATTTTTTGTAGTATAAGTATCTGTTATTATAAGGAGGTTCTATCTTATTAGTTTTTACAACAATAAATATTTATCTTTATAATAACAATAAGGACACATATTTTTATTTGGATGGTTATGTTATTCTTAATATATTCTTCATCTTTTTAAGTCTAGATTCTTTTTATGTATATACTCTTTTTATGTAGTAACACATCTTTTTTTTTTTTTTTTTTACAATAACATATATTTTTTTTCATATGATTACACATTTAAGTACCTTACATGTGTTATTGTAAGGAAATCTTTTCTGTAATGATAATTAAATATTTTTTCATACATTAACACACATTTATCATTATAGTACATAACATGTGTTGGCCTTATGATAACATAATTTGGTAGAAAACTTTAACTTTTTTTTGTGCAAACACATCATTCTCCATATAATGACATATTTGTATCATTATAGTAACATATTTTTTTGTATCTTACATGTGTTAAGATATGAAAAAATATTTATTTTTGTACAATAAATATATGTGCTAAATCAGTATTTGTACTGAGTCAAATAACATACATTTTATCCTTTCAGAAACACAAATTTATCATATAGTAACACAAAATAGAAGCGGACTCCTAAATTTTATCTTTTCACAAATTTATGTAAAGACCCCTTGATCTTGTCAGGACTCACGAGATTTCTAATTTGTGTTTTATTCTACTAATCCTAGACCCATACATAAAATATATTATATGAGTTTTGAAAAAAAAAAAACAGCAACAAGCAAATCATATGAAAAACATCAAAAATAAATGTTGACAAATAACTTTGCATGTAAAATTTTAATAAGGTAATGTTCATTTATAGAACAACAAAAATTTCATACTAATTTTTTAAATATATATATATATATATAATATTTTTGTTAGTTTTGACATTTCACGTATTAACCTAATCGAAATAACCAATATGTACTTTTTTAAAATTGGACAAATTATTTAAAAAGAGAAGAAAACATGTTGCAGTCGCGGGGCCCATGCCGCAGCCACCCCTCAAACCTGCGTGCCCTGGCTCTCCCTCACTCTTCTACCTAGGTGGAACTTCCTTTATCTGGGTTTCTACCCCAACCCTGTCCTAATGCCAAAAACCAAACCACCCCAATGGGAAGGGCATAAGTTAATTAAAATTAAAAAAGAGTAGCAATTAAGAAAGTGAAGTGGTGGGGATTATTATCCCAAAGCCTCCAAAACCAATAAACCCCAAACCATTTCTCCATTATCATAGAGGTCGCAAGGAATAGAGTTCACGAGAGAGAAACGCGGAGAAGAAAAAAGAGAATTTGATCCGTATCGGTGAAAGCTAATTTAGGTAATTCTTGTGCATTAATTAGAGAAAAGTTTATGTAGAAATAATTAATTATTTAGTAGATTAGAATAATATTTGTAAATAATTGTTGTTAGATACGATACGGGAAGATGCTAGGGTGTTTTAAGGGTTTAAATTAGGTTAACTTACATATTGGTTCAAAAAAGTAGCTATATTTACAAATTTGTTCATAATTTCAGTACAGAAGTACAATTTTTTCCTGCACAGAAACATATTTTTTTCTGCACAGAAACCTATTTGTAATTTGTGTCATTTTTGTGAACCATTTTGTAATTTTCCCTTTAAATTATCGACGTTTTGTGGATTTGAGGTAAATAGAAATTCATTTGCAACTACAATGCAAAAAAATATATTATTTTTTAAATTATTTATGTTGGAATGGTAATATTTGTATTTAAGTGGGTTGTAATATATGATTTATATTCTGTAATGATATGAAATGCGCCTGCGAGTTTTATATTTGATGTGGAATGAACCTGTGAGCTTTATATGATGTAGAATGAGTCCGTGAGCTCCATATGTGATATTGAAGGATTCAGGGAGCTCCATAATTGATATGGGTTGAACCCGCGAGTTTAATAATATTTGAATATTGTGAATTATGTTGCATTTCATTACATTAAACATGCATATCAAGCATTGAAATGAAATTAATTGGTTTTAAAAGTTTGGCCACTGGTTATAGACCAAGGGCGGAAGAGGCGACCTGGGAAGGAGCAACTTAGTATATGCTACCTGGTGTAAGCCAATATCTAATTTAATTATTATATATATATATATATATATTTGGGTGTTTCCCCTAGGGGGACTTCTTGCACAGACAGGGGGTCATGTTTGGTGACGGAATGCGCTGGTCGCTAGAGGGTAGATACTTGGATTCACTGATATGAGTCGGCATGGTGAGATAACTTCTTAGTAGACATGGGGCTGTATGTGAGGTCTGAAGCCTGATGGGCCACAAGAGGATGAGTCTCACGTCGATATCATTATATTTACCATTTTATTATGTGTATATTGAGCTCGTTCCGGTGTATAACCGTGTGTCTAGGGGCCCTAGCTAGTATTTTATACATAAATTGGTGATTTCAAAAGAGAGTGCATGTGGGGATTTCAAAAGAATCAGATTATCATGCATAATTTCTGCTTACTTAGGTTTATAAATCTCACATAGTTTATGTATTGTAGGTAATCGTGATGTTATGTGATCTGGTGATCAAAATGGAGTAGGTATGACGCTCTTGCAGACTTTTGGGTTGCTGTGTACATAGATGACGACCTGCGGATAGGACCGTGACTTATTTTGCTTTTGTTGTTGTTATTTTGGGTGTCTTGTGATATATATTGTATAGTACGGACATATTAGTGTTGGTTTTAAAGGTTTGCAATTTGCTGGTTTATATAAACCTTGTGCATGAATGAGACAAATTGTTGGGTTTGTTATAATGATATGCTGAAAAAAATTATAGTAAGTCTTCAGGTTGTATTTCATTTAAATTTGATTTATATTTGTGTGATTGAATGTGGTCGTGTCATAATAGCTGAAATCAAGTAATCATTTTCTTATAAAATTAGATTGAATTCAGATATCGGGCTAAGATTTAATCATAGGCTCAAATCCTAGAAACTAATCATAATTTTATTTAGAATTAGGAGCTTAATCCACCCTAATTCAAGAAACAATACACCCTTATTAATTTTATATTATAAAACTTGTTGAGAGAAAACTTTGTGCCCCATAATACTTATTACTTTATTCATTTTATCTATTTCTTTCTTTAAATTTGTGTGTAATTTTTTAACCGTAGGCAACTCTGTGGGAAGCTATTATTTGGACTATTTGGAGCGTCAGAAATGATAAAATCTTCAACGAAAAGGAGCCAAATCTATACAAAGTAGTTTCGGAGATTAAGGTTAGAGATGTTAAACGGGCTGGCCCTAACCCTACAGGGCCAGCCCTACAGGACTCCGGGCCTTAGCGGTTCATCCTTAACGGGCCGCTATATGCTCGGACCTAACCCTAATCCTAGCGGTCCGCGGGCTAAACGGGCCACTAACGGGCTCGGGGTAAAATTTTTTCACAAATTTAAAATTTAATATAAAGTAGAACTAATAATTTAATAACTAAAGTTCACACATCCCTAAAAGTTTTAAATTAATTGAGATCTAACTTATTTACTTATTTTCTATTTTAATATGTAGTTAAGTTATTAGTTAATAATGAATTAGTAATTAATAATTAATAAAAATATAATTAATAAAGTTTAGAATTACGTAACACAAGTGAGGAGAAATCAGGCCAGCCTACAACCACAGTACACAGGCCCACACCTCCACAGCCTACAATCACTTTCCAATTTAATTAACTTATATTATATATTAATTATTTAATTTAATAAAAAAAAAACGGGCTACCGGGCCAGCCCGGTTAACCGGCGGGCTAGCCCGTTTAGCCCGCGGGCTAACCGGTCCGGGCCAAAAAGGCCCGGTTTTATACGGGCCGTCATATGCTCGGACCTAACCCTGTAAAAAACAGGGTTAAACGGGCCGGCCCGCCAGCCCGCGGCCCGTTTAACATCTCTAATTAAGGTAAAGGTGTGGTCTTGGCTATTGGTAAAAGGGATTTTCGCTAATAGATTTTCGTTTCTAGAATGGTTTCATGATTCCCGTTTTTGTTGTAGCAAGATTTAAGCTACTGATTAAAATCTTGTTATCTTGATATTATTGTAAGGGTTGGAGTACCCCTTGTTCTCCAATTTTTATGATAATAAATTTTTTTTTTGCTGATAAAAAAAAAAAACTTTTTAACCGTAGTTTTAAAAAGAAAAAAAAAACTCTAGACCTCCAAATATTAATTGTTAGTGGAGGTTCAATTATAAAATTGTTGAAAATTCATTTATAAAGTGAATAGCAGGCAGGTTGGTTCAATTTTATCAAGGTTGGCTAGTTATGAGAAAGAGCACAATAACATTAAAAGTTGCTATGTAGAGACATTATTGATGGTAAGCTATTAAGAGAAGTCCTCTTGGGCAATAAAGTTTCTGCAACAACAAAAAATGTCAGTTACGGTGTCCTCTTTTAATATTAGCTATTACAGTAAATTAAATGTGGAAGACCACATATAGCTGATTTAATTATTACGTCACGCCACTCATCTTTGCTTACTCTAAAAATTATTAAATCTCAAAGTACATTAACTATAAATTAATTCAGATCTGAAACATATCTAACCTTTTGTAAAAAATTCTGGCCCCCAAATGGTAATGTTTTTTTTTTAAAATTAAATAATGATCCGAATTCATTAAATAATATATTGTGTAATTAAAATTTAATTTGCTGAAAGATGGTCCCTATATATTTTAAATGGATCAAATTGGTCCAAAGAATATTTGGTTTTATACTTAACCATAAAAACATGGACCGAGTTATTTCTTTGGATTCAAATGATAGTATTTAAACTTAACAACGGATGTCATTGGGTTTTCTCACTTAATTTACAATTTGTAAGAGATAATGAATACACAGCAAGTAAAGTCACTATACAAGTAAATTGTGTATGCATAATAATAATAATAATAATAATAATAATAATAATAATAATAATAATAATAATAATAATAATAATAATAAT
>JAPKLY010000062.1:125519-183327 GCA_026898435.1 Prunella vulgaris
ATAATAATAATAATAATAATAATAATAATAATAATAATAATAATAATAATAATAATAATAAATTTTATTATTAGAACATTAAGTAAATAAAGTCACTATATAAGTAAATAACAAATAGGGATCACAACGGGCAGGTTTGGGACTGGTTTGGCCTGTCTCAGGACCCGCCCCGCCAAGAATTTTTAGGACCCGAGACCCGTCCTGCCCCGCCTCAATTTGTAGTTGGACCTGTCCTGCCCCGGCCCACGAACCCGGCGGGTTTTACCCACCCGACCCGCCTATCCGCCTATTTTTTTTATCATACATATCAAATGCATTACACAAAATATAATAAATTTTAAAATATAACATCAATATGCATATGAATGATTCAAACAACAATAAATATGCAAAATAATCCACTTCAAGTTTCAACTTATTAAATCTAAATATTTAAAATCACACATATGTTGTTCATTGAAATTAAAATAATAAAAAAAATTAATAAACTCTAATTTGTACAATTTTTGCTCATGACTTTATGCACATATCTAATCTAATAATTTGATGAATATATTAATTAATAGTCTGATTTTTATATATTTAATTATACATATATAATGTAATATATTTATTTAATATATATATATACGGGACAGTTTCGGGGTGGGTCCACCTAATATCAAGACCCTTCCCAAACCCGACGAGTTTTTGGTTAAACGGGTCCAAACCCGCCCCGCGACCCGTTTGACCGGATTTTTACCTGGCCTGTACGGGACGGGTTCGTGGCGGATCCGAGTTTGAATCCGCCCCATTGACATCACTAATAACAAATGCATAGTATAATAATAATAATTGGTTATAAAATAATAATAGTAGTAATCATTATATGGAAATATTGGCTTCTTTAATTACAAGGCACCCTAAGCAAATATTATATATATATATATATAAAGTTATTTTTAGTAGACAATTATACTCCCTCCGTCCCAGGTCTTTCTTCAAAAAAGACCAGGGCACACATATTAAGGAAAGGTTGGAGTATGTGAGTGTGAAGTTAAATAATAAAATATAAAAAATATACTTTATTGACTTTTGTGAGTGTAAATTATTTCCTTTTTAAGGTATGAAAAAATAGTTGGGACGTCCCGAAATAGAAAAACATGAAGAAAGAGTTGGGACGGGGGGAGTATATACAAATTATAAACTTTTCAAAAAAACTTAATCAAATTATTATATGTATATATATAAATTATAAAGTTTTTTATAATATTAATTATTTTCAATGAACCAAATTAATAATATAGTTATTTTTAATGAACTTGTATGTGTAGACTAAATATGTTTTTAATCTATAGTAGAACAAAATATATATCCATATATTAATTAATTCTCTCCGTCTAAAATGTTGGAAATATTTAATTTTTAATTAAATATTGAATAAATTGGTATTGTTTGATCAATAAAATAAAGATATTAAAATTAATTTTTAAAAAATTAATTGATACGAGTATGTTCTACTCGTGGAGTAAATGAACCTAATGTATTCATACTCACAAAATTAATTAATGGCGAGTAAGGAATTGAGTCAACAAATCAAAAGTTAATATTTTTGAATTAGGGAGAGAATTAATTATGCAATTAATTCTTATTCCATATTGGAAAATGATAAGACTAATAAAGAAAATATTAGTAAGAAATCAATGAAGTTAATCAAACTATAATTGATTGATTGACAATCAAAATTGCCAAAATCGCGCGGGCGCCGAGCCCGTGGTTTTGGCCTTGACTTTGAACTTGACAATTGGACTTTGTGTGTAATTGGACCTTGAGACTGATGTCCATCTAATTTTGTAGAACACAAAAATTTTGTGGGTCTAGCCCAATTAAATCGGTAATAGGTCAGACTCATATCGAAACTTGATTTCATTGTACAGATTCAATGAATCTCAAGTTGACATTGTGCTGATTCATCAGTATTAAAGGTGTACACATTTTTCTCCTTTTACGAGTGGAGGTTCACCTACAAATAGGTGTCCTCATCTCTATGCATTTAGAGTTTTAGGACAAACGAGTTGCTAACGTCCTCTTTTCGTCGGAGCTCCAAGTCATGCGATGCTGCACACTTGAAATTAGTGTCGTTTTACCTTTGGGCGAACTATTTCATAACCGAAGAGCACTACGAGAAATATTCATTTTGTGAAAAGATGACTCCTCGAGTTGACACATATTTTTACTTTTATTGTAATTTTATTTATTTTTATATATTAATTCTTCCCCGATATATTCCTTTTATTTTTTAATTTATATTATCCTTTCTCCAACTATTTTCTCCAACATTAGATTCGTTTGTTACTTAACTGTTTGAACGGGTTTAATAAATTTGATTTAATGAATAAAGGTAAATTATGAGATGTGTAGGAATTATATATATATATATGTTTATTGTAAAAAATTATGAGTTTATTAAATATTTAATTAATATCTGAACGAACTTTTTTCTTAATGATTGCAATACATGGGTATGAGATCGATGGAGGTAATAATAAATGCACGTATACATATATAGTCCCATGTGACATCTCATATAATGAGATATCTGCTATAGTAAATTTAAGACCTCTTTGCTCCTTAATGTCGTCGCATACATCTCATTAAATTTCCAAGCTAAAAAAAGGAAGCACAACATTTTCCTTCAATGTATGCCATAAGTATTTGTATATATTCCAAAAATAGGAATGGGTGGAGAATGGGCACATAATGTTTCACTTTCATGTTTTTTTTATTATTTTAAACTTTAGATTAACGACAAGTGTTGAATTAAATTAATTACATAACTAAAATTTAAAAAATAATTATGAAACATATATACCAAAATTAGGATGTATAATCTTGCATTCAATAGTTTTATAATATATCTACATTTTAAACCAATAAATATATATTATAAGAAATAACATACTGAATTTTAGTGACACCCTTTTATACTTGTTTTGATGTTCACTCATTGATTTTTTTAAATCAAATATTATTTAATTTATTTATTTATTTATCATAATAGTAAATAAATAATAGATTTTTATTTGTTGTTTTATTTTTTTTAAAACTTATATCTTTTTTAAAATTAAATTTGTGAGCACATTTAATGTATATTATAATTTTAGTATTATAGAAGTGATATAGCTCAAGTGGTTAGAGCTCCACTACCTATACTTAAGAGGTGAGCCACAGTTTAACTGATATTCTTCTTAGTACTAATATATTTAATTTATAGGCAAAAAAATGTGATTCCTGAATTTTATAAGTCAAGTTAAGCACGCGGGACAACACTGAATTAGTTTACAATATTTCTTCTACTTAAATATATTTTAATTATTTTTAATGCACATAATATATAGTAAGTATTAAAATTCATTAAAACTAATATATAAATATAGATTTAATAAAAAAATATTAAATGTATGTAAAGAAAAATAAAGAGGAAGTTAAAGAGGGGGAGAGGCTCAAAGAGGGTTTTAAAGAGGGGACCAAGCCCTCTCTAAAACACTGGTCGTGAAGTCTTCCCTCGGCTCAGCCCTCGCTGGTTAGCGAGGGGGATAGCGTTTGTACGTCTGGCGAGGGTTCGACTCACGAAGGTGGGAGCAATTGGCGAATTTTTCACGTGAGAGGGGGTTTGAACATGTGACTAGGGCTGTCAAATGGACCGGGTCGGGCCGGCTAGGTACCGGCCTACCGGGCCGTCGTGTTTTTTCGGGTTGGGCCAGGCCCGATCTGGTTCTCTTCGGGCCACATATTTTCAAGCCCGTCCTGGCCCAAGGCGGGCCACCGGGCTACCGGGCCAAACCTGCCCGACTTTTTTTTATTTTTTTTTATAAATTTTAATATATCAACATTACATTTGATTTCTATATTTATCTTATTAATTGGTTGTTGATAGGCGAACTACCTAAGGATAATCACAGAATTATCTTAAGGCTAAGAAGGTCGTCAGCTTGTGTAGAAGCTGCACCATCAGTTTGGATCAAGGTCAACATAGAGAAGCTCGGCGAGGCAAGGAAGAACCTCGCCCAAGCTCCTAATGGACCGAGTCCGAACGACAATTAAGCCAGGAGAGAGAAGCTCGTAGACGAGCTTCCCCACTTGTAGGGAGGCTCGCCCACATTCACAAAGACCTAGCAAGAGCCCACCACTACATCACTCCCGAAAAGATACAAGACACTGAAGCTCGCCGAAGTTAGGAATGGTAGACAATACGTGTATAAAGGGAGCAAATAGGCATGTAGTAGGACAAGCACTGTAAAGATAGTATTGTGACGGACCAAGACAAGGGTCAAGAACCCTTGTCAGCACCCAAAGCCAAATAGGCTCACAAGGTGCCACCTCACACTTGCACACCTATAAATAGGTCTCTCTTGTATCATTCTCTCTCCAAGTTAATCATAATACACAACTACTTTCTCTCTCCAAGCTCTCACTTTCTCTCTCTATATTATCCACTCAACACATAAATCTTAGTTTATTGTTTGGTAGATTTACAAAGATAAACAGCCATTAATCATCCCATTAGTAAAATCTATCAACATTGGTAACTTTGTATACAAATAATACTCAATTAGTAATAAAATTTTATTTAGTTTGTCAAAAATAATTTAATAATTAAAATATAACTCAAATTTCTATATAATATTTAAACAACTAGTATTCAACAAACCTTAATAAACTGTAATACACAAAAATAATATCAAAAAAACAATTTTCTAACAATTCTTTATAAGCACACATTCATAAAAATAAAAATTAAACAACTAATTCAACACCCCTCGAATAAATTTGAATTATCCTTCATACCAACAAATATATGATCTTATAATTAAATAAAGTTACATTATCAAGATTCTAAATAAAGTATTGTCAATTTTATCTAATTAAGTTTTTAATAATACATATTAATTAATTGAGATAATATTTTTTGATTTAAAATAACTTTTGAGACAGTTTCAATGAAAATGAACATATAAAATATTTAAAAGAATATAAAATAGAAATAATTTCAAAATAAAAACAGTATAACTCATAAGAATATAGTAAAATTTATAAAAGAAGTATTATATAAAAAATAAATTTTTAAACCGGTTCTTTTCGGGCCTATAATTTTTAGGCTCGTCCTGTCCTTAAAACCGGGCTTTTCGGGCCGGCCCATCGGGCCGGGGCCATTTTTGACAGCTCTACCTGTGACCTCTCGCATATATAAGGGAGTGTCTTGCCATTTGGGCAAGTGATATTTCTTGTTCAAATTCTCACCTTATATGTATATATATATATATGATATATATACAATTTATTTTATATATTTACAAAATATATATATATATATTTATTCTCACAAAACTTATATGAAACATTTCGCAGTGTGAAATGATACCATATTATTAAATGAGTCATACCCATATCCATACCAAGATTCGCGGGTTATTCTCATGCATGATACACAACAAATTTTGTTTAGCTTAGTAACTTCCAAAAACAATTCTTTCTCATAGATTCAGGAGTCATGTTCACGATTCTTTAAAAAAAATTAATTTGCCTGGAAATTTTATCTTCATGCATAATTTTTTTATTGTTATTTAATTAGAGCATATATTATAAATAGTAAAAATAAAAAAATAATTTAAATAAGAAATACATTTTATCCTATAATAACACATGTTTGCCCAAATAGTAACACAAACTGGGGAGCAAATTAATGTTACTATTATAGCAAATGTGTGTTACAATCTTATAAAAAGTTGTTATTTTGCATATATTCATTTGTTTTTATAGAATAAATAGTTTTTAACATAATATAAGAGAAAAATCATGTGTGTTACTATAAGAAAACATATTGATTTTTCATAAATATTTATTTATTTGTATAGAAATAATTAATTTTTTTATATAATTACACATATAAAATAGTAAAAAAGTGTATTAATATATGAATCAATATACCTAGATTTAAAGGAATGGTGATTAAATTAAAAAACACATACTTATTCTTATAAAAGTACATTTTCTCTTACAGTAACACGTATTTGCTCATATTGTAACACACATTTGTCCATATTGTAACACAAATTGGGGGAGAAAATATATGTTACTATTAGAGCAAATGTGTGTTACAATCTTGTAAAAAGTTGTTATTTTGCATATATTTATTTATTTTTATAGAATAAATAGCTTTTAACATAATATAAGAGAAAAATCACGTGTGTTACTATAAGAAAACATATTGGTTTTTCTTAAATATTTATTATTGGTATAGAAATAATTATTTTTTATATAATAACACATATAAAATAGTAAAAAATATATTAATATATGAATCAATATACATAGATTTAAAAGAATGATGATTAAATTTAAAAACATATACTTATTCTTATAAAAGTATATTTTCTCTAACAGTAACACGTATTTGCCCATATTGTAACACACATTTGCGCATATTGTAACACAAATTGGGGGAGTAGAGCAAATGTGTGTTACAATCTTATGAAATGTTGTTCTTTATATATATATTCATTTATTTTTATATAATAAATAATTTTTCATACAACACAAAAGCAATATGTGTGTTACTATAAGAAAATATATTATTTTCTCATAAGTATTTATGAAAAAAATAATATTTTTTGTAGTTACACACATTTATTATTAGATTGTATGAAAAAATATTATTTCTACAAAAATAAATGAATATATGTAAAGAAAACAACATTTAATATAATTGTAACACACATTTTACTTATTAATAAGATGCATTTTGCCAAATAGTAACATACCTGGGAGCGAAAAAATTTGGAATCATAGTTGCGATTTTTTTTAAAAGACCAAATCCGACCTGGCCCGGTAGGATCCGCGAATTTTTTTAAATTTACCCGTTTAACGACGTGAAATGTTTCACGTGAGTGTTCCTCATTTATTATATATTTACAAAATATTTATTATTTTTTTTTATAGGTAAATGTTAGTGGTTAGTAGTTAGAAGTTAGTTCACCAAGTCTCCATACACCCATATCTCCAAGCCAACCTTATAACTCCCTCCGATTCGTTCCCAAAGTGAATCGAACCCAGGTCACTCACTTAAGTGAGGAGCCCGGTGGCCAGGTGAGGTTACAAAATATTTATTATTATATTTATATGTAATTATATTAATCTAAAATTATATATTTGTAATTATCATTTATATATTTTCATTATTTAATAATTGTATATTTATATTAAAAAATTATCATTTATATATAATTATATATTTCTAAATACTAATTCAAATCATTCTAATAATTCTAAACAATAATTCAAATACTTCTATTAATTCAAAACATTCATTCAAATTATCATTTTAATCTAAAACATTAGTTCAAATCACACTAATAGTTATTGTCTGCTTAATCATTTAAATAATTCAAAATATAACTTTGGTGTGGCACATGACCCCAGCTTATCTCACCGTGCAAAACTCAATCGTGATAATTGGTCATAAACTCATTCGTATACAAATGTGCTTTCACATTAATAGATTTTATAAACCTCTGGTTCCGACACCTAAATTTCGAGCATGAACACATAATGTTTCCTTCACTCATCATTCCGGGTTAATAATCGTGATTTCTATAAATGATTCAAGCCCACTAAGAAATTTAGGAGATATCATGCCATTTATCATTCTCGGACCATACATCCAACTTCGACTTGAATAATTCATATCAATCTGTTTCATATTAATAAATATTCAAAGTTTAATTACATTATTTGAATAGAATTTCATTAATTATTCGATTAATTTTATATATATTCTAACAAAATATTAGTATTTTAAAAAAAATCGGTAGAATTTCATTTAAATTTATCATATCCCCAATTAATCAAGATCCAAGTGTATCCATTTTCGATTTAATTAAAAGTAATCAAATCAGAACACACATTCTACAGCAAACAATAACAAACAATTTATCAACCCATGAGCTCAGCATCTAACCAAGGAGTAGTTCGCCAACACTCGAGCCTCCGTCCACAGAGACAAGTCAGCTCACCCACACATTAGAAGGATCATGATGTGAACGAGTTGGGGGGCAAATGTTGATACGCGAACCTAATCCAAAAGGTAAACACAGGGAAGCTCGGCAAGGTAGGTAAGAACCTTGCCCGAGCTCCTGATAGGCCGAGGCTCATAGCCAATTACACCTTGAGAGAGAGGGTTGCAGGCGAGCTTGCCCACTCGAGAGGAAGCTCGCCCTTATTCACGGAGACCAAGCAAGAGCCCAACGCTACATTATTCCTAAAAAACAGCACAAGGCAATGAAGCCCGCCAGGAAGCTCGCCTAGCCCAAGAACCCGGATAGCGGATGTATAAATAGGACATGTACATGTAGTAGGGCGAAGCATTATAAATGTGGTTTTGTGATGGACCAAGACGAGGGTCAAGAACCCTTGTCAACACCCAAAGCCAAAGAGGCTCACAAGGTGCTACCTCACACTTGCACACCTATAAATAGGTCTCTCTTGTACCATTCTCTCTCCAACTTAATCATAATACACATTTACTTTCTCTCTCTAAGCTCTCTATTTTCTCTCTCTATATTATCCACTCAAGAATACATTTCTTGGGTTATTGTTTGGTAGAATTATATGTTGTAAGCTGCCACTTAATCATCTCATTAGTAAATTCTATCAACAATTTGGCGCTAGAAGAAGGGTTACGTACGAACCTCCGATTCTAAAAAAAATAAAATTTTGAGAACAAAAGTGAGGGTTGTTTGAAGATTTGAAGGTGTTTTTGACCAAGACTCAAGAACACTTGAAGATACACATACATTCCCATTTTTCGAACAAAAACCCAGATTTTCAGGTTTGAAGATTCTGCAAAAAGTTTTTAAACGCACACGTGCACACAAATAAACCAGATTCTGGACAATTTGTGGCACGCAAAGCTAGATAAAAACTTGAACAAAAACACCTTGACTAGAACACTGCGACCTAAGCGGCCTTCATCTGGAAGTCAAACCATGTCGAAGGAACAAACCTCGGCAACCACCCGAAGGTGGAAGGGAACCACCAACCAGAACTAGGGCGATGGGGAGACCTCGCGCTGAGCTCCCCAGAAGAGCAATGCCCCGCGAGCTCCCCAGCGAGTTTCAGTGACTCAGGAGGAGCTGAACCCCGCCCTGAGGGACCTCGCCAACAACCCCGACGAGCTCCAACGCACTATTGTCGCCCTGCAGAGGTTGCAGCAACGTCAACACGATGAGCTCGCCCTGGTACCTCGGCGGGCTCTGGCTGCCGAGGTCAGGGAGCAGACGAGGCCGACCCAGGGAACCCGGACCCAGGGTCAATATAGCGACCTTCCCACTGAACAGGAGGCGAGCTCCGCCCAAGCTCGCCAACCCCGGGAAAGCGCAGGGAAGGCCAAAGTGGCGTAGGGACCAAGCCCGCATGATGGGCGAGCTTCGGCGTACATCGAAGCATCTGCCACCCATCAATCGCAGAGACAGGAGGTCCTCCAGGGCAGATTGGGGCCTAGGTGTGGAGAGAACGAACGAACGGCGGCCCCTGCTACATCCCAGAGGGGAGAATCAGACATACAGCCTCGTAGGTTAGCCCACGATCGACTGAGGAGGCCTGCTGCCGACAGGTTGGGCCCTAATGGTGGACGCCAGTTCCGACCCGTCACATAGGGGTCACCCCAGAGCGAGGCACCACAAGGGCGTGCGTCCACGAGGCGCACAACCTTCGAAAAGCCTCCACAGGAGGTGGCCCACAATGACGAACTGACCACATTGAAGAAGGTCGTCGAGATGCTACAACAACAAGTAGCAGTCAAATCCGGCGGCCCTGATGCCACCACCCTCCCCGCATCTCCATTGGCACCTGCCATCCTTAGAGCACCGGTCCAAAAGAAAGTCCAATTCCCGGTGATGTCCGCATGCGAAGGCGAATCTGACCCGAAGGTCCACCTGGCCAAGTATGCAGATTTTATGATCTCGGTGGGTGCCACCGACGCCACTCAATGTCGAAACTTCCCGCTGACCCTCAGGTACCGAGCTCATCGTTGGTTCTCATCACTCGCCCCGGGGTCAATTCATTCATTTGGCTAACTTACGCGGGAGTTTTTGGCCCACTTTTCTGGGTTCGGGTCCTACCTCACCCAGAAACACCGACTCGACAATATCCACCAGGGCGAGAATGAGACAGACCAGCAGTATCTCGAGAGGTTCGATAAGATCCTGCTGGAAGGTGAACCGGTGAGCGAGGATACCAAAATCATCGCGTTGATGGCTGGGATCAAGAAAGACACCGAGCTCTGGAAGGAAATGCACCTGGCATGCCCGAACACCTACACCGAGTTTCAACACAAAGCTGGGGTGTTCATAGCTATGCAGGAGGCCCTCCTGAAAGAGGTCGGTGCCTCAGACGAGAAGAAGCCATACAGAAAGAAATCCGGGGGTAAGTACAAAGCTCCCCGGAACTTGAAACCTTTTGGTGATGGGGACGAGTTCAAAGAAAATCTCAACCAAGTACTCACCGTCTCCGTTGAACATGTCTTTACTGCGGTCAAAGACAAAGCCATGTTGGACGAGTCGAGGAGGATCCGCCAGGACCGCGCGAAACTCAACCCCAACAAATACTGTGCCTACCACCAGTCAATCGGCCACTTCACCAGCAAATGCCGAGATCTCCTCAAGCAATTATGGAAGTTCTATGAGGACAGGAAGCTGGCCGGGTTTGTTAAGAAGGCACCGGCGAAGAGAACCAGGGTCGAGAGGCGGGAGGTCTCCGATGATGAAGAGGAGGACGCAGGCCAACGTGGCCCTCAACATAGGCGAAGGGCACCTCCCCAACCTCAGCAAAACTTAGAGCCTACTAGAGAACTCCTGGTTCTCGAAGAAGAAATCAGAGCGGCCGGAGGTCTCCAAGATGAGAGATCCTCCATTTCCAAAAGACAGAGGAAGGCTGAAATCCAGGCCGTAAACCAGGTTCAGGAAGGCAGCTCCAGTTCCAGGCCCGCCATTCAACCCACTGATGAGCTGACATTCTCTTCTGCGGACTTGGAAGGGGTACTGATGCCCCACAATGACTCGTTGGTGATAAGCGCCAACATCATAAACGTCCGAGTTCACAGGCTACTTGTGGACACCGGCGCCTTCACCAACATTCTCTTCAAATCCACCTTAGATGCCTTAGATGATTTTGAGTCGTATATAGAACCTAGCAAAGCTAGGATAGTGGTGTTCGGAGAAGCTGTAACCGTTCCCCTAGGTAGTATAAGGTTGAGCGTCCAGCTTGTACGGTTCGAGGACCCGGAGCGGAGACTGACTAGGTTAGTTAATTTCCTTGTTGTCGACCAGCAGTCCTCCTACAACGGATTCCTTGGCCGCCCTTTTATTAATGAATTCAAAGTGGCGTGTTCGACCTACTACTACTGTTTGAAATTCCCATCTCCAAAAGGTGCCGAAACCATTAAATGTGACCAGAAAAAGGCCCCTGAATGTTTGCTCCAGATCAAGGATGGTCGAGTTAGGAAGTCTGTAACACAGGTCCACATCCTTGAAGAAGACATACAGATTCCGGCAGACGAGCCAAACATCCTAGACGTCATCTCAACAGAAACTGAGTTGATGGAGGTAGGCGACCTGCCGGAACCTGATCAAGTATCGGAACCTGTGCAAGAGGCACAATTGGCACCAATGGAGGGAGAGGAGGAAGCTCAAGCAGACCAAGTGCAGGAACCGGTGCAAGGTTCACAACCTGCTCCTATGGAAGTGGCTGATGAAGTCCAAGGCAAGGAACCTACGGAGGATCAAGAACCAGTGCCAATGGAAGTTGATCTAACTCCCCAGGTTGCTGAACCATCTCAAGTTGATGGGCCACCAGAAGCAAAAGTTGATGAACCTGTCCAAGTTGATGACAAAGCTAATGACCTTGAGCCACGTATAGGTCACGAACCTGTGCAGATGTCACAAGATCAATGGGATGAGTTCATCAACGATCCAAGGTGGAAAAGCCAGAAGAGAAAGGCCTCTTCCATGGAAGAATTGACAGTAATCCCGGTGGACCCGGAAAGGGACTTGGAGCTTTTCATAGGTTCCGAGTTACCAGAACTGTACCGATCGAGGATGGAGTTGTTCTTAATGTCCAACTTGGACGTGTTTGTCTGGTCCCATGAAGACATGATGGGGATCCCGTTGGAACATGCATATCACCGACTCAACATAGATCTGACGAGGAAACCTGTCCGCCAAAAGCGAAGGAAGTATGGGCCAGACAAGTACGCGGCCCTAACCACCGAAGTTGGGAAGCTGCTGGACAACAAGCTGATCAAGGAGGCCTTATGCCCGCGGTGGGTCGCGAACCCCGTCCTAGTGAAAAAGCACAACAGAACGTGGAGGCTGTGCATCGACTTCACGGACCTAAACAAGGTTTGCCCGAAGGATAACTTCCCACTACCCCACATTGATCAGCTTGTGGATAGCACCGCTGGCCATGAGATGATGACATTCATGGACGCTTTCACGGGTTATCATCAAATAGCATTGCACCCAGATGACCAGGAGCATACGACGTCCTACACCAACAAAAACATGTATTGCTGGGAAAAGATGCCGTTCGGATTGATCAACGTCGGAGCGACCTACCAAAGGTTGGTGAATAAGATGTTCGACCAACACATCGGCGAATCTATGGAGGTATACGTGGATGACATAGTTGTCAAGAGTTTGCGAAAGGAGGATCACCTTGACTACCTAAAGCAAACCTTCGACATACTACGCCACTACAACATGAAGTTAAACCCCAAAAAGAGTAGCTTCGGCGTGCATTCAGGAAAGTTCCTGGGACATCTGGTGAGCCAACGAGGAATCGAAGTCAATCCGACGCAGGTCCAGTGCATAATCGAGATGAGCGCACCATATTTCGTGTAGAAAATTCAAAGACTGACCGGATGTATGGCAGCTTTGAAAAGATTTATCTCCAGGTCTGGCGATCGAAATCATCCATTTTTCGAGGCAATAAAGGCGAACACACGCAGATATAGGGAAGCGGCTAAGGCGAATAAGCTCCACCTTAAAAACCACTTCGAATGGACGAGCGAATGCCAACGAGCTTTTGAAGATATTAAAACAAACTTGGCGAATACACAATTCCTGTCGAAGCCAGTACCTGGTGAAAAGCTGTACGTATACCTTGCTGCGTCGGATGTTGCAATTAGCTCCGTCCTGGTTCGAGAAGAGGTGAAAACACACCTACCAGTGTACTACGTAAGCCAAGTCTTACACGAGGCTGAGTTGGGATACACCCCAATGGAGAAGCTAGCTTACGCACTGGTGATGAGTGTTAGAAAATTGAGGCCCTACTTCTTCGACCATCCGGTAGAGGTGTTGACGACATTCCCACTAAGGCAAATACTGCAACGGCCGGACACTGCGGGACGCTTGTTGAAATGGTCACTAGAAGTTAGCCAGTACGGAATAACCTACGTACCCCGAACAGCGATCAAGGGACAAGCACTCGCTGACTTTATCGTCGAGCTAACTTTCCCGCAAGATCCGACAAGGGGACGTATAGCTCTGTGGCACCTCTACATCGACGGATCATCGACTAGCACAGCAGCAGGAGCCGGGGTAGTTCTGATCAGCCCAGACAGACAAGTCTTCACCTCCGTGATCCGATTTGATTTTAGAGCAACCAACAACGAGGCGGAGTACGAAGCTTTGATAGTCGAACTTAGATTATCATTAGCCGTGGGGGCAACCAATCTTCAAGTTTTCGGAGATTCCCAGCTAATAATATCCCAAGTCTGGGGGGGAGTACGAGGCAAAAGATCAACAGATGATGTCCTACCAGAAGATAGCGGCACATCTAGTCTCGATGTTTATGCAGGTTTACATCAATTAGATACCGAGGCTGGAGAACACACAAGCAGACGCCCTAGCCCGACTAGCTACCAGTAACGGTGAAGCTGAAGTCACGGAGGTTGTGGTCACCAAGCTGAAAAACCCCTCGATGTCCGATTACAAAGTAAATCAAACCTCGAGTGGGGGGCAAGAAGGTGATGAAGATGGTGAAGGTTGGCGTATTCCGATCCAAAAATACTTAAAGGATGGAACAACCCCCGAAGATACATGGGAAGCTAGTCGGCAAGTGAAACAAGCAGCCAGATATACGTTGGTAGATGGCCAACTCTACAAACGTGGATTCTCTCTACCCCTACTCAAGTGCTTATGTAAAAGACAAGGGTTCGAGGTGTTAGAAGAAATTCACGAAAGGATTTGCGGAAGTCACGCTGGGGGGCAAGCTTTGGCATACAAGACAATCAGACAAGGGTACTACTGGCCCAGTCTTCGCAAAGATGCCATTAGCTTCGCACGGAAGTACCGAAAGTGTCAACTTTACGCACCTAATATACATTCCCCAGCTACTCAATTGAAGTCGGTTTTCAGCCCGTGGCCTTTTGCAAAATGGGGTATGGACTTGATCGGCCCATTTCCACCTGGCAGAGGCGGTGTAAAGTTTGTTGTTGTAGCAGTGGACTATTACACCAAATGGGTTGAAGCCGAGGCACTCACAGCGATAACGCAGGAAAGGATGATCGGTTTTATATGGAAGAATCTGATCTGCCGGTTCGAACTTCTGCAATCGATCATCACGGACAACGGAAGACAGTTCGACGGCCAGAAGTTGAGAGATTTTTGTAGTTCGTGGAATATCAAAAAGCACTACTCAAATCCATACCATCCGTAGCCGAATGGCCAGGTTGAGGCAGTTAACAAAATTCTGAAGCACATACTGAAAATCCACCTCGAAGACAAGAAAGGAAGTGATTACGGTCATATTTGCATCAATTTATGTTCATTTTAAAATGAATTTCTAGAATTTTGTATGCATTTAGGGTCTTAATTGCTAACTATTTCATTAATTGCTATTTAAGCTCCATTGAAAATTATTATTCATTTTATTTAAGTGATTATAAAAAATTTATTATTTTTTTATTATTTAATTGATGAATATAATTTCAAAAGCATTTTTGCGTTTTGAATTTGAATTTTGCAGATTTGTAAGGGTAAAATGACGTGGCATTCCTCCACACCACAACATTACTCACACACAAGGTACTCAACCATCATCTTCTCAGTATACCACTCACGCCCACTGCTCATGTACCCTCAATTTGTGCAAATCGTTGCCCACCACTGCGAAATCTCATAACCGCCTGCATAACAAACTCCGTCCGCGACTCCTGTTCGTCACACAAGCCACCAGGTTTGAAGCCACACTCACCGGAATCGTATCGCCGCAAGCCGAACCCACATTGCTGAAACTGCCTTCGCCTATCTCTATTCCAGCCGTTGCACTAACCGATCGATGTCGTCTGCAACCACTCGCCCTGAAGTCTAAACCTTGAGTTCTAGCAGGAATGAGCTCCAACCGTCTCCAGTAACCACCGTCGCCTTCAATCTCTCTTCACCGGAGCCGACTCTACCCAGCGCCACAACTACTCGAAGCCGGAATCGCCTCTTGCTCTGAAACTGTCGCCGCCTCTGCTGAATAAACAACTGATTCCCACGCCTGGAAACCTTCTGCTCATTAATTGCTGGAGACCGTTCCTCTGCCGCTGAAGCCCGTATCCACTGGTAATTCGAATACAATTGATTTGGGCCAAGATTCGTTTAATTGTTTGGGCCCAATTCTTGTTGTAAATGTGTGAAGCCCAATTTCTTAATGTTTGGCCCATTTCTTAATTGATTATAAAAGGGGTTTTTTATGCTGTAAATTAATCAGGCTTCAGTAGATCACGCTTTAGTTCGCCATTAGGGCAGTAGGTAGAAGGCATTAGTTGAGATTAATTTCATAGTTTTTCATGTACTAGAGATTTTAGGGATTAAACAATTTCTGATTTTGCTGCTTTTTCAATTTTTGTTTTGAGGATTTCCATGCACAATAGATTAAGTAATTTCTTCATATTGGCAGCAACTTTATTTTGGAGATTTTAAGAGATTATTTATTATTCGTTTTGATTTTTTATTTCAAGTTCTAATTAGGAGTTTTGTTTATTTATTTCAATTGTTCATGCTATGATCTTCTTTTTGTTTGATTTATTTATTGGTATGATTCTTTTTGTCGTAATTATGCATGTTGATCCATTAGCCATGAGTTAGGTCTTTTGCTTTGGGTGAAGGAAAATTATGAACAATTATAGTCTTTACCATTAATTTCTTTTGAAGGTTTACTAATGAGATGAGTCTTTTTAATAGGTCACTGAGATACTTATGGTTTTAATTTCTATTGATGAATAATTGAGTTATAGTCACGACAAAATGAGAGTTGAGTGAAAATGGTAAGATTATTTACTTGATAGTAATGGATTCTAGGATTGAGTTAAGGTTCCTTCGACATTGAGAAATGCTTAGAAACTGAGAACAAGACTACTATGATGTTGAGATATGAATGAGAGTTCTATTTCAGCAGGACATTAATGTCTGGCTTACTCATTAGATAACTTTTACAAAGGAATTTTAGGCAATTGATTGTAATTGATTCATAACGGAATTCACCCGAAGCATCTCATTATTTCTGCACGTGCTAGTTTAGGTTGTACTTTTCATATTCTTGAATCATTTCATTTATCTGCTTTAGTTAGTAATTAGATAGAAACCCAAAACTTTCATTTTTATTCTTGTTTTATTTGATTTCTAGACTTACACACAATTCTTAGGATTTGACTTGTCTCATTGCTTCCCGTGGATTCGATATTTTATAACTTGGTCAACTTACCACTACACGATCCTATACACTTGTAGGAAAGTGCATTTGTGTGCGAACACAAATCGCTAGTCAGGAAGCTGGGCAGACGAACTTCTGGAGGTTCTGTGGTCTTACAGAATATCATACCGAGCAAGTACCGGAGAGACACCATTTGCCCTAGCCTTCGGAACTGAAGCAGTAGTACCGGTGGAAGTTCAGAATAAGACTTGGAAGGTGGTAGGGTTTGACGAAGAAAAGAATAACGAAGCCTTGGCAGTCGAAAAAGACCTGATTGAAGAAACCAGAGCTTCATCAAAAATGAAAAATGCCACCTACAAGCGTAGAGCGGAGAAGTACTACAATTCCCAAGTTCGAGATCGAAAATTTAAAGTTGGGGATTTGGTGCTGACGAAGAAGCTGATAGCCCCACCGGGTGTGTTCGGACCTAATTGGGAAGGACCGTTCCGGGTTACCACAACCTGGGCAAACGGCACATATGACCTCGAAGACGCGAAAGGAAATGCCTCGTCATACACCTGGAGTGCGCCACATTTGAAAAAGTTTTATCAATAGATTGAGATTTTGTAATATATTAACCGAAGGTTCGCATCAGAAGTGTTGATGGCAACTGATGTAAATTACGTTGCTATGTGAAGTTAGAAGTTTCTCTTGAGAAAAAAAATCCAACTGTTCGAAGCTTCGAAAAATATCCAACTGCTCGAAGCTTCGCGAAATATCCAACCGTTCGAAGCTTCGTGATCCACGAGGACCAAGGTCCCGAACGTTATAATCTAAAAAAGCTCGAAGGCAAAGGACAAAGTGCCCAAGGTTAGCGAAGGTATCTTTCTTAAAGGATCACTAAGCGCCTACTGCCACAAGTTAGAAAAATTCACAAAAAAGACAGTTAAAACTTCTAAGGCAAGGTTCGTGAAAACCAATCGCCCAAAGTGAATCCAACGAAGTACAACTCGCTACCCCAAGTGGTTTAAGATGAGCAATTCGCGGCCCTAAGCGGTGTAAGACGAAGAATACATACTAAGCAAATGAAGGTACAATTCGTAGTCCTAAGCGACGTAAAATGAACGATTCGCTTCTCGAAAGTAGAATAAAATGAACAGTTAAGTATCGAAAATATGAAAACGAGCTAATCAAAGATATAAGGTGCGTAAATATAAGCAAACATGGTTGGGGCAAAAGAATCGAGTTCCATTCAAAAAGTACTTGGGAAACTTTCAAGTAAAAAAGACACTTGAAAATTTTCCAAGTATAAGAAGTTGTGCTTGCCACAAAGGTCGGCTAGCTGACCATCTTCGAAGTACAAAAAGAGCTCCTTCTGGGCGAGCTATACAAGCCCGGCGAGCTTCATCTACTTAAACAAAAAAGCAAAAAGCAAAAACTACGCTAAGAAAGCAAGAAAAGGTTTCAACTCTCTGGAGCAACGGGGGCAGATGGAGCAGGAACCTCGACGGGAGCATCAGGGTTGGCAGCTCCAGGAGCAACCTCGCCACCGGCAGCTTGGCGATCTTGAGGGGAAAGTTCGGGCAACGTGGTGATGTTGCCCGTAAGCCTGCTGGTGTCGAACCCAGTGGTGTCAAGCATCGCATCACCACAGGCCTCTTGAAGCTGCTCGATGGTGAGGGGAGTTCGCCCTTCCTCGTTTGCGACCTTCTCTTCCTCGACGGTGTTCAGTTTCGGCACGGGAATGGTGTTAGTAATCTTGAAACTTGCCAGAACAAAGTCAAGAGGCACCCTGAGCTCTGGAAGGTCGCCGATGTCCAGCTCGGTCTCATCGGGGAAGGGAGCCTTGTCCAAGCATTCCTTGAAGTCGCCGACCACCGCCTTCATTTTATCATCTTTATGAGCTCGCGCCCACCAGATAGACCTGATGACCTCGGCATAGAACTGGATAAATCCCTTATTCGAGGCCTCAGCTTTCACCGCATCCAAGTCCACCGAGGAAGTGGCGTCATTACGAAGCTCGGCGACTTCATTGATCTTCACCGAGAGCTCATCCCTCAGCTTTGCACATTCCTCATCGGTGCCCTTGGTCAGACCCCGCTGCAGCTCTAGCTCCTTTTTGGTCACCGCGTGCTCGCCAACCTCCTTGGCGAGTTTTTCAGTGAACTCCTCTTCCTTGGCCCTTATCCGAGCATCCAAGTTCTTCTTGATAGAGGCGAGCTGTCTCTGGAGTAGGCCGAGGTTCTCCAAGGCGCTGTGCTCAGACAACAAGGCCACAGCCGCCTTCTCCACGGCGAGCTCCGCAGACTTTTTGGCCCTGTCGAGAGACTCCGCCATCTTGATGAGGTTCTAGTTCTTCTCTTGGTGAACTTGCTCTTGCTGGGTCGCCAAGTCGATCACCTTCTGGCTTGCGAGCAATAGCCCACTCACGTGATACATCGAGAGCCGGGCATTCTCGATCAGATTCTGACCCTCGATGCTCGCCAGCTGCGGGGTCGACCAGTACCTCGGTACCTCACTTACAGTGTTCCGAGTTAGGCCCGGGGGAAGATTATGCATGGAGGTCAGAGATCGAGACCGCTCATAAGAGTGAAGCGCCTCGTGCTTATTGGGGTGAACAATGGGGGCATAGCTGCGGAGTCAAAATAGTTAGAGTTAAAAAGAGAAAATGTGAGAAAACAACGAGAATTAAAACCAGGATAGCGAGCTACTCACTGAGCTCGCTCAGGATCCCAGCCTAGGAGAGTGTCGTCCACTGTTTGCACTCCGAAGGGAGACGGAGAAGGCGGCGACCTTTCCAGGGGGCGACTGCCGATGAGGCGGCTGAGTGAGCAGATCCACCTTGTGCCGACCTTGTGTCAGCTCTCTCGGCATGCCCAGACCCCTCCTCGTCGCGAAGACCAGTTAGAGCTCTCTTGCGAGCTTGCGTATCGTCCTCCCCCACTCGGGACCCATCTCCACGGTGGTGACCTCTCTTGGACTGGTGGGAACCTCGCTCAGGCGTAGCACCAGCTCGCCCTTCACTCCTGTTGGCCATGGCGACCTTTGCAGCCTTGGATTTTGTCGGGGCTTTGGTCGGCCCTTTCTGGGTTCCAGACCCGCCTACCTCGCCTTTCTTTGGGGCGGGCTCCGCCTTTTTACTCGCCTCTAGGGCGAGGGTGGAGGGCAAGGTGGACCCATGGCAAATCGGCGAGTGACAGTTTCGTAGGCTGGGGGGATCTCGACAGTTGGGAAGGCGACCCAATTGCCGTCTGCAAAAAATTAAAGAAAAACGGTTAGCTACTTGGCGAGCTATCCACCTAATGGGCGAGCTTCAGAGATGTGCGAACCTGGGAGCTCGGGCCCTTGAACTGCGAGGTGATGTGGCAAGGTATGAAGCCGGGCAAGTCTAAGGCAGTGGTGTTGGCTAAGATGAGCGATCTCCAGGTCCTCTTTACTCCTCAGGTAACAAACAGCTCGCACCAGGTCAAACTCGAGCGGTATTTCGGGCTTGCCGCGACTAGACTTGTGGTGCTTCAAACCTGCAAAAGAGAGGAATTAGATTAGTAAATCTAATTCAACCCACGCACACCTAAGTAGGCGACCTACTGCTAGCCTCCCCATATTCATCAGGGGAAGGAATTTGTCCTCCTCCCCCGGAGTAACTTGTGGAAGCTCGCCAATCTCCGCCCATGAAGATGAACTGTTGCTTCCAGTCACGGATCTTATTCGGGAGGATCCCCAAGAATTTCTCTCTCGGGCGAGTTTTGAGGTAATAATACCCCTTGCCATCGTTCACCTGCCGAGTTACGGTGAATAGTTCGTTGAGCTCGGTAGTGGTCAATCGATTTTCATATCCATCCAGTCCGAAGACCGCCAACCCCGCCAACAAGCTGCTCCAAGCGTTGGGGGTAAGCTGGGTGATGGCGAGGTTGTTGTCGAGCAAAAATTGGCCGATGATCGGGTGCAGGGGCAATGTAAGCCCGGCCTTGAGCGTGTGCACGTTTATGGCTGTCAACCCATCAAGATGGTGCATCAGCTCGCTCATCATTTTCTGGGGCATACAAGAAGATATCGAGGGGGATCCGATACCTCTCGCGGAACTGAGAAAGTTGGTATTCGTTAATAACACTCCGGACGTCACTCGCCTTGTAGTCCGATTTGTTTGCCGCATCCCGGTAAGTTTGCCCGGGGAGATCGAAGCTCACCACGTGTTGAGCGACGTCTCTTCCCAGTCAAAGGCATGGACAACGTCGGTGGGGACCTGGCGTTCGATTAGCTGAGGCTCCGGGAAATCGATAGACCGGAACCACTCGAGGGTAACCTCCTCAAGGTCGTCTTCTGGTTCACCAACCTCGGCGGCCTCCGCTTCCTCCTCCTCGGCGACCTCCTCTTTTCCACCAGCCTCCCTCTCCTCGGGGGCGACCTCCTCCTCGTCCCCCCAAATTTTGCGATGCATGGAGCAGGTGGCTTTCTCAATCGGCTCAGACCGAACCTACCCTGAGAGCTCGCCACGAGTTGGGCGAGCTACCGAGTTAGCCTCAGATCCAGACTCGATGACAATTGGGGTCATTTGGGGGATGGGGCCACTGTCGGTCATGGGTTGTTTCTTGGGGTTACGGTTCGAAAGGGTTTCACTTGATGATTGGGTCGACATGGTGTGGGCGAAGTTCAAAGGGTTCTTGGAAAGTCCAAAAGTTCGATCATCGAAGTTACGGGGAAAAGACGATCGGAAAATGCAACAGTCCCCGGAAATATGCAAAATTTCCAGGAAACTCAAAGAAAGCAAAGAAAAGAAAGAAATGAAGGAAAAAGAAATCAATGTCCTACCTTGGAGAATCCCCAAATCTTGTCGGACGCAAAGGAAATCGATCGCCAAAAATTGCTCTGGAAATCAGAAGTGGCAAAAGTGGGAAATGAACTTTATTTCCCCTATTTATAGACAAAAGGGCGAGCTTGAATTTCCGAAAAGCTCAGGGACCTACAAGCAAAATTTTGAAAGTTTGTCATGATGGGCGCGGGAAATAACGCCTAAAAAGGCATGCACGACGCCTTGATTCTCGCATCATGTCGACCCACGAACCGCCATATAGAAGCTCACACATGAGCTCAGCATCTGACGAAGGAGTAGTTCGCCAACACTCGAGCCTCCGTCCATAGAGACAAGTCAGCTCGTCCACACATTAGAAGGATCATGATGTGAACGAGCTGGGGGGCAAATGTTGATAGGAGAACCTAATCCAAAAGGTAAACACAGGGAAGCTCGGCTAGATAGGTAAGAACCTCGCCCGAGCTCCTGATAGGCCGAGGCCCACAGCCAATTACACCTGGAGAGAGAGGGTTGCAGGCGAGCTTGCCCACTCGAGAGGAAGCTCGCCCTTATTCACGGAGACCAAGCAAGAGCCCAACGCTACATTATTCCTAAAAAACAGCACAAGGCAATGAAGCCCGCCAGGAAGCTCGCCTAGCCCAAGAACCCGGATAGCGGATGTATAAATAGGACATGTACATGTAGTAGGGCGAAGCATTGTAAAGGTGGTTTTGTGATGGACCAAGACGAGGGTCAAGATTCCTTGTCAACACCTAAAGCCAAATAGGCTCACAAGGTGTCACCTCACACTTGCACACCTATAAATAGGTCTCTCTTGTACCATTCTCTCTCCAACTTAATCATAATACACATTTACTTTCTCTCTCTAAGCTCTCTATTTTATCTCTCTATATTATCCACTCAAGAATACATTTCTTGGGTTATTGTTTGGTAGAATTATATGTTGTAAGCAGCCACTTAATCATCTCATTAGTAAATTCTATCAACAATAGTAGTACACATTAATAATATGTATATACTATAACAATACTTTGTATTAATGTAATCATAACATAAATGTGTACATTAATTATTTACTAAATACCATATTAATGAATATCATACAAATTATTATAATTATATATACATAATTTTAATATAATTAAATAATTTAACAATTTCTACTAATAATTAAATAAATTAACATTAACCACCACTAATTAAAGAATTAAGAAACTAATTACACACACATGTATACGTACATACATTTTTTATCATACTTATACAAATTATAATTATATATACATACATAATCTAATATAATTAATTAAAGAGTTAAATAATTACTACTATTAATAATTAAACAAATTAACATTATAACAACCACTAATTAAACAATTAAACAACTAATTAATTAAACACACACACACATATATATATATTTGTATACATATACATATACAAACAAATAATATATATGTAATAATTTTATAAAATTTAACCGATTAAATTAAAATAATTACCGTAGAATTGTAACTAACCACATGAGGATCAAAGTATGACCGGTGGACCTCGATTTTCTGACAGCATAGTACGATAGACGTTTTCAGCGGCGCCGAAGATTTTGGGGAGAAATTTAGCGTTAAGTCGCGTCTGTTCTGCCTTACGCTGCTGCTTTTATATTGTGGAGGCCGCGAGGGCCCAGGAGAAGGGACCACCCTCGTGAGTCAGTCGTTGAAATTCGCGTGGACGATGGCTTGCACTCGGTTTAGGCTGTGCCAGGGTTACGCGCTTGTGAATCGAACGAGGGACGCTGCACTCGCGAACTGGCGAGGATTTTGCCCTCGACTCGGTCCAACCTGAAATGGGCGAGGACTTGAGCTCACGAAACCGGCGAGGTTCGATCCCATGCTTACTCGCGAGGGTTGCGCGTTAGCCTAACTATTTTACCCTTGTTAATTAAAGAGGACTTTTTTGCCCCTCTTGTCGCCCCTCTTTAAATTCAAAATTATCCCCATCACTAGAACCCTCTTTAACCTTCATTATTAAAGAGAGATCAAGTCCCCTTCACTAAGTCCCCTCTTTATTTCAGTATTATTTTTTAGTGAACAATAGTAAAGTCGAGGATATGCATATCTACTATATCCTCATGTGCAACAATAGTAAGTCTTGTGGTGATAAGTCATCCAGAATTGCAAGTTTGAATTAATCTTGGGAAAACTACACTCTAGTCAACTTTGAAAAATGTGTGTGCATTCTAGGTATCCCAATTAAAGTAGGTGCATTGTGGTATAAATTAGAGTTAATAATTATAAATTAAATTTAATCTATATTATTAATATATTATTTAAGCTTTTAAAATATCCCCTTTATTATATAGGTGGACAGAACCTACCAGTATTCTTCAGTTGTATATATACATATAATACACACACACACACACACATATATATATGAATGTATACGACTGAGAAAGTGAGAGAAGGGGCGAGGGAGAGAGAGAGGCACTGACTGTGGCAACCGCCATCACCGGAGGTGAGGAGAGCCGAGAGCGAGAAGGGGAAAAGAGAAAAATTAGATCGATGGAGTTCTCTTCCGATCCAGATCGCTAGCAGCGAAGAAAAGGGAGGAAGAGAGGCCGTCACTCATCCATGAACACGAGAAGAAAAAGGAGGAAGAGAGGCTGCGGGGGATCTGGAGGCGGCGGCGGTGGAGGCCGCCATGGACGAGTCTAGAGCTCGCCTAAAACCACACGCCGGAATCGGTGGAAACACACCCAGCGTCCAGTCGCACAGCCGCCGACCGAT
This sequence comes from Prunella vulgaris, assembly GCA_026898435.1. NCBI lineage: Eukaryota > Viridiplantae > Streptophyta > Magnoliopsida > Lamiales > Lamiaceae > Prunella > Prunella vulgaris. The sequence continues at coordinate 149,829 of JAPKLY010000062.1, forward strand.
TCATCATCGAAAATAGCTTCATCGCCCATGGCACCCCTGCAACCGTCTTGAAACGCACAGCCCTATGCCAGTAAACGCATCCATCAATTCAAAGCCGCCGACCGATTCATCATCGAAAATAGCTTCACCGCCCATGGCACCCTGCAACCATCTTGAAACGCACAGCCTTGCGCCGGTAAATGCATCCATCAATTCGAAGCCGCCGGGATAATTTGAATGGCATGTATGAATTTTAGGAATATTTCGAATGGAATGCAGGTATCAGTTTTTGGGATAGCAGGTTTAAGTTTTTGGGATTAAATTTTGAATATACTTTTTTATTGAAATGGCAGCTCTGAATTTTGAATAGTACGTTGATAAATTTAGTGGCGGTGGGTGGTGTGGTTGTGATAGATTGGTGTTTTAATTTACAAAATTATGTATATTTGTAAATGAAGTAGATTTTCAGGCTTGTCTCGTTTGTGCTAAAAATTTGGGTTCGTTTGAATTGACCCATTTGATATCAAGATTGGTGGGGGAGCTCTGCTTTGGTGATGAGGTTTTTTGGAATATTATGCTTTCTCTCTTCTTGATAGTATTAAAGCTTGCTAATAGATATTGTCCTGTAAAAATAAACTTTTCTGGGTCTCCATTTTTACACCAGAGGATGTGCTTAAATGTAATGAGTATATGTTATATTTTAGAATTGATGATAGCTTATAGGAATGGTCAATTGTACTATAGTGTTTACCAATTGATTATCGGTTATACCATAGTGTTACGATTTACTATAGTGCATTATACAATTGATTATTGTTTATACTATAGTATGTTCGATTATCGATTCTCTCCGGCAATGACTAAGACGACGCCGGGTGAGAATCCAATTTTTTTAAAAAAATTGGCATCCGATTTGGCATGGAACACATCGATATTTGAGATTTTCTGAAATCTTGCAGCCTCACAAAGAAAAGGAAAATGAAATTCAGTAAAAAGTAGATCTTCTTTTCGAGTAATAGGGGCATATTGGTCAACAATCAAACAAGTTCTTCGTGTACACTTTGTTAGTATAAATCTGTTATTTGAGATTTTGAAAAGCATGTACCAATTTTGTGGATATAATTTGAATGGGGTTTGTATATTGGACATGACAAGTTACGGTTTCTTAGAAACACATAATATGGTAGAATAGTCTCAGGAATAGGGATGAGTGTTTCAGATGCTTTTTACTTTATTAATGTTAATTAAGAATGATATTACTTTTTAGGATTTAGACCTATATGTAAGTTGTAAAAGTTTTTTGGACTCATATTTAAGTTGTGCTGTTACTTTAAACCAGCATGTGTTTGCCCCATTAATCTTTGGTGTGATAATATTTTACTGACATATTATAGAGGTTTGTCCGTTCAACATATTATGTTTTAATGTAATTTCTTATATCAAGTGTGGATAAAAATATCTTATTAATTGATTGCGCAATATTATTGCTCTCTTTTCCTCTCTCTCAATGAATTTACTCTATTTTAGTAAGTTGTTGAGTGGGAAGAAAGGAGAAAATTAATTTGTTGTCGATACTTAGAAATGTGTGATTTGACCTAAGGAAATCTAGGATTGCAAAAGTTTTGGAGAATGAAGTTATGGATAGAGTGGTTGAAGAATTGAAGGCAAGATTATTGAATTAGTTTAAGGCAAAGGAGGCGAGAGTACGACAGCGTTCCTTCAAAGAATATTGGTGTAAGAATTCAAGAATTGGCTTAAGATGCTGATAAATGTACGGGATAGTGGACTGTTATATTTTTCTGTGTTTATCTTTCGACTCGTCGAAAAATCATGATAGCTATATATGTAATGGTAATTGTTAATATGGGGGTATGTCTTATATCCCATCAATAAAAAAATTTCTTATAAAAAAATTATAGAGGTTTTGTCCAAAAAGTTAGAATTATATTGACTTCACTTACAAATGTATGTTACTTAGGGACCAAAGGGTATGGGTAAGGGTGTTCATATGTCTCCCACTCGTCTATTAAAAGCAGTTGGGAAAGTGATGAGCAATAACTAACAAAGGAAGAACCGTTGGGAAACAATAACCATTGTAATTAAGAAAGAATTGAATAAATGCATGCGGCCTATTTAATTAACAAACACTACTACTATTACGCCCCGACAAGTAGTACAAACCCAGCCGGCCGTCTACACATATAATTCTACTTATGCATTGGAGGGTCATTCCTTTTGATTTAAATTTGACTAATTATATATTCACCCACTCTTCATTCATTATTAGTAAATATCCAGCCATTATTTAATGGAAAAATAAATGTCACACTCTTTAAATTTGGGCAGAAAGCACGCCAAGGAATTTAGTATAGTATCAAATCCACAGTAATTGTTAGTAAAAAGCCCAGTGTAGCCGCCAGAGTGTGTCTTTTGCTGTCTCACATTTTGCAGTATCTTTTGCAACCCTTTTTAAGCAAAAACTACATAGCACGCGTTGAGACAACAAAAGACAAATCCAAACACCCCCCACCCCCACCCCCACCCCCCCCAACTATATATATTCCCTTTTCCATCATCATTTTCCACACATCTTTCCTCGGACTAAACTAACGATTTCTTTTTTCTTCATTCTTGGTTTATCCAATCCTAGAGAGAGAGAGAGAGAGAGAGAACAAGAGAGAGAGAGAGGGGGTGTAAAGAGAAAGATGCAATACCAAACAAACTCACGTAGCTACTACTCCTCCGCCGCACAAGGCGGCGGAGACGCCTTGGAGAGGGTGGTGCGACTGGCCTCCGGCAGTGCGGTGGTGATATTCAGCATGAGCACGTGCTGCATGTGCCATGCAGTGAAGAGGCTATTCTGTGGGATGGGAGTCAACCCCACGGTCTACGAGCTTGACCAAGATCCCCGGGGGCAGGAAATAGAGAGGGCGCTCTCTCAGATGCTCGGCGGTGGCTCCGCCGTGCCGGTGGTGTTTATCGGTGGAAAACTCGTAGGAGCGATGGATAGAGTGATGGCGTCGCATATCAGTGGCAATTTGGTTCCACTCCTCAAGGAAGCCGGGGCACTTTGGCTTTAGAAATGGGTTTTTTTTGTTTTTATTAATTAGTTAATTTTTTTACGTGTGTGTTTTTTTTATAGGGCAGAAGTAGTACAATGTAACATTTGGGACGGATTTAATGTACTAATTATCTAGCCCACATATCCTTTGTACTTAACCACAGTTATTTTAATCTTATAGTTTTATTAATGGTTTTTTTAAAATTTATTTAGAACATCCATGGTCTCACTTCCATTTTAAATGTCGACTCAAAAAAAATTGTTTCAAAATCACCATCGCTTTTGATTCCAAGAGATATTATTTTTTTGGTCATTTTAATAATTTTTCTGGTAGATAGTATAAAAAATCATAAATTTATATTTCATTAATAGTATTTTATGAGGGTACTAATTATTTTATAAAAATAATAAATAGTAATAATTTATTTTAATGTGGGTAGGAAAACGACAGTGTAAATGGAAGGTCCTATATATTTGCATGCATGAAAGAAATTTACTGGGGAGTGTGAAGGAGAAGCTTTCAACTTAATTTCAATTTTGACTTAAATGTGCGTTGGCATGCGTTCCCTCCCTGTTTAATAATGAAGGAGAAACAATTATGATTGTACCAAAACACAGGTACTATTTATTGGCAAAATTAATTTTCTGAAAAAGAATTCCAGGCTCCATCTACATTTTTTGTTTCAATAAAAATGTGTGCAAACATTCTGCACGTTCAATTTTTTAAAAAAAAATTAAATCAATTATGAAATTACAATTCTAATTATAATTTCCCTCCTAAATATAAACATAATTACACCTATCATCATGTCTATAAACATGTGTTTTGCAATTGAATTTAGCGATCGCCTCAAAATCATCGTCAATTATTGATATTAGCGATCGATTTTGACTGTTGGTCAAAATTGGACAAATGGCGACCGATGGCCTCTAGATGCAAATTAAAATTGGCGACAACTACATGAAAGTCGTAAATTATTTTGTAGATTAATTAGAGACCATTTTTTGTGGTCGCTATTTTAAAAAGTTAATTGGTGATCGCTCTGTCGATCGCCAATTGTCGAATCTAAATTAGGTATCTAACCATAATAATGACCCAATTCAATTTCTTTGTTTAGCAACCGCTAAATGAAAAAAAAAACAGTCGCTAATTTCTGAATATAGATCAGATTCTACTATTTCTTCTTCACGCTTTTTCAAAAGAAAAATATGGAGAATGAGTTAAATAATTTGTCAAATTTTGACGAATGTTGTTTTGAAGTGTTGGTTGCAACTGTACGGATCTATTGTCACGTTGTGCGTTTTGCTTTAATTTTATCATACGTTTTCACAATTTTACAGTTCAAATCTCTTGTATATATAGTTTAGTTTTTGATAAAAAAAAATGTTAGATAAACTATTTGGTATGATTATTGGGTAAGTTACAACTTGGTTCACTTCTAAGGGTCAACTTTAAAATAAATTCACAAAAAAGTCAAACATACAAATAGGTTTATCTGCACACATGCACAAAATTGTCTGCACAATAAGCAGAAAATGTTCAGCAGAACAGACAAAAATGTCTTGCACACCAGACAGAAATTTATTTGCACAGCTCACCACAATTAAATTACACAACAAGCCAAATAAGCTTGCATAATTTATTAATTTTTAATTAACACAGTTATTATTTTTCAAATTTTAAAATTTTATCTATTTTAAATTTAAATTAAATTGCACAAACAAAAATATACACTATGCACACACGGTAAATTATCTTTGCACAGAAAAAAAAAAAAAACTATGCACAAGCGATATATTAACTTTGCACAAACGAAATATAAAATTTAGCACAAACTAACAACTAAACTATCCTCACGAAAAATAAACTTTGCACAATAGCAACATTATGTTCTTCATTACAAACAAAAACTCAAAATTCTCTGCTCTTCATTAAACAGAGGAATACATAAATTAAAACAAAAATTACAACTCAAATTTTGCATAATTCATCAAATTCTTGCAACGCTAAACCTTATAGGAATCAAATAAAAACATCATTGAGCTCCTCTATAAATCAATACCCTCCTTCCTACCAGAAATCAACATCCATCCCCGTCGCTAATGTGCCATGAAAGCTAACTTGAAATTACAAAAAGAAAAAAAAATCTTCTTACGCACCTGTAGAAATCAAACCCACAATCCAGTGTAAATCTCCTTGCAACCCACATGTACAAATCAACAAAAAAATCAACTAAATAATACAAACATCCTCTGTAAAAATCAAACCTACTACCAAAATTCTTTCAACCCACCCACCAAATAAAAAACCCCAAATTTTCCCATTTGAAAAATCCCTAATTCGAAGACGTCACTTACTATCTCCTTCATCGTTGCCGGATAGAAAACGTCATCGCCCTCTATATCGTCGTAATCACCCTCAGCCATCGTCGTCGCCCTCGGCCGCTGCCCCCTATCGTCGAACTCCAGAGCCAAATGCCCGCAGTTGTAACCCTCTGTGTCGCCATTGTCGCACCCGGCCGTCCGCCGTGTCGTCACCCTCGGCCATCCACCGTGTCGTCTCCCTCGACCGTCCGCTCAACAATCGTCTCTCTCTTATTCTTTCTCTCTCTTTCTTTCTTCTCTTTCCTTTCCTGATCTATTTTATCTCTCCAGCGTGAATTTTAAAAGGGGAGGATGTGAACTTATTTGTAAACCATTTGAATTGATGAACTTGTTTTAAAGTGGAGTGAAAATCATGAACTCAAATATAATAAACTCATATGATAAGTTTAGCATGATTTGTTGTATATTGTTATATTTTGTTTATGTAAAAAATAATTATGAATATGTCTATTTTTAGTTGAGACTATGCCCAAATTTATTAAAGTTTGCATGTGAATTACATATATTTGATAAATTTACTGTGATTGATATATATATATATATATGATTATATTGGATTGGTGTTAAAAAAAATGGATATATATGTTTACAGTCAATTTTTTTTATAATTAACATGTGATATATTCTTAATTTGAATATGATAGAATTTCTTGATTGTGGTTGGATGTACAAAATTTCTGGTATATATGATACAAGGACTGGTCAACTTTGAGTTTTGCCAGAAAATTGATGAATTTATTGAATTTGTCTCTCGTCATCCATATTGCATGGATCGTTGTGGCCAATTAGATGTCCGTGTAGGCAAAAAGTGCACTAATAAAAGATTATTAAGCATTGATAAGGTTAAAACTCATCTTGTAAGGGTCAATTTTGTTCCATTTTATTAAAATTGAACTAAACATGGTGAAGAGCGGTAGAAATTAGATATCTAAACAATTATGACATATTTTATGGTTAGTGGAGTAATGGTGAAGGTGAGATATTTGAGGTTAGTGGTTCGAGTTATGATTCGCATAATCAATTCGAACCACCTGTAGATGAGGGATATGGATTCTGTAGATATCAAATTATTATTAATGAGCCTATTTTGGGCTGTCATCACACAACTATGGAGGAGGAACCAAATCCTCGTTCGAAGAAAATTTTTTATATGCTCAAATTTATCGATCAAAAGTTATTTCGTGGTTGTGATACTGAGACTCAGATGTTATCCATCAAAACTGAAGGCAAAGTGAGTAAGAAAGTCTTCAATCAATTTGTAAAATTGTTCAAACAGACCCTACCTTAAAAGAACACAGTGCCAAAAATTTCAATCAAAGTAAAAGGCTCTTGAAGGATATGAGTTTATCATTTATTTTTATGTACAGGTCTCCACTTTCTTTCAAATCTCTGAACATCTCAAAATTTTCTTTTGTCAACTTTATCCTCTTCAGAATTGTGTGTTTGTTCATGATTTACTGAAATTCTTCCCACAAAATCTGAAATCTTCTCTTCACTTCATTTTGAATTTCCTTATCTTCTGCTTCCTTTTCTAGTGACAACTGACTAATATGATCAACATTCAGTGGCTCAGATAACACTCCCTCTGAATTTTTCGTATTTTTGCACAATTTATAACTCAAGGAAATCTACCCAAAGGCGGATGGGTAATTGTAGTAAAGCAAGTATACGACCAAGTAGTATCGACCTAGGATTTAGGAGTGTAGTAGAGCCCCAAGGCTATGTGTCGTCATGATACTATTGTGACTATCAAGTTGGCAAAAAAAAAAACTAAGCAACAATTAACTAGAAAATAAATAAAAATTACCAACTCTTTCGAGGAGAAAGTGCGAGAGTGATGTGCTTTGAGTGTTTTCACTACATAATCCACTAGTGTGACAAAGTCATAACCTAACCATACCTCTTTTTAGGTGTGTGCTGAGAGCTATCACTAAGTAATCGAAGACCTGTCCCTTTTGAGGCTTGAGTGATCGAATCGAATTAACTAGCACCTAATTAATTTCCAAAGGTACATAAAATAGTGAATATTAGAGAAGATCGCGAGATAACTACCGTAGATTTCCTCTTCATCAAATACCCTAATTCACAACTAGAGCATCTAATGTCTACCAATGGTAGTTTTAAGCCGTCTACCCCCTCTCGGTTTAATAGACTACTAATTTACTCAAATTAATCAATCAAATGGTTCACCTAAATACTAATCATGTATACCCGACTCTCGTTGCAATACACAAAACTAAATATATAGGCTAATAAAAGTAACTAATTAATTGTGATATGCAAAACCCATCAATAAAAACATCAACACCAAGAAACTTTAACATAGAACTCGAATTTTTTATTTAGATGATACATCGCAACGCTGTGATCCAACTCCTACTTTGTCAAAATTGAGTCTCCCACACTTACAGATCTAGGGTACGCCTCATTGGATGGAAGGGGAGAATTGGGCAGCATATCGAGCGCTGAATCTGGAGCACTGGTGGTTATGCATTCTAAATTCCATGGTGGATTTGAAACTTGATCCATGTCGACGTGAATCGTGTCTTCCTCCGAACAAGTATCGTCACAGCTTCCATCCGGAACGTCATTATCGGAGGAATCAGACGATTGCATAGAGTCACTATCGAAATCACTAGTACCAAAATCTGCATTTAATTTGGGTAATGGATCTTCTCCTTGTTCAATATTTTGAATACTCTCACCAATCAATATATGAGACTTGCTTGTACCAATCATAGATAAGAGTAAATCAAGAAATGAGGTTCTTTGGTTGAAAGAACCTGCAGTTATAACAACATGTGGCTGTTCTAATTTTGATGGCTCGGGCACTTCAGGAATCTGGAATTTCAGTAGTAATGTAGACCTCAGGATACTCGTCACCCATGACTAAGGATTAAACATCATCGTCGTCCTGATCTCAACAAATACTTGTCAACTAGCAAATGGAGCAAGTTCCCAAAATTTATTCACTTGACAAATATGACCGATTCCACAAGAATTAATGACGACCTCTTCAAAAGATGAGAAGCTAGTGTCATCATATACGAATCTAAAAGCACCAAAACTGCCCCCCAACATAAGTCTAACCATCAATTTTTCCATTAAAGTGCACACCCAACAGTTTTTTGTTCTTCATATTTGCTACTAGGAAAACAACCATAATACTGTAATTAATTAAAGGACTAACACAGAAAATACATGACTAGTTTTTAATCTTTGCAGTTTAACAGGGACTCGATTTAATTGACCTAATTGTGAACTTAGTTCAGATTAGAAGTAGATGATGCAAAACATGCAATTAATTAATCTTTGCAAAGAATGCAAACATTAGAAAAATACAGGAGAAATTCACAATATTGTAGAATGTGCGCTACACGATTTCTTTCACAAGCATTTTATCAAACACCTTATCTGCACAATATTGTTACAAAGTTAAATGACAAAAGCAAGAGACCATAAAGAAATTAGAGCATGGAGTAGGGCATGGAGGATCACTGATTAGCTGGAACGATGGGCAACGATTGAAGATGAGTACCTATCGACTTGTCTCCTTGCAATGGGTAACGATTGTAGACTTAGAGAGAACACTATTTCTTACTCCTTGCAATCGACTTGTGTGTGTTTTCTCCTCTTCTCATCGATTTTTGTGTGTTGTGTGTGTGTGTTGTGTATCCTAGCCAATCGAATTGTGTGTGTTGTTTGGAGTGAAGTGTGTGTTGTTTTGAAAGAAACACTATTCGGGCACTTTCTTGGGCAGGGGTATCTTTGTCCAATATAAATTTAAGTTAAAAGTATATATGTAAAATACTTCATAAAATGGCTACAAAAGAGTTTTTTCTCTTCACATACCTAGAAAAGAGTTTAGCCACCTAGCCAATGACTATTCTTGCATATTCTCTCTTCTAGAATTACCATGTATAACAGAGTTTCACGTGTACATTTAATGAGTTTTCAACGTTGATTTCAAGTCAATAATTCCAATGATTTTTTACACCAATTACATAAATTGATGTTGGTCCCTTAAAGTGGTCAAGGTCTAGGGGGGTGAATAGACCTTGAGTCCAAAATCAAAATTTTCAAACTTTTTCAAAAAGAGGGATTCTAGAACCTTACAGTAGCCTCTTACAAGTTTAAAAAGATAAATCTACAAGAGTTTTAGAAACTGGACCACAAAGGTTACAGCTGTGGACTTAAGAAGTCTACAGCTGCAGAGTTCAAAAACTTGCAAAAATAAAAAAATCACTTGTAGACAAAATATCAGAGGGATTCTCACAATTAAAATTGTATTGAGAATACTCTAATGTGCAGCAGATATAAGTGAGTGTTAATGAAAAACAATATAAACAAATTTAACAGTTGAGTGACTTAGAGAAGTCTACAGTTATAGAGTCAGTTTCTCTTTGTGAAAACCACAAAGTTTTTATGCACTCAATTTTCAAAGGAATGTTGAATGTAACAAATAAATTAAATATGCAGAACAAGAATTTAAATGACAGAAAGTAAATAGACCAAATTTATAGGGGTACAGTGTCTATAAAAAGACCACCTACATCCACTGTTACACCACTCAGGTGCCAAATTCACTAAGATGAGATCAATTAGATCAATACAAGTAGTTCCTCCTTAGAACTAGGTTCACTCAGATTCCTATTCTAACAAGAGATTAAACTACCCTATTCACTTAGAATATAACTCACAAAGAGTTTACAAAACCTCACAAAGAGATATCTACACTAAGTAGAAATGAAAAAAGGTGAGGGAACAACAACAAAAGGGTGTGATTCTTTCTACGAAAATTCTACCCAACTATCCTATGAATCATGAAGAATAAAAACAATAAAGCTCTCTCAGAAAGTTACTTGCTTAGGCAGAATGCTTGTATGCTCAGGGTTGTTGTTATTGCTTCCTCTGAGGACTTCTTCTATTTATAGATTGAGTGGTGTGACTTATCCGTTGGAAATTTCAAATTTGAAATCCGGATAAGGCTCCTCTCTCTCCATTTGGCATGTGTGAAGTGGTCCTCATTTTTCACACAGGATAATACTGAGTGTACTATTGTCCTTTTCTTCAGAATTCTGGCTTCCTTGTAACTAATCATCATTATCCTCCAGAATTAAGAAAATATCCTCCACTTAAGTACATTTTAGTGAATGCTTGAGAGATACACTAATAGTGCTTACGGGTCTTCATTATCTTCAAAATAATCTCTGACTTGTACTTCTTCTTCAAACGGTTCTTTGCAGCTGTAGAGTTTTCAACCTTGCAACTGTAGAGTCCTGTCAATAAGAAAAATTGGCTGTAGGATCATGTCTGGCTGTAGAGTGATCAAGTATACAGCTGCAGACTTTACTTACAACTATATGCTTCAAACACCAATTTCCTTAGCACAAGTGTTAGATCAAATTTACACAAATAAAATACATTGTTTTGCATACATCAAAATTTAAACCAAGGTACTTAACAATTGAAATTACCAGAATAATCTACTCATAATAGGATTCGCAATAATATAGATTCGTCGACTATTGTTCGACGGAATGGCGCCAACGGTTGAAAAAGAATAAAAAATTTCCAAATTTTTTTAACCACAAATTTTTTATGCGACAAGCGTTGGATTAACAGAATACTTTCTATTATATAACGTACGAGTCACTACTATCATTTCGATACATCATGAGAATAATTTTGATAAGAAACTATAATATATTCTTTTTTCATTTCTTGTAAAAAAAACGGACAGCTGCACAAAACAAGAAAAGATCTAAAGGCATTATTCTCTCACTATAAGCTATGTTTTAAAAAATGGGTCGAACTGGTCTGACCGCTAACCGGGCATGATAACATACACTTTGAAAGTATTGGACTGGCCACCTAGTGAATCGCTTGAAAACCGGTCAAAAGTGAAAAAAAAACGGGTCGAGTCGATGCTGGTTCAACCATCAAACTCGACGGTTTGGAGTTTTTTTTTAAAGTTTAGGGGTGAGTTGCAATTTAAAATTCATCCTTGCTCTAAAAGTTTTGGAACCGTAAATAATTTTGAAAACACACAAATTCTTTCCTCTCCAAATCTACATCTTCGGTGGCGCTTTTTTTCTCAATTTCTAGTGGTATTTTTCTCTAAATCTCCAGCGTTGCTCTTTCCTCCGACGGCCAACGAGCGCACGACTTTCTTCAAGCTCCAGGGGCAGCGCATGTTGACTCTCTATTATTTCCAATGCAACAACTCTTGTTTTATCTCCAAATTACATTAAACAATGATGATGCTAATTTTAGTGGCTTATATACTAGTACACAAACCAGTGTATTATGCTTGATTATTACAAAATATATATTTAATGTAGATTATATTATGTAAATTTTGTGTTTTGTTGATAATTTATTTTATAAAATTTAATATTGAACTTAAATTCAATTTATACAACTCAATTAAATTGAAATTGTAAATGAATTATAAACTAATAGTGTATTTATATATCAAAATATTAATAATTTCACAATATTATCAAAGTATTAAACTTAAGAACATAATATTTTATAAGATTTGTTTTGTTATGATTTTTTGAATTTACATATATGTGTATTAATGATTCATCTAATATAATATAATATATATATATATATATATGTGTGTGTGTGTGTGTGTGTGATTTCTTGAATCTAACATATAAGTGTATCATTTACACATGCACAACACGTACATAATATTATGCTCTAGACCATCTTTTTTTCTAGAATTATAAATAACTAAATGTATGTATGGCGCAGACACAATGATTTTAATGCGAAAATGTAACTAGAATTGAACAAAAAAAAACTAAATAAACAATATCGGAATATTAAGAACATGAAAAAAATATTAAAAAGATAAATAAACAACTCAAAAATTAAACTTTTAAATCAAGTAGATCTGCAATTGTAGCAATTAAATATTACCTCCAAAGAAAACAACAAAAATTGTGTAGCAATAGAAAAAAAAATTATTTCACCAAATTATTAGATGTAAAATATGAACCTGCAAAAAAAAAAAATCAAACATAAAAAGACAAATAAACAATTTGAATATTAGAATACGATAAATATGAACATCGTAAGAGAAATAAGAAGAAGTAAGAGATGCATGAAAATATAAGGTTAAAAGATGAGAATAATAATGTTTATAGAGCTGAAATTTATAGACGTGTAGAAATTAAGATGAACGATTGAAATTAAAAAATAGATATAATATTTGATATTATGAATATATTTATAAAATTTATATAAGATATATATATATATATATATATATATATTAAAATGTAGAGTCAAGATTAAAACACTTAAAATATAAATTCGAGATTAATTCTTTATGCCAGAGTTAATGAGAATAAATGAATTTTAAAATCGAACATTCTGATTGATTTCATAAATTCGTCTTTATATAATACTAGTACGTAAACCCGCGTATTATGCGGGATTATTAAAAAATATATTTTTAATATAGATTATATTATGTGAATCAATAAATTTTAATTTCTTGTATATTTATATATAGATTTATTCATTAATACATGTATACTAATATAATTCATTAATTTGAGGCTATCTTACACAATATTTAAAATATAAATGTGCTAACATCCACCTAATTATGTAAGATTTGAATTATAAAATGTTCATATTGTATAAGTATGTTATAAGAAAATCAAGAACATATCAAAATATATGAATAAAAAAAATCAAGAACATAATATTTTATAGGAACAATTACATAATGCAACTATTACAAGACTCATATTTAAAAACACAACACACATAATTACATATTTACAAACACAACACAACAATTTCTCAATTAAATAAATATTATTTTTCAATTTCCGTGCCTAAACTCTTCAAATTTTTTATCGCTCATCTCTCCTCCTTTTTCTACTTTTTGACACTCTCTCTCCTCTTTCCTCTCTTTTCTTCTTTTTCGCACGTCTCTCTCCTTCCTCTCTCTCCTCTCTCCTATTTTTTCTACTCCTCTCTCCTCCCTATTCCCTCCTCCCTCCTCTCTTTAACATCAAAAGCCACTTTATCAAGAAAGTCTACTAATCACTTCCAAAAAAAAAAAACAAAGTACATGTAAATTAGATTATCAGTTAATTTAAATGGCATTTTTTGCCCTTTTCCAATTAAACGGGACTATGTAATTAACTTATACACAAAAACTCGTATGCAATATTGCACAAAATCCGACCCGTGCAATATCCCTAAATGAAAATTTACGGATCCAATAAAATTTTTAAGGAAAATTCTCGTCACTTCCAGAATGTATACCACATGAACATATTTGTGCTACTGTAAGACAAATGTGTGCTACTACATCTTAAAAAGTTATTTTTTTTGTACTTTAAAGTAACTATAAGAATAATATGTATTTTTACAAGAACAAATATGTGTTTCTTAATTTATTTTTCATTTTATTATTAGTTTTATGTTGATAATATGTTGCTAATGTAATAATACCTTACATGTGTTACTATCTCGTCACTCCCAAAATGTATACCACATGAACATATGTGTGCTACTGTAAGACAAAATGTGTGTCACTGTAAGACAAAATGTGTGCTACTACATCTTAAAAAATTAATTTTATCGAAATTCCAGAATGTATACCACATGAACATATGTTTGCTACTGTAAGACAAAATGTGTGCTACTGTAAGACAAAATGTGTACTACTACATCTTAAAAAAATAATTTTATCGAAATTCCAGAATGTATACCACATGAATATATGTGTGCTACTGTAAGACAAAATGTGTGATACTACATCTTAAAAAATAATAATTTCTATAAAAATCAATAAATATTTATAAAAAATGAATATTTTTTTCTTATAATAACACACATATTGATCTTACATTGTATTAACATGTTTGTTTTCTACAAAAATAAATGAATATATGTAAAAAAAAACAACATTTGTTCTTATAGTAGTACACATTTGACCTTATAGTAGTATAAAATTTACTCATACAGTATAGCGAAAATCCTTAAATTTGAAAATTGCCCAAATCCGACCCGACCCGTTCAAGATCCGCGAATTTTATTATTTTGACCCTATTGACCTGCGAATTTTTAAATTTTCTTTTTTTGGCATATATTGCACCCGTGCAATATTGCACTGGAGACCTACTCTAATTTATATTATAATAATATCAAATGAGTAATTTTCTTAAATTTCTTGAGAAAATTTGAGAAATGTGTCACACAATGTGTCAATCTTATTTTTTCTTAATATATCTCATGTACGTCTCGAGTTACGTGAAATGTTTTATGCATATGCAATGCGATTATTTTCTGTTTTAATATTCCTAAAAAGGCACTAATGACATCACTTTTCTTGTACAATCATGTGATTTTTTTAAATTCTACAAATAAGGGGTTGGTTACATGTTACCACAAATATAAGTGTATAATTTTTAATACCTCTAATTTGTTTCTGAATACTTAACAAAAAAATATAAATACAACGCACAAATTCGTAATTTTAATTTAAATTAGTCATATATTCAATTTCTTTTACACATATTCGGACTTTAATTTTGATTTTTTTTATAATTTTGAAATTTTTTATTTTGTTTAATTCATATTCATATTTTCAATTTATTTATTTGTTAAATTTTTTTTATACACATATTCTGATGTCAAAATTTAAATACTGAATATTCAAATTCAATTTTCAAAATTATGAATACTGCTAATTTTAAGTTGAATATTCGTATTCGAATTTCAAAATTGTGAATAATACTAATTTATTGGAGTCTATTTATACACATATTTTCTTATTTGTTTCTTAATATTCTAAATATTCATTTCCTTTATTCTATAAAAATTCATACACTTACAAGATTTTTTTACCATTACAATTTGCATCCAAATGGCGTTAAAAATTCATTTCCTGTATTCTATAAAAATTCATAAAGTGCATAACAACTTAAAAAATAAAAAATGGACCATTACTGTACCACTTCAAATACCCCTCGTCTTATAAACAAAAGGGCCTTCACATAAGATTGGACTTTAAAACAATAAAAGTAATTGGGGCCCAAACAAGATTTGTTCCTAATTACCAGAGTAGGCATCGGCTGGGTCTTCCAGTTGTTTCCGATCGTGGCTGCTGTTGACGGCGGAATTGGAGGTTTCAAGGCACGGCGAGAAAAGGGAGTAGCAGTTATTTCTAAAAAACGCCATTATTTCTCAAAAACGCCATCATCGTGAGTGGAATCTCCGGCGATAATCGTAGTTGCAGGGGTGACAAAACGCCATCATTGAGATCTAAAACATAAAATCCAATCCTCAATAAGAATAGAATGGAATAGATGCGGTACAGCTTTTAGTTTCTACAGTTAAAAGCATCGATTAAAACACCACAAACGGGGGCATCATATACAAGAGAATACCAATGGCAGAAATCAATATTTGAAAAAGAATACCTTCGATGTGAATCAGATGTGAGTCGAATGGCGATTTTCGCGATTTGCAGTGTGGGCCTTCGATTCGAGAGCAGGGACGATGATTTCAGGGCGGAGGTAAAGTCTATACCCTAACCTGCAACAATTCTACCCCGATTCACGCCGGAAACCGCCATCTGCATCCGATTCCTCACGCTAGAAAGCTGCGACCACACACCATAACCGCCGTCGCCCGGAACCATCAAAATCGCCATAGAGATAGAATACATAAGTGTAAATGAACGTTTTCAGTTTCTGAGAGAAAAAAAATGCTCACCGCCTGATAAGGTAAAGAATGGATTTTCAAAATTTTGAATTTGGGTAATGGATGAGAGAGGAGGTAAGAATTGATTTGATATTATCAGATAAAAGTCAATAACCTAACCTACTATTTGCATAAAAAAATGTAGATGGCCTCAAAAGTGTTGTGCTTTGAAAAGAGAAATTTTGAGTGTTGAATTATATAATATCACTCTTCTAATTGTTGCACCATGTAACTAACCCTATTTTATAATATAAAATTTTATTATTATATAAGTATGTGAAAAAAAAATCAAGAATATATCAAAAATATATTATTAAAATAATCAAGAACATAATATTTTAGAAGATTTATTATGTTAAGATTTATTGAATTTATATATATATGTGTATTAATGAGTTATAATATATATATATATATGTGTGTGTGTGTGATTTCTTGAATCTAACATATACGTATATCAATTATTTACACATGCACAACGTATATACAATATTGCGGTAAATAAATTAAGTACTTAAAAAATATGCACACATGCACAACGCATATATAATATTATGTTCTATAACATATTTGATTCTAGAATTATAAATAACTTACGGTGTAAAATAACTTACAATATGTATGGCGTAGACACAATTATTTTAATACGAACCTGCAATTAAAATAGAATCTAATAAAAGAATAGGAACAATTACAAAGTGCAACAAATACAATTCACATATTTGAAAACACAACACACTTAATTACATATTTCCAAATACAACACTTTATTACAAAATATAACACTTTTCCCATTAATAAAATAATTTTTATCAATTTGTGTGCCATGAATTCTTCAAAATTTCTCCTCTCTCCTCCCTCTTTTCGGTCGCGTTTCTCTCTCCTCTCTATCTTTTTCTGACTTTCTCTCTTCTCTCATATCTCCTCTCTTTTCACTCGTTTCTCTCCCATCTCTCTTTATTTGACTTTCTCTTTTTTACCTTTCTCTCTCTCCCCACTTTTTTTAATTTTTTTGCAACTCAAATTACTAATAAACATTAATCATGCAGTTTTCAAAATTCGAGACCCAAAAATTTTAGTCATGCAGTTTTAATTTTAATAGATAAACAGTTAATTAAAAATTTTCATTTTCATTTTAAATTAATAATATATTCAATTTTTACATATTTGAATTTTAATCGTAATTTTCAATTCATATTCGAATTTCAAAAATTTTAACTTTCATTTTAAATTAATAATATATTCAAATTTTTACATATTTCAAACGTGGGTTTCTTAATTCTGAAATTAAAAAAAAAAAAAAAAGGCCATCAGCACTGATATTTTCCAGAAATCTGGCTTACCGGGTCAACTCTCTCCACATGACTCACATTTGCCAATGACGACGCGCCACGTGGCAATGTTTGACCAGTCCAGCGACACTTCATTGCATGTTCAGATCCTACGTATTTAATTATCTACTTTACACATAAATTATTTTGTTTAATTATCTGCTTTGAATTTTTTTATTTTGTTTAATTCAGATTCAGATTTATTTTTTTAAATTTGATACACATATTTAGATTTCAATATTTTTTTCATATACTTATATTCGGATCCTGCAAAATTTAAATACTGAATATCAATAATGTGTTTTCTGAATACCAACAAAAAATGAATACAACGCGTAAAATTGTAAATACTACGAATTTATTCTTGAATATTCATATTCGAATTTCAAAAATGTGAATACTACAAATTTGTTGTTGAATATTCATATTTGATTTCAAAATTGTTAATACTACTAATTTGTTGTTGAATATTCATATTCGATTTTTAAAATTGTGAATATTGCTAATTTGAATATGCAAAAATCCTAGAATGAGTATCACTCATTTTTAACACAAAAATATTCATATATCACCCAATATCCATTCATATTCAAATTTCAATATGTGAATACAAGACGCAAATTTATAAATACTACTGTATTTTTAAATCCTAATTTTGAATACTAAAAAAAATCTTAAAAATACAAGAAAAAAGAAAAGTCCATAAGCCCATTAGCCTTCCTCTGTCTCCAAAACAAATTCTTCAATTATAAAACTAGGAAACTCATACATAAAATTATAAAACTTATTCAGTAAAGATGCAGTCTCCACGCCCAGATACAACAAATCATTTCAGAATAATAGAAGTCATAATTAAACATCCACCAACCAGTCTACAATTGTTACAAAATAAAATAAGAACCCATCTTTTCTAAAAAATAAAAAAAATAAAAAAAATCTCACAACAATCATAACTTACCTCTCAAGATTTTCGAATGGGTTTTAGAGAAGAGACACTATCACTAGAATCTCACAACATGTATGACGCCGGAATCGCGCTAATCGCTGCCGTCCCTGCTCAACCGCAAGCCGGAAATTGGAGATCGAATCCCTGTTATGAAAATCGATGCCGCACGGAACCCACTGCCTCACCTCGCCGGAAATGGAAATTTCGTCGGAAAGCGCCATTGAAGACTCAGCTCAAATCGAAGCTGCGCTCAAGCACTTCCCGTCCGAAGCCATGGAATCACGCCTGGAAGAAATTCACGTTGCCACCATGCATTGTTCCAGCCATCGCCGGAGTTGAGCCTGTACTTGCTGGAGAACCACCCAGTCGCGCCCCTGTTTTCGAATCTTAAGGCCATGGAATCTTGCCGAAAATCTCTCTTTCCAGAAACCGGCCAACACCTTCCGCCTTCGTTGTCCGCAGCCTTACCTTCAACCGTCGGTTCGCCCGATTGTTGCTCAAAACTCATTTCTCAAATTTTAAGAGAGAGAAAGATGAAGAGGTTGAGAGAGAGAAAGTGAACATGGAAATGGGTAATTCGGATTTTAATTTTGAAATATGGAAAGAGAGAGAGGGGAGAGAATTAGGTGAGAGGATTTTAAATTTTCGCAAAAACAAACACTCAAATTCACACATTATAAACACTCATATTCAGTACCATACCCCCGTAATCATGTATATTGTCTCGTAACTCACCGTCGAATATATTTTCCGTCCGAATATCTCTCGGATTCTGAATTTTCCGGCTGAAATACGCCTTTCTGCTCTTGAAGATAAAGTCGGTCTTGATGGAAAAAAAACACCCCTACCTCCTATAATGATTCGAGTGATTTTCAATTTTTGAAATTGGTCTACACAATATAGAGAGGTGGAAGATTGATTTGATTGTCTCAGCTACAAACCTATTCATTAGCTACTTTTTTTTTATTGAAAAATGTACTCTACCAACTTAGGAAGTGTAATGGGGCCCACCAAGTGTTGCATTGTGTAAAGTATTTTTTTGAGTATTACCACCATTGTAATTGTTGTGTTATGTAACCAACCCAAAATAATATTATAATATTAAGAACATGGAAAAAAATATTAAAAAGACAAATAAACAATTCAAACGTCAAAATTTTAAATCAAATAGATCTACGATTGTAGCAATCAAACATTACCTAAAAAAACCATGAAATTGTTTAACAATAGAAAAGAAAACAATTCAAATATCAAAATTTTAAATCAAATAGATCTGCATGCAATTATAACAATTAAACATTACCTCCAAAAGAAAATCACAAAAATTGTGTAGCAATAGAAAAATATTATTTAAACAAATTATTAGATGTAAAATATGAACTTGCAAAAAAAATTCGAACATAAAAAGATAAATAAATAATTCCAATATCAGAATACGATAATTAAGTAAGAACACGCAAGAAAAAATAAGATTAAAGATGAGAATAATAATGTTTATGGAGTTGAAATTTATAGAAGTATAGAAATTAAGATGAACGGTTGAAATTAAAAATTTAGATATATGATTTGATATTATGAATATATTTATATATATATATATATATATTTATTTATTTATTTATTTATAAAATATCAAAATGTACGGTCAAGATTAAAACACTTAAATTATAAGGTCGATATTAATTCTTAATGCCAAAATTAATGAGAATAGAGGAATTTCAAAATCGAGCATTCTGGTTGATTTCATAACATCGTCTTTATATAATATTAAGATAATGATATATATATATATATTGAAGGGAGATATGATAGCAATTCAAGTGTATTTTTCAGAAGATTACACATTTTTTACTGAAAATTTACATAAATTATTATTAAAAAGCTACACCATTAAAAATATATTTTTTAGTAATAATATATGTGACTTTTCAGTAGTGCACCGGGTGCATACAGGACCGAAGACCCTAACAAATAGTTTTTTTTTTTTTTTTTCATAATTTCCTCAATTTGTAATGGGCATAATGTAATACCTCTTACATAACTGCAATATTTATAATTACCCAATTTCATCAACAGATTTTGCAATTTTTCAAAAAGAAAAGATTTTGTGCCAAATATATATATATACCATAATCATGGCGGAGCAAATCAATGCATAATAGTAGTACAGTAGTTGCTCGTGCATGGTAGTAGTACATTACATTACAAAAAGAACCAATCCATAAATAGAAAAAAAAAAATGAAATCACTATGATCCGAAACTTCAAAAATGTCATCCCAATAACATAAAAAGAAAAAGAAAGAAAAAAAAAACCTATTTCCTTCTAGCCATTGAAGCATGATTGCCCTCAAAGAGCTGTTCAACCATCGTCTCTACATCCTCCGGCGCGTATTTTATATACTTGTCCGCTTGCCTCCCGCTGTCCAAGTACTGCCGGAACCGGCCGACGAAGGAGCGGTAGGCCGGAATCACGACCGCCGATATGGATATCCGGAGCTCTGACTGAAGCTGCTCGTCGCTGACCACCCACGTGCTCTGCGACCGGTAAATCTCTTCAAATATGGTGGAGAAAATTTTGAACCTCTCTTTGAGTAAGGGCTTGTTTGGCTTGCCGTTTATGACCAGGCCTTCCTGATTCAGAGCCTGCAAGACTCTGTTCCATGTCTCCCGTTGATAGTTCTTGTGGTATTGCCTCACCACCGTTGATCTCCTCCTGCACCAGATGTCCCCCATCACTTGCAAAATCTCATTTGTGCCCTTCACCTTTTGCAGAATGTACCTCCCGTTGTTCATCAGGAATATGTATTTCAGCGATGGGTCTCTGTACAGTCTCGACTTTTTGTCCAAATTGGCGTCCAATAGGTCCATCACTGTCACCACCTGGATCGAAAACGGCGTCGTGCTGACCATCGTTTCGAAATTGTGGGGGCTTTCGCTCTCCTTCTCCAGATCCAGGTTGTTGGATTCCGGGATGTATTTCTTCTCCAATTCCGTGTGCTTTCCGAAGATTTTCTCCAGCGTGTCTTTGTATTCGCACGTGTATTTCAGGTAGTTCATCACGTACCGCGTCAGGGGATGCACGGCGCCGCCGGGGACCGGCGTTCTTGCGCCGTCCACTTTGATCGAGTTCTCCAGATCGCAGAAGTTGCTCACCGCCGATTCGCCGATGCGGTCCACGGCGGCGGACACTTCGGCGACGAGCTCTTCCGAGCACGACGACTGCCCGCCGCTGATCTCCGGGATCAGATTCTGAAGCGCCTCGTACATGTCTAGATATTTGAATAGCTTCTCCGCGGATCGCTTCGCCATGGCCGTCGCCTCCGCGAAATCGAGGAGCTGGATCACCACTCCGCGGACGATGTTGGTGAGTAAACTCCGGCAGATGAGCGGATAGTCGGCGAAAATTGATTCCCCGAGGCGTTTCTCCCCCGGGAAAATTACCTCCCCACAGGTTTTGACGGCGTTGATCCACCGCGAGATCTCCGCCTCCATAGTCTCCCAGGTTACTTTCACCAAATCGTCCATGTTTAGCAAAATATCGAGATCCATTTTCACCATGTAATTTCTGATTGCGTTTCGTCGCGAAATGTAATACACCTGGCAGCACTCTGTTTCGTATCCCGCCGAAATCATCGCCGTCGCAATTTCGTACATTCTCGTCACAGCTTCCGGCGAATACGCCGGATAATCATCCGACTGGCCGGGATCCGGCTCCCTCTGAATCGTGCACCGATCAGAATGATCGTGCTGGCTCTTGGAATTAAACGACAAGGATTTATATATACTATGCGCATTCTGATCATGAGCATCAACATCATTCCTCGAATCGTCCAACAGGGCTCGAAATTCCTCCTCTAAGAACACCATGGCGCGCTGCAACGCCACGCTGGTCTGATTCACCGATGGATTAATATCCGTATCCGACGAAAATTCGCTCAGCGCATTCGTCAATTTCGAAATGCGCTTCACAGATTGGATGAAAAAGAAGTCCTCCTCTGTCATCTTTCCAAATTTCGCATTAATATCGCCCGAATTGTACCTCGAAATCTTGGATTCAACGATTTTGGAGAAGGTCTCGACGAAATCAGGGACCTCAGGCGGAGTCGACGATTTGTCATCAATGGCGGAAAGCTGGTTGATGAATTCATCAACATTGTCCGAGATTTGCTTCCTTTCATTCTCAGAATGCTCATCATCATTGCTGGATGAAGCCGATTTTTGGGCGCCCGGGCTTTTGACGTTGAAGCTGTTGAGTTTGTCGAGAGGAGTAGTTTCTTCCATATTGCGTATGAATTTTAGGAAATTATTAGAGAAAAGGAGGAGGAAAAATAGAGGTTGAATTCAGAAGCATGTTTTTTTTTGGAAAATTATTGTTTAAGGATTTTGCGGAGGTTGGTTGGACGTGGTTGAAAGTTGACCCGATTATGTTGCAGTTGCAGACATACATTTTGCTCTCCACGACTCACTTACAGTTAATTGTGATGATGATGATGATGGAGGAAATAAACAATCCCTTCGTGGCTATCCATAATTTAGAGGATTGTGTTGTGTTACACCATTTCATGTCAATCTATTTAAATAAAAATATTATCACTATTTAAATAATTACTGTAATAGATTTGTAAAATTTGATAATATTTTTAAGAAAAGTGATAGTCACTTTTAATTTTTAATTTTTAAGTAACATTTTATATTAATCTCAATGTCATTTAACGGTTTCACACAAAACTTATTTAATAGCTTTTTTTTAACCATAATATGTGAAATTAATATTATTACATGTGATCATAGATATTAATAATGCATGTATTTGCTGATTCCATTTGACTAATATCATGGTATTAGTGAAAATGTATAATAATATATGTGAAGGTATGTAACAGTATCAATTTTAAACTATGTACAAATTTTGTGTGAGAGTCGCTCTTTCTTTTCTACGAATACTCCCTTCGTCCAAAAAAATGTGTCCACTTATTTACACGTGATTTAATGCAATATTTTGGAGAGTATAATATGATATTATGATGTTCATTTATGAATAAAGATAATATATATGAAAAGTAAATATGACATACTTTACATAAACATCACTTTATTCATAAAAAAACGTCTGAATATTTTTTTTTTTATGGACGAAGGTAATATTTCAATGTACCAATTGCTTCTTACAATTCAAATATCACAAATACTCTTGAATTATTTTATGAATACTAGTTTTTGGGCACGTGCATTGCACGTAGCTCGTCATGTCGCAAATTTTGTGTACATGGTTGTGAAATTTTTAATTAACTTTTTGTCAATTTTGGCATAATAAAAATTTATAAGTTGAATGTGGAATGTTTAATGAAGCAAAGAAGTTAAGTATATTAAAAAAAATTCCTTATATACAACATTTTTTGTTAAATGTTTCTCGCTTCTTTTGATCAATACTCTCTGATCATGTCATGTTTTGAAATTTCTCCCTTCCAATGATATATGCCATGAAACCTATTTTCTCTCTAGTTTAAATTGTTAAGTGGATCCATGTGCATGAGGATATGGTTGTTCTCAGCGTGATTTTAAAAATCCTATGCTTCCTCAATTTAGAAGTAATCTATACTATGTACTATGCTGCATTTTCAACGTTGGCTTACTGGTTTGTCTTCATTCGTCATATCTGCAAAATAAATTCTATCTTGATTACCTCTCATCTTCGTCAGAGCTGTAAATTTCTCACCTGAAAATGAGATAACCAAGACAGATAAATATAGAACAACTTCCTCCAATGCTCAACCCACAACTAAATTCCCAAGCCTAGCAAACATGTCTATTCCAGCAAGTATAATAGCTTTAATTTATTATTGTTTCATATATATACATATATATAAAGTATTTGTTGACATAGATATACTCTGATTTTGTTGGTGGAAGAGGGACAAAGATAATTTTATTTTTAACCATAAGTTACCTAACGTTAAAATTTAATACTCCCAGATCACTGATCCACCTCAAGTATTTTATCCCAGTCCCCACCATACAGATTACTTAAAATGGATCCAGACTTGATCAGAAACTGATAAAATTCTCTGTAGAAATCATCGATGCTGCAATGCAAGACAGCCAAATTGAGGACAACCTACCATGTAACCAATTGATAAAGTGGTTTCAGATAAGAAGAAAGAACTTGAGCCTTGCTGCTCTCAAGATCTGGCAGAAAGACAATCTCTTCTCCACATTGCCACAATTCTCATTAAGCCTTCTCACTGAGTAAAGAACAAAAGCAAACCAATACCGTTCTACTTCCTCCAGCTGATAACATAATAAATTAATAAATAAAATTTTTAATAATGGCAGACACCATTTCATAAATAAGTATCCCAATTAATAAATCAATGAAAAGATAATAGCTAAGGAAAAGACAATCAGTGAAATAGTAGAAAAAATAGCAAATAATGACACATATTATTCCAGTTCCAAGAGCAGAAACATTAGCCACAAGAAAATACTTGCTTTCGTTAAGCAGCTTGGTTGCTAACACCAAAAGATTGTCATCATATAACCGTAGATAATTCTGGTTGAAGTAAACAACCATAAATTAGAAAAGCCAACAATTTTTTTTAACATAAAAGAACTGAACTTATTTTAACTGTACAAAGAGCATCAACTTTAATTTAACCTAAGGTTAAAAGATAATATATTTGCCCCAAATTCATCAAGTTGAGTCTGTAAAAATTGCTAGCAGAAAAGTATAAGCATAGGACTTACTCGACACTCGACAGTGATATTAGAAAGCCCTCAGACTACATTAAATAAATATAGAAGACCTTCAAGTTAGTAAACATGATTACATATTTTGAATCACAATAGTTCGCCAACCTCAATTCCAAAGGAAACACCAATATGCGTTGTAGCATTCACCAATGAGAAGGAAATTAAAGGCAGTAGTACCCGAAGAAAATAAATTACTATTAGACTATTGCAGAGAACCCTCTTTTTCATACTGACCAAGTCATTTACTCATTTGAAGAAATCTTTATTAGGGAATGCAGTAAAAAAAATTCATCAAAACATAACTTCTAGACTTTTTTCTCAAAGCACAATCTGTCAACAAGAAACAAATAATCACCAAAGATTAAAATCAGACAGAATGTTCAACATTAGATAAACACCAATCCAAAGATTCAGAATATAGATAATTAAATTTGCCTCAAATTCCACTATACGTTTAGCATAATGATCAGATCTCTACGGTAAATTCATCTCCTTATCCATTAGCTTAATTGCAACTTTCCTTTCATTTTGAAGCACAACTTGATATACCAGTCCAAACACTCCACGACCAATCACATTAGACTAGGCGAATCAACATGTAGCTAAATGCAGCTGCTTGTAAGTAAACACCTGAAGCTCAGTGGTAATTTGGATGACGGCTGACTTGTTAGCTCTCTCTTCATAGTAGATTCCTTAAGCATTTCAACAAGAGACAAGACAATGGCACACATGATCAGAAAAAAAAAGGGTTATAACACCAAATAAGGATTAAGTTTCATAAACGCACTTCAATTTGATGAATGCGCTTGGACATGACTCATCCCCAAAACAAGAGAACATAAATTCACCTAAAAAAACCATGGGTTCATTTTCCTCAAGCAATGAGGATAATTATTAGATAACCAAGATTAAATCTCCTCAAGCATGAGCAGTAAGACAATAGAGCTAGCCTTAATATTAAGATAAACAGTGTAAAAATAAGAACACATAATTATGTCGAATCTATATAAAATAAAATGGTCTAACCCCAAAAAAATGCCCCATAATCATCACTAAAAGATAAAAGCATAATTCATATTTGATCGCATAAAATCAAAATTTAATGGAAACCCCGAATCTAGAAATCTCAAAAATACCTTGGGAGTCTGAGGAAGAACATTCCAACCCAAATGCGATCTCTTTCTTGACCGTTCGTCTGCCATTAGTGATGTCACACTCTCCATCTCCATCTCTGGATTGCAATGAAAATCTAGAGAAAAATCGTGTTGTTAGCGAGAGAAATTCTAGAAATAGGAGAGAGAGAGAGAGAGAGAGAGAGAGAGAGAGAGTGGAGCAAGGATAATCAATTGCAACAAGAAAATGCCACGTCGATTTATCGATCTAAATGCAAGCCTCATTGTTCCCCATGGATCCCTGGGAGACAATCCCTCGGCAGACATTGCACACGTTCTGTCACGAGCGGGAGACCTGGCTATATCTTTCTGGGTTGTCGTTCTGTTGATCCGAATGTGAGTCTCATGGTTGCCCGAAGTTCCAATGCCGAGAGGAGAAAGAGAAAAATTTAGGGGATGGTTTGAAACAGTAGATGGAGAAAGGGGTGGTAATGGGGCAGGGCAGGGTGGGTATCTAAATACCCATGCCTGCCCCGCGCCCATGCCCCGCCGCCCCACCCTGCCCCATGCCCTGTTGTGGGGTAGTATGTTGTGCCCCATGCTTGCCCTGCGCGGGGCAGATCCGCCCCGCCCTGCCCAATTCTGCCCCATACTTCACTTACTAAAATTTAAGATATTCTTATATATATAATTTAGATATAATCCATTAAATCATATTCAACATAAATAATGAACTATGTTCAACACATTACGCTCAAAAAACAAGAAATTAAGCCATCTTACATGTCCAACAATAACGTTCAACAAATTAAATCCAAAATACAAGAAATCAAATCATCCAACATGTCCAACATTATAATAACGATTACATAAAAATTAAAAATTCCACCACGAGCTTAACTTCATCCTCCATTTTAATCCACCACAACTTCCTCGATGTCATCATGCATCCTCATCATAAAAAACATTTGCTTTAGCTTCTTCATCTACAAAAAATTAATATGAACAAAAATTAAATAATTATAATACGTTGTATTAAAATGAATAAAGAAATCAAACAAATACCTTTCATTTGAGATGATATCCAACTTTGTGCACACATTAACGCCTCAATTGTCGTCGGGTGAAGTTTACTACGATGGGGGCTAATCAACCTACCACTTGTGCTAAAAGCTGATTCCGAAGCAACGGTAGAGATGAGAATTGCTAAAATATCTTGTGCAATCCGACTTAAAATTGGATACTTACCCTTGTTAGACTTCCACCATTGTAACACATCAAAATCTACTTCCCTAGGTACGGTACCCTCCTCCAAATATAGATCTAATTCCGATCTCATTGGTTTTCTTTTCTTTCTAGACGTGTACTCATCAAAACCACTTAGCTTTCCCAAACCACATGAACGATCATTAGCCACACATAAATCACTCTTCCCAATAGCTCCATCTTGACAATCTCTTTCATATTGTTCAAACAAGTCACGACATGTAACAAGAATTTTTTCCACCTCAAAATCAAAATCATTCACATAAATCTTTGCAAAGTAGTACTCCAACAAATCAGATTTATACCTAGGATCAAGAACGGTGGCTACTCCCATAATTGCATGCACATGCAACCAATATTTATCAAACTTTTCAATCATGTTTTCAGCCATTTTTTCAATGATCTCAACACCACAAACACTCCAATCAATTAGGCCGAACTTGATCTCACAAATATTTGGAAAGCATAAATTTGAAGTAGGATATTTAGTGCCAGAGAAAAGTTCAGTAGCTTCATAAAATAATATGAGCTTACCATAAATAATCTTGGTCATCCTCCATTCATCTTCACTAGGACAACACTTGTACTTTGCATCACGAAACTTCAAGCGTGAAAAAACATTGTAGTCCATGGCTGTCTGTAGCATCAAATATGTTGAGTTCCACCGTGTTTTGCAATCAAGTGCCAGCTTCTTAGTAATCACAATTTTAGCTTGATGAGCTGTCTCCTCAAACTTCTCCCACATCTTTGGGGTGCCCAACCAATAAGCAACACTGTCTCTTATACTTTTAACTGCTCCCTCAATGACATTTAAACCATCATTCACAACCAAATTTAGTATACTCATGCATAATGATCATTCTTGCAAGCTTATTACGAGATATATCTTTATCAAAACTAAAAGGTGAAATATCACACTTGTCTCTTTTGAAATTAGCTTGCAAAATTTGTTGCATTATATCTTGTGTTTTCTTTCTCGGGCATCTCTTTTGATGATTATTCAAATGAGTAGTACCCCGCTTAAGCTCACCCAACAATAATGTACCACAATACCTACATTTTGCCTTCCATTTTCCGTCAACTTGCATTCTATCATAATGAGTCCACACTTCAGAGTATATTTTTCCTGCTGTGCTACCTGGTGTTTTTTCTTTAGTAGGAGCATTTTCATTTGCATCTTGTTGGCTCTCAGTAATTGGAGGGGAAGATTCGGGTGTCCCAGAAGAACCAATTGCAGCTGGAGTTGAAGTAGGAGAGTCAGATAATCCTTCCAAGCTAATCGGTGATATAGGTGATGGACTTGCAGTAGATGCCCCTTCTTCGGCCATTAATTACTGCAAAAAAAAAAAAAATAGTTCTATAATCAATACAAAAATATTATTATAATTCTTAGATTATGAAAAACTTAATTATTTCTCAACTAAGATTTCCATAATTCTTTTAGTAGGAACTATAGTTAACTTTCTTCTTTAATTTTAGTTTAATGACCTTTGAATTTAATACTAATGTTTATGCATATTTAATTTGGTAATCTAATTATTACTCAAAGTCTTACAACATGATATTTCATAAATTTTATTCACAACCACATAATGACATAATCAAATTTAGAAATTTGAAATTAATACTATCACACAAATGATAAGTAATATTATTTCACAAATGGTAAGTAATACTATCACACATATTTAAAATCAATATTATCTCACAACTGCAGCAAGACAAACATTCATCTTAGGCCTACAAATTCAAACTCAAAATGTGTGAATTTACAGCATGATGCTACTCTTGTTCATTAATACAAGTAAAAAGAGTTCACAAAATTACAAAATATGGTGGAGGGTATATTAAGAATAGAATCCTATAATAATTGAAAGCTCACTTCATATATATATATATATATATAATAATTAAGTGTAAGTAATACAAGTAATCTTAAGATTACTGTCAACAATTCGAAGCTCACTTCATATATATAATAGTTACTTCTAGTAATACAAGTAATCTTTAATATTACTGTAACAATTCACTTGTATATATATAAATTCATTGACAATTACTATGGACGACTAGTATTCATATACATAAATTCATTGATAATTACTGTCAGCGAGTAGTATTCTAATAATACAAATAAATTAAGTCTTAATATTTCTTAAACAGTATATGAAAAAAAAAATAGAGTCTACCTTGTTGGAGGGTCGACGACTTAATCAAATCAGTAAAGGGCTTCTTGTGGGGGTCGCGAGCGCGGCGGAAACAACTTCTTCCTGAGGGGAGGGTCGCGAGCGCGGTGAAAACAGTTTCTTGTAAAGGGGGTCGCGACCGTGAAGGGGCCAGTGCAGGGAGAGGCGGTGGCGATTTGGTAGCAGCAACGGCTTTTGCTCGATCTAAAGCGAAAGTGGAAGAATCCAACTTCTTATCGGTGGTAGCGGCGCGTCGCTGTGGGAAGAGATGGAGGGCGGTGGTTGTTTGGTGGCGGCCGCCAATCGGCGTAATGGAAGAAGGAGGAACTGACGAATGAGTTTCTTGTGTGTGAACTTTGAACAAGAAACCCTAACGTGAAATAAGTTTTTTAGATTATTTGATTATATTTTAGATATTATTTATTAGTGATTAAATTATATTTAGATACTGATTATTAGTGTTATAATAAATAAATAAAAAAACATATTTTTAAATTATATGATAAATTAAAAAATATTATATATATTTTATATCATATATATTATTTATATATAATGAAATATTAGTATATATTATTTTTGCGGGGCGGGGCGGGGCAGGGCAGGTCAGTAAATATGTAAACCCATGCCTGCCCTGCCCCATGCGCGGGGCGGGGCAGATCTGCCCCATTCTTGGACGGGGCGGGGCTGACCAAAACTGATCGGGGCAGGGCGGGGCGACTATGGGGCGGGTCATTTTGTCATCCCTAGATGGAGAGGCGTAACATAGGTTTAGTTGGAAGAGGAGGTGTAATGTAGATTTTTTTTGGAGGGGTGTAATCGTACGGAGAGAAATTTTTGAATTGCAAAATAGTCCAAAAATATTTTTCAAGTGTACGTTACTTTTTAATATAGTATAGATTGGATCCAAAAATAATCCATATTACAAAATGAGTACGTTTTATATGAAAATAGTTTATAATAAGCTTATCATGTAAGTGTTTTAAAGTATTAAATATTTGATCAAGTGTATCAAGATATTCATCAAGAGTACCAAATGTCGGGGTCAGTAAAAACTATAGCAATTAACATAATAAGGAAAATATACATTTTTGTCCTATAAGTTTTGTTGACTTAGGTTTTCGTCCTCTTAAGTTTTGAATATATTTTTTCGTCCTTTAACTTACCAAAAATTATACTTTTTGTCCTCTTAAGTTTTGAATTTTTAATTTCGTCCTTTAACTTACCAAAATTTATGGTTTTCGTCCTCCAACTGCCTATAACCAGTCACACAACCGGTAATACACACGTAGATCAATTATTTCTATTTTTTTAAGTGAAATACTGACGTGGGGGTATTTAGAGGAAATTAGATCTTGATGGATAAAATACATGATTAAGCATAAATTCTCTCCCAAATCAAAACCCTAGTCGATCAAATCTAGGCATGGGGGCTTGAGAGAATTAGGGAAAAAAGGAACAAAGATCCCCAAATCAAAACATCCAAAAGCCTAAATTCTTTTGAGCGCATACTCACTGTACGGAGAGGAAGAGGATTTCTTCAAGAAATTCGTATGAATCAACGAGTTTCGAGCACAATATTAAGTGTCATTGTGGTTTCGTTGCACAGTTTGTACATCATATTCAAAAATGAATTCAGACAGAAGATTCTATGGATGTAAGTATTGGACGGTATTTTGGAGGGAATTTACGGTTAAAAGTGTATTTTGTCAAGACCTAATTCCTTCCAAATACCCCCACGTTAGTATTTTGTTCAAAAAAAGAAAGAAAAACGGATCCACGTGTGTATTACCGGTTGTATGACTGGTTATACGCAGTTGGAGGACGAGAACCATAATTTTTGGTAAGTTAAAGGACGAAAACAAAAATTCAAAACTTAAGAGGACGAAAACCATAATTTTTGGTAAGTTAAAGGACGAAAATAAAAAATTCAAAACTTAAGAGGACGAAAACCAAAGTCAACGGAACTTATAGAACAAAAATATGTATTTTCCCTACAATAATATCATTAACCTAGATCTTTTATACATCTAATGGGATTTTTTTATACTCCTCGTTTAAATGTTTGATACTTTAAAACTGGTTCATAATAAGCTTATGAACCATTATCATGTAAAATTTTGCCTTCAAAATTTCGTAGATCCTAGCCGGTTCGGAACAGATCAGAACAAGCTTCTGTCGTGATGCTTGTGCGTAAGTATGTAGGGAGGTTTCCACTTGTTCGGTATCTTTTTTCGTAACTCAGAAGGACAGAAGACTATTATCTGCAAAAAAAATACTTCATCTGTCCCACTATAAGTTCCTCATTTTGTTATTTTTATCTGTCCCACTATACGTTGCTCATACTATGTCTGAAAACAAATTAACAATATTATATTCATACACTTATCTAATACACTATAAGGCATATTAAATAAGTCATGTGATCAATCAAGAATATAGAATTAAATACATCAAATTTAACTTTTAATATTTGATTGTCGTAAATCACATATGTTTCACTGCCTCAACCACACTAATTAAAAGCAATAATTTTCTCATATTTAGTCTTAATTGACATTGATTAATTTTAGCAAAGAAAAGTTCCAGGTAAAGAATATGCTAGTGCGATAGTTGATCATGCCAATTTGGTGTCGGCTCTTTTATTTTTCTTTAGGGCAAAACAAAAGGTCACACCCTTTGTTTTTCCTTTAAAGAAAATATTCTCACTCCACTATCCCAAAGGCCACCTCTAGAAGAATCCTTTGGGCAAAAGAAGTCCAAAAATCCACCCATATTCTAGTAAATAAATAAGAAAAAACGATAAAAAAAAAAATAAAGTCAACATTTCTTATAATTAGGAAGTGTGACACTAATAAATGAAAATGTGAATTATTTGGAAGGTGTGGAGAGGCGATTTTACGGTGGGAATTAGAATTAGTACGTAATGGTTATCACATGTGCAAAGTTTCCCACTTCCCATTGTGCCAATCTATCTCTAAATATTCCGTAAAAAAAAATCTACTCACTCCGCCTATGAATTTTTTTCCCATTTTTTGTGGGCACGAAATTTTGGGGGTGTATTCGTTTAAGATTTCGTGGGATTTTAAATGACTTTTTTCTTATAAAAAAGTCTGTTGGTATAATCCACTGGTATTCAATCAGGATTTTAAAAGACTTAAAAATAATCCACTGCTATTCAAAAATATAAGGATTTTAAAGGATTGTTGGGTTTGATGGATTATGATGGACTTTTTAGTGTATTTTATATATACCAACAATCCCATCAAAACCCATAGGATTTCGGTGGACTTTTTTAATTAGTGACTTTATTTATCCCCAAATTGATTTATATATAATTATTTATTTTTAAGTCCTAAAATAGTTTTAACCTTATAATTTCATCTCTGCATTTATAACATCAACGATAAAGTAATTACAGTGACGAAGGCTAATATAATATTATATATACATATATACTAGAATAAATAAAAATAATTAATAATTAATTATTAAATATATATGTATGTTTTATATAATATTAAAAAATGATATTGTTCATCCTAACTTACATACAAGATAAATATTTATTTTTTATATAGTATTATTATAATACTAATATTATATATTACATATGTCATTAGGTAATATTTTTATATTGATAATATTTTTTTGCGGAATATGAGTTTTGTTATATTTTACTTTGGTTGCTTTGATTATTCAATTTCGATACTTTTTAACATACATATATATATAT
>JAPKLY010000062.1:191101-214086 GCA_026898435.1 Prunella vulgaris
ATAATAATAATAATAATAATAATAATAATAATAATAATAATAATAATTGGCCAGATTCAGGCTGACCAGATTTTTGTAAAAAATAATCAAAGTACGCTTCTACCCTCAGTAATATTTGGAGAGAATCAATTTTATTAAGGACAATGTGGTAAATTCAACGTATGAAAGGCCGAAAATATTTTTGTCTGGCAGACCAGATTCTAATCGGTTAGCATTTCCAATAATAATAATAATAGATTCAGGCTGATCAGATTTTTGTAAAAAATAGTCAAAGTACGCTTCTACCCTCGGTGATATTTGGAGAGAATCAATTTCATTAAGGACAATGTGGTAAATTCAGCGTATGAAAGGGCGGAAACATTATGTTTGGTTGGCCATATTCTAGTCAGTTAGCATTTT
Organism: Prunella vulgaris; assembly: GCA_026898435.1. Taxonomy (NCBI): domain Eukaryota; kingdom Viridiplantae; phylum Streptophyta; class Magnoliopsida; order Lamiales; family Lamiaceae; genus Prunella; species Prunella vulgaris. The sequence continues at coordinate 191,501 of JAPKLY010000062.1, forward strand.
CAATAATAATCTATACTAATCTAATAGTAAAATAGTCTAAAAATAGTAACTATGTAAGTAAATCATACCAAAAGTTCTTTCTAATTTTGATAAATATATTAATAATATTTTAATCATATTAAAATTAAATGCACATTTAAAAAAGAGTTCAATAATAAAATGTTAAAAAAATCAAGTCATACCAAAAATCCATAAAATATTTAATATTTCATCTAATTAAAATTAAATGTGTGATTACCCAATCAACTTTTTTGCTAAAAAAATATTAAAATTTTATAATTTTTTTATATCATATAAGAATTTTTATTTATTTAATTATTTATAAAAATATAAAAAAAATAAAAGTAATATGTTACCTAATTGCTTTATTATTATTGTTGTTGTTGTTGTTATTGTTATTATTATTATTTTTTCTATATTATATACACAACAAATAAATTGAAAATTTGTTAATTCTTTTGTATGTAACAAGAAAAAAATTTATTTCTTTATAAAAATATATAAATAAGAAATAAATAGTATAATTCATCCAATAATTTTCTTCTATTTTAAAAATAATTGTGTGTTTTAAATTAATAAGAAAATATAATATATTAAATTAATATTTAAAATAAAGAATATGTGCAAGTAAGAATAAAAGAGTTAAAAATTAATAGATCCAACATTATTTATAAATGAACTCAAGAATAAAATACAAGGTTAATACTATATAGCTATGCCATTTTTTTGTTTCAATTTAGTTTTGGGCTTTATAATTATTGTTGATAGAATTTATTAATCGTGTTTGTTATGTGGCTAGTTATAACATGTTAATTCCATCAAACAATAATCCAAGAATTTGTGTTCTTGGATATAATATGAGGAGGGAGAGTAGAGAGTTTAGAGAGAGAAATATTGTAATGGGCACTGTATTGATTTTTAGAATTGTGTGAATAGTACAAGAGAGGTCTTATTTATAGGTGTGTGAGTGTGAGACGGCACCTTACGAGCCTATGTGGCTTCCGGTGTTGACGAGGGTTCCTTACCCTCGTCTTGGTCTCTCACATTGCTTCCTTTATCATGCCTCGACCTACTACTATGCCATAGACTGGATGGGCCTCATTAAAAACCTCGCCGTAAACCACCCTTGTGGATAAACCGGACGGAGGGAAAAAGAGCGCACCATCGGGGTCCTATTTGACTAATAGGCGAGCTCTTCGGCGAGCTCGGAGATGGGCTACAGTGGTTTGGGTGAGCTCTAGGGCGAGCTCCAGTGCCTTGTGTGGCTTACGGACGTTATGCGATGATGGAACTCGACGAGGCCTTCCTGGGGATACAAGGCGAGCTCTGGGCGAGCTCTAGGATGACAGAGATGACCCCTTTTGGGCGAGCTACGCAGGTGAGTCATCTCCATGTGGGCGAGCTCCGCACCTTTAAGGATCTGGGTGGGTCCTGACGACCTGCCAAACCTTGGAGATTATTCATATACGAATGGTACTAGTTCGCCAGTCCAACATTTGCCCCCCAGCTCGCATGTGTCATGACCTCGTCAAATGTGCAGGTGAGCTGGAGAACTTGAAATTCGGTGAATTGTCCCTGGGCGATTGCCGAGCTAGCGGGCGAGCTCGGTGAAGGCAGATATTCTTGGTCGTCGTGGTGCGGGAATCCATGGGTCATGCACGCCTTTTGAGACCTCGGTTCCCGCCCACCATCATATCATCTTTCAAATTTCTTGCAAACAGGTCCCTGTACTTTGTGAATATCGCACCTCGCCCCGACGTCTATAAATAGGGGGAAATGGATTCATTTCCTCACTTCTTGCATTTCGAATTCTCAGAGCTTTCCCGACGACCGATTTTTCTTGTGCTCGACGGATTTTTGAAGGCTCTTCAAGGTAGGATTCGATTTCTTTTCCCTTCTCTTCTATCTTTTATTTGATTTTTCTGTTGTTTCTTCGGGATTACGGGATTTTGGACCGTGGGTTGTACCGAGAAACTTTGCATTTCCCTGACTTTTGGACTATTGGATTTTGGACTAAGAAACTCTTGAACTTCCTTGAGACCATGTCGACACACTCCTCGAGTAGGACTCTTTCAGACCGGAATCCTGACAAACGGCCAATAATTGAGGATGAGCCACTTCGGGTTTCGTATGTGGAGATCGGCTCCAGCTCCGAGGCGATCTCGGCAGCTCGCCAGGTCTCCGGCGAGCTACGTAGCGATCCGGAGGATGGAGCCTCCAGTTCTGTATACCGCGAGGTGTGGGAGGAATGTGGCTAGGTCGCCCAGGAAGAAAGAGTTGCCAGTTGCAACGAAGGGCCCGAGGAGGTTGAGGAGGGCGCTGCCGAGGTCGGTGAGGAGGGTGGCGAGCTGGAGGAGGTCACGCTAGAATGGTTCCGCCGCATCGGTTTTCCAGAACCTCAGCTGGTTGAGTACCAGGTCCCCGCCCAGGCGGCTCACCCATTCGATTGGAATGAGTATGTCGCCGAGTACGCGGTGAGCTTTCCCTGCCCGAATCGGGCACCTCGCGCCGACCCCACCGACCTGGAAGAAGTCGTCCCTTCCGAGTACAAGGCTGGCGAGGTGGTGAGCCTTATTGATGAATGCGACTTGTCTATTATACGCAGGGAGTATCGCATCCCACTGGACATTTTTATGTATGCCCCGATGAAGGATGAGCGGGCCGACGCACCTCCTGAGGGGATGACCGCTTTGAACGTAGATGTCCTGAGGGTCGGGCTTACTTTGCCGCTGCACCCGATCATTGGCCAATATCTTGTTGACAATAATCTGGCCATCACCCAGCTCACACCGAATGCATGGAGCAACCTCCTCGCCGCCCTGTCTGTTTTTGGGTTGGAGGGTTATGAGAACGCGACGACCTGGGCGGACCTGGGCGAGCTCTTCGCCGTGACCAAGCGGGCGCAGGATGGCGCGGGGTATTATTACCTGAAAGCTCGTCCAGGGGAGAAATTTCTTGGGGACCTGCCCAATAAAGTCCGTGAATGGAAGAAGCATTTTTTCTTCGTAGGCGGCGACTGGCGAGCCTCCAACACGTATCATGGACGGGGTGATCGTATTCCCACTCCAGAGGGATATGGGGAAGCCAGCAGTAGGTCCCCTATTTCGGTGTGCGTGGGTTGAATTAGATATACTAATTCTAATTTTCTTTCCTTTTGCATTTCCGAAGCGACACAAATCCAGCCGGGGCAGGCCTAGAGTGTCGGAGCAGTTCGACGTGGTGCGCGCCATCTGCTGTTTGAGAAGCGAGAAGGACAGACAGGTCGCCCATTTGTGCGTGCACCATTGCCTGCGGCTCGCCGGGCTCCTTACACTACCGCACCATCTTGACATCCAAGGTCCCGAGCTCCCAGGTCCAACTCTTTGTAGCTCGCCTATGGGGGTAGCTCGCCCATCATGCTGACATTTGTAATTTTTGTGCAGGTGGTAGCTTCGTTGCCATCCCGATCGCCGAGGTCCCCGAGGCCTATCAACTCGTGAAAGAGCGATTCGAGATGGGCCCACCTCGCCCCAACAGACTTGCCCCACCGTCTGTGCTCGCGCTGGAGGCGAGCAAGAAGGCAGAGCTCACCTCCAAAAATGGCGAGGCAGGTGGATCGGGAGCCCAAAAGGAGAAAGCCAAGGCTCCTAAAAAGTCCAAGGCATCAGAGGTCACCCGGGCCGGGCGAGGTGGAGGACGAGCTGTTGCCCCCTCCGAGCGAGGTCGAGGAAAGAGGGGGGCCCAAGGTGGTGGTGGATCCCGAGCTGGCGAGGAGGATCCCCCAGCTCGCAAGAGAACGAGATACACCGGCCTGGTTGACGAGGAGTCCGACCGGGCTGAGAGGACCTCGGCGAGGTCAGGACAGGGGGGCTCTGTCCAATCCACCGCCCCGCTGGCGGCCATGCCCATTCGGAGTTCGCCCCCTTCGCCTTCTCCATTCGGGGTGCAAACCACCGACGACACGCTACTGGGTTGGGATCCTGACCGAGCTCAGTAAGTAGCTCGCCCAATTGACTTTCATTGCTTTTCAATCCTTTATTTTTCTAACGGTTTTCATCTGTTTCGATCTCGTAGTTATGCTCCAATCGCCTTCCCGAATCGCCACGAGGTTCTGCATGCCTTTGAGCGATCTCGCTCTCTCACTTCGATGTGGAATCTCCCTCCGCGCATAGCCCGGGATGCTGTGAGCAAGATGCCTAGGCATTGGATGACCCCGTTGGTGGCGGGTATCAACAGTCAGGACCTCAGGGAGAACCTCCTTCTCTCGGGCCATTATGCGAGTAGATTGGTGCTCGCCAATCAAAAGGCCCTCGAGCAGGTTGCCGAGTTGGAGGCAGGTCGCTCCGACAGGAACAAGCGGATGCTGGCGTTGGCGAACTCTGCCGACAAAGCGAAAAAACAGGCGCAGCTCACCGAGTAACGGGCCGAGGCATCGCTGGCCGCCGAGCAAAGCGCCCTCCAGCAGCTTGAGACCATCCAACGCCGGCTCGCCCGGCTCGAGCAGGAGATGGAGGCAAGGATAAGGGCTAAGGAAGAGGAGCTCGCCGCCCAGCTCGCCCAGGAGGTCGGCAGCCACGGGATTACGAAGAAAGACCTCGCACTGCAGCGGGGTCTGGTGAAGAGCTCCAACGCCGAATGCGAGAGGCTAAGGGGCGAGCTAGAGGCGAAGGCGAGTGAGATCGCCGAGCTGAGGAGTGTTGCCTCCTCCTCGCCGGACCTGGCGGCCGTGAAGGCCGAGGCCTCTGACAGAGGATGCGTTCAATGTTATGCTGAGGTTCTGCGGACTCTCTGGTGGGCCCGAGCTCATAGGGACGACGAGGTGGAGGCAGTCGTGGGTGACTTCAAGGCATGCCTAGACCGAGTTCCCTTTCCCGATGGCGCCGAGCTGGATATCGGCGACCTACCTGAGCTCGGCTTTCCTCTCGACTTTGTACCGGACCGCTTTCGAATTATCAAGATAGTCGAGGTGCCGGAGCTGAACCTTGGTGAGGCAGAGGAGGTCGCTCGCGAGGGAGATCGCGTTCCCCTCACTGTCGAGCAACTGCAGGAGGCCTGTGGGGACGCTATGCTAAACTTGGGCGAGTTTAATGCCAGCGGGCTGACTGGTAATATTACTTCCGAGGCAGAGCTCGCCATTCCAGCTTCCCAGGTCGCCGCTGCCCCTGCCGAGGTCGCCGCTGATGTGCCTACTGCCGCCTCCGAGATGCCTTCCGATGTCCCCACTGCTCCGGGGATTTAGGATTTTTCCTTGCTTTCGTAGGTTAGCTTTTTTAATTTCCAACTTGTAGTAGGTCGCCGGGTTGTGGAGCTCGCCCAGAAGGAGCTCCATTTTTGTAGCTCTACTTTTCGTTCAAGTAGATTCAGCTCGCCGGGCACATGCAGCTCGCCCAGAAGGAGCTTTTTGTAGTTCAAAGACGGCCAGCTGGTCGGCCTTTGTGGCCAGCACTACTACTCATACTTAGGATTTTTTCAAGTATATTTTTTACTTGAAAATTTCTTAAGTATCTTTTGAATATAAGTCGAGCATTTTTTGTCCAACTCTTTTCCTTTATGTACATATGCGCTTTTACGTTATAATTTCCTAAATAGCCCGTTCTTATTTATTTTCTTAGCACATAATTGTTCGTCTTATTCTACTTTGAGAAGCGAATCGTTCATTTTACGTCACTTTCGACTACGAATTGTACCTCTGTTTTCTAGAATGTGTATTCTTCGTCTTACACCACTTAGGGCCGCGAATTGCACGTCTTAGACCACTTAGGGCTGCGAACTGCACTTCAATTGATTCACGTTGGGCCATTGGGTTTCATGAACCTTGCCTTAACCTTGCCTTAGACGTTTTTTCGTCTTTTTCGCGAATTTTTCTAATTTATGGCAGTAGGTGCTTAGCAACCCTTTAAGGAGGGTACCTTCGCGACCTTGGGCACTTTGGCCTTTGCCTTCGAGCTATTTAATTACAACGTTTGGGACCTTGGTCCTTGCGCATTGAGGATTTTTTAGCATGTGGGCGAGCTTGGTTTGGCGAGCTCTCTGGAGCAGCGGGCGACCTGGTGCAGCTCGCTCGGTTGGAGGGCTGCACAGATCCAAACACTTGGGAATTTTTCTGAATTTTTCCGACTTTGCAAATTTTTCTGACTTTTTACAGTAACATTATTTACATCGCTTGCCATCGACACCTCTGATGCAAACCTTCGACTAGTCTATTACAGGATTCTAGTCTATTGGTAGAACTTTTTTAGATGTGTTGAGCTCCAGGTGTATGACGAAGCTTTGCCTTCTGCGTCTTCTAGATCATAGGTACCGTTCGGCCAGGCTGCGGTGACCCGGAATGGTCCTTCCCAGTTTGAACCGAATACACCTGGTGGGGCCATCAATTTCTTTTTTAACACCAGGTCTCCGACCTTGAACTTTCGGTCTCGGACCTGAGAGTTGTAATATTTTTCCGCTCTGCGCTTGTAGGTGGCGTTTTTCATTTCTGACGAAGCTCTGGTCTCTTCGATCAGATCTTTTTCTACTGCCAAGGCTTCATCATTCTTTTCTTCATCATACCCCACCACCTTCCAAGTCTTGTTCTGGACTTCTACCGGGACCACGGCTTCAGTCCCGAAGGCTAGGGCAAACGGGGTCTCCCCAGTGCTGGCCCTATAGGAAGTTCTATAAGACCATAGGACCTCCGGGAGTTCGTCTGCCCAGTTTCCTTTCTTCTCTTCGAGGTGAAGCTTCAATATGTGTTTCAGGATCTTGTTCACCGCCTCGACCTGGCCGTTCGACTGGGGTGATATGGAGTTGAGTAGTGCTTCTTGATGTTCCATGAACTGCAGAAGTCCCTCAACTTCTGTCCGTCGAACTGCCTTCCATTATCAGTGATGACCGACTGCGGGAGTCCAAACCTGCAGATCAGGTTTTTCCAAATGAAGCCGATCATCCTTTCTTGGGTTATGGTTGTGAGAGCTTCGGCCTCAGCCCACTTAGTGTAGTAGTCTACTGCTACGACAGCAAACTTTACACCGCCTCTACCAGGTGGAAATGGGCCGATCAAGTCGATACCCCATTTCGCGAAAGGCCATGGGCTGAAAACCGACTTAAGCTGGTTGGCTGGGGAGTGGATGTTAGGTGCGAAAAGTTGGCACTTTCGGCACCTTCGAGCGAAGCTGATGGCATCTTTGCGAAGAGTGGGCCAGTAGTAGCCCTGTCTGATCGTCTTGTATGCCAATGCTTGCCCCCCAGCGTGACTCCCACAAATCCCTTCGTGAATTTCTTCCAACACTTCGGACCCCTGCTTCCTAGTTAGACATTTGAGCAGGGGTAGAGAGAATCCACGTTTATAGAGTTAGCCATCCAGCAGCGTATATCTGGCAGCTTGCTTTACTAACCGGCTAGCTTCCCAGGTGTCCACGGGGGTTGTTCCGTCTGCTAAGTATTTTCGGATTGGAGTGCACCAATCTTTACCATCTTCACTATCCTCCTGCCCCCCACTCGAGGTTTGATTTATCTTGTAATCGGACGTCGAGGGGTTTTTCAGTGTGGTGATCACAACCTCCGTGAATTCGGCTTCGCCGTTGCTAGTAGCTAGCCGGGCTAGAGCATCTGCTTGTGTGTTTTCTAGCCGCGGTATTTGATTGATGTAAACCTGTGTAAACATCGAGATCAGATGTGCGGCTATCTTCTGGTAGGTCATCATCTATTGGTCTTTTGCCTCATATTCCCCCCGGACTTGGGATATTATTAGCTGGGAATCTCCGAAAACTTGGAGATTGGTTGCCCCCACAGCTAATGATAGTCTAAGTCCTGCTATCAACGCTTCATACTCCGCCTCGTTGTTGGTTGCTCGAAAGTCGAACCAAATTGCGGAGGTGAAGACTTGTCTGTCTGGGCTGATCAGGACCACGCCGGCGCCTACTGCTATGCTAGTTGATGATCCGTCCACGTAGAGATGCCACGGAGCTATACTCCCACTCGTCGGATCTTGCGGGAAAGTTAGCTCGACAATGAAGTCGGCAAGTACTTGTCCCTTGATCGCTGTTCGGGGTGCGTAGGTTATACCGTATTGGCTGATCTCCAGTGACCATTTCAGCAGGCGTCCGGCGGTGTCTGGGCGCTGTAGTATTTGACGAAGTGGGAACGTCGTCAGCACCTCTACTGGGTGGTCAAAGAAGTAAGGCCTCAATTTTCTAACACTCATCACCAGTGCATAAGCCAGCTTCTCCGTTGGGGTGTACCGCAACTCAGCTTCATGTAAGACTTGGCTCACATAGTACACTGGTAGGTGTGTTTTCGCCTCTTCTCGGACCAGGACGGAGCTGATGGCCACCTCTGACGCGGCTAGGTACAGATATAGCTTTTCTCCAGGTATCGGCGTCGACAGGACCTGTGTATCTGCCAGGTACGTTTTGATATCTTCAAAGGCTAGTTGGCATTCACTTGTCCAAACGAAGTGGTTTTTGAGGTGGAGCTTGTTGGCCTTGGCCGCCTCTTTGTACCTCTGTGTGTTTTCCTTAATTGCCTCGAAAAATGGACAATTTCGGTCGCCGGACCTAGAGATGAATCTGTTCAGGGCTGTCATGCACCCAGTCAGCCTTTGAATTTTTTGGACAGAATCGGGTATACCCATCTCGATTATGCATTGGACCTGTGTTGGGTTGACCTCAATTCCACGCTGGCTAACTAGGTGCCCCAGGAACTTCCCGGAGTGTACGCCAAAGCTGGTCTTTTTGGGGTTTAACTTCATGTTGTAGTGGCGCAGTATATCGAAGGTCTGTTTTAGGTGGTCCAGGTGGTCCTCCTTTCTCAAACTCTTGACAACTATGTCATCCACATACACTTCCATGGATTCGCCAATGTGTTGGTCAAACATTTTGTTCACCAATCTTTGGTAGGTAGCTCCGGCGTTGATGAGTCCGAACGGCATCCTTTCCCAGCAATACATGTTCTTGTTGGTGTAGAACTCCGTGTGTTCCTGGTCATCTGGGTGTAGAGCTATCTGGTGATAGCCCGCAAAAGCATCCATGAATGTCATCATCTCATGGCCTGCTGTGCTGTCCACCAACTGGTCAATGTGAGGTAGCGGGAAGTTGTCTTTCGGGCATGCTTTGTTCAGGTCTGTGAAGTCGATGCAGAGTCTCCACGTCCCATTGTGTTTCTTCACCAGGACGGGGTTTGCAACCCACTGCGGACACAAAGCTTCCTTGATGAGCCTGTTTTCTAACAACTTCTCCACCTCAACAGTCAGAGCCGCGTACTTGTCTGGTCCATACTTTCTTCGCTTTTGGCGTACGGGTCTCCTCGTCGGATCTATGTTAAGTCTGTGGCAAGCATGTTCCAACGGGATCCCCGTCATGTCTTCGTGAGACCAGGCAAACACGTCTAGGTTGGTCATTAAGAACAGCTCCATCCTCGACCGGTACGGTTCAGGTAACTCAGAACCGATGAAAAGTTCTAGGTCCCTTTCCGGGTCCACCGGGAGTGCCGTCAACTCTTCCACGGGGGTGGCTTTTCTCTTTTGGCTTTTCCACCTCGGGTCGTTAATGAACTCCTCCCACTCCTCTTGTGACATCCGCGTAGGCTCGTGACCTATGCGAGGTTCAAGGTCATCGTGTTGGCTTTCAGTTTGGGGGAGCTCATCAGTTGTGAGTACTTTCGGTGGTCTGTCAACTTGGGATGGTGTTGTGACTTGGGGAGTTGGGTCAACGTCCATTGGTGTTGGTTCTTGACCTCCCACAGGTCCACCATCTTGAGCTTCCTCAGCCACCTCCATGGGAGCAGGTTGTTGTTCCCGCGCAGGTCTCAACATTTGGGTTTCTCCCGAGTCCTCCATCGGTGTTGGTTGTGTGTCTCGTACAGGTCCAGTGCCTTGGTTAATTTCTGACAAATCGCCTACCTCCATCATCTCAGTTTCGACTAAGATGATGTCTAGGATGCTTGGCTCGTCTGCAGGGATCTGTACGTCTTCTTCGAGGATGTGGACCTGTGTAACAGACTTCTTGACCCGGCCATCTTTGATCTGGAGTAAACACTCTCGGGCCTTTTTCTGGTCACCCTTTATAGTTCCGGCACCCTTTGGAGTTGGGAATTTTAAACAGTAGTAGTAGGTCAAACACGCCGCTTTGAATTCATTAATAAACGGGTGGCCAAGGAACCCATTGTAGGAGGACTGCTGGTCGACAACTAGGAAATCTATGAGCCTAGTCAGCCTCCTTTCGAGATCCTCGGCCGATACAAGCTGGACGCTTAACCTAACACTACCTACGGGAACGGTTACAGCTTTTCCGAACCCCACTATCCTAGTGTTACTAGGTTCCAAATACGACTCAAAATCACCTAAGGCGTCCAAGGTGGATTTGAAGAGAATGTTGGTGAATGCGCCGGTGTCCACAAGTAGCCTGCGAACTCGGACGTTCATGATGTTGGCGGTTATCACCAACGAGTCATTGTGGGGCATCAGTACCCCTTCCAGGTCCGCCGTGGAGAAAGTCAGCTCGTCAGTAAGCTGTGAGATGGTCCTGGGGCCGGAGCTGCCCTCCTGGACTTGGTTTATGGCCCGAATTTCGGCCTTCCTCTTTCTCCTGGATATGGAGGATCCCCCGTCCTGGAGACCTCCTGCAGCTCCGATCTCCTCCTCAAGAACCAAGAGTTCCCGAGTAGGCTCCATGTTTTGCTGAGGTTGGGGAGGTGCCCTCCGTCTGTGATGGGGACCAGGTTGGTCTTTTTCCTCCTCCTCGTCATCGGAGGTAGCCCTCCTCTCGAACCTCGGTCTCTTAACTGGGGCCTTCTTCACGAACTCGGCCAATTTCCCCTCCTCGTAAAATTTCCAGAGTTGCTTGAGGAGGTCTCGATACTCGCTGGTGAAGTGGCTGATGGACTGATGGTAGGCACAGAATTTGTTGGGATTGAGCTTCGTGCGGTCCTGGCGGATTCGCCTTGGCTCTTCCAGCATGGCCTTTCCTTTGACAGCAGTGAAGACGTGGTCGACGGAGAGAGTGAGGACCTGGTTGAGCTTTTCTTTGAGCTCATTTCCCTCGCCAAAGGCTTTTAAGTTCCGGGGAGCTTTGTAGGCGCCCCCGGACTTCCCATGGGGTTTCCTTTCCTCGTGGGCACTAACTTCTTTCAGTAGTGCCTCCTGCATAGCCGTGAACACCCCGCCTTGTGACGGAATTCGCTGTAAGTGTTGGGACATGCGAGGTGCATCTCTTTCCAGAGGTCGGTACCCCTCCTGAGTCCGGCCATCGCTGTGATGACCTTGGTGTCTTCACTCACCGGCTCGCCTTCCAGCAGGATTTTGTCGAACCTTTCCAGGTACTGCTGGTCGGTCTCGCTCTCACCTTGGTGGATGTTGGCGAGTCGGTGTTTCTGGGTAAGGTAGGATCCGAACCCAGAGAAGTGGGCTAGGAACTCCTGTGAGAGTTGGCCAAATGAGCAGATTGACCCCGGGGCGAGTGAAGAGAACCATCGGTGAGCTCGATCCCCTAGGGTCAGCGGAAAGTTCCGGCACTGGGTGGAGTCAGTGGCACCGACCGAAATCATGAACTCCGCGTACTTGGCTAGGTGGACTTTCGGGTCCGATTCGCCTTCGTATGCGGACATCACCGGGAATTGAATTTTCTTCTGGACCGGTGCGCGGAGGATGGCAGGTGCCAATGGAGAGGTGGGGAGAGCCGTGGCGTCAGGTTCGCCAGACTTGGCTGCTACTTGTGCTTGTAGCATTTCAACGGCCTTTTTCAGTGAGGCCAGCTCGTCATCTCGGGTCACCTCCGGCGGAGGGTGCTCAAAGGTTGTGCATCACACGGACGCACGTCCCCGAGGTGCCTCACTCTGGGGTGATCTCTCAGTGGCGGGCTGGAATTGGCGTCCACCGTGGGGGCCTAGTCGGTCAGTGGCGGGTCTCCTCAGCCTTTCGTGGGCTGATCTGCGTGGCTGCTGATCGGAGTCCCCATGGGATGCAGCTGGGGCCGCCGTACGCTCATTCTCTTCGTATCTTGGGCCCAGGCGGCCTTGGAGGACTTCCCTCCTTTGAGATTAGTGGGTGCCAGATGCCCCGGTGTAGGCCGACTCCCTTCCAGTGCAGGGAGCAGGACCCTCCTCCACCATTTTGGCCTTGCCGGTTCTCTCCCTGCACTGGCGAGCCTGTGCCGAGCTCGCCTCCTGCTCGGTGGGGAGTACGCTGTAGTCCCCTCTGGTTTGGGTGCCTGGTCTGCTCCCGGGTTTCGGCGGCTGGAGCTCGCCTGGGTACTAGGGCGAGCTCGTCCTGCTGTCGCTGCTGCAACCTTTGTAAGGTCGCGATGGTGCATTGGAGCTCGTCAGGATTGCTGACCAGGTCCCTCAGAGCGGGGGCCAAGTCCTCCTGGGTCACCGCAACTCGCGGAGGTCGTGGAGCTGTGGTGCTCTTCTGGGGAGGTGGTTGTGAGGTCTCCACCACCTGGCGTGAGGTCTCCACCTCGGCCTGGTTTTGATCACCCCCTTTAGACCTTCCCGCAGCGGCGGAGGCCTGTCCCTTGGCGGCTTGAGTGTTAGCCATTTTTGGGTTTCGGAGGGGGTAGCTTGCTGCAGGTCACCGAGATGGAGGGAGGTCGCTGGAGTGGTAGAGGTCGCCGGTGCGGTGGTTGTCCAGCTTAGGTGGAGCCGTGCAAGTTTTCGTCTAGCCTCGCGTGTTGACGAATTATCTGAAATTCGGTTTATTCGTGTGCACGCGCGCGTTTGAAAACTTGTTCCGGGCAGATTTCGTGAAATCCGAAAACCTGGGTTTTTGTCCGGAAATCTGGGTTCTTCGTTCAAGGGATGAAGGTGTATGTGTATCTTCAAGTGTTCTTGGGTTTTATCAAGAACACCTTCAAATCTTCAAACCTTCAACCAAACCCTAACTTTTTCGTTCTTGAATTTTTTTTTTTTTAAATTTTCAGATTCGACAGAGCCCTCCTTCTAGCGCCAAATTGTTGATAGAATTTATTAATCGTGTTTGTTATGTGGCTAGTTATAACATGTTAATTCCATCAAACAATAATCCAAGAATTTGTGTTCTTGGATATAATATGAGGAGGGAGAGTAGAGAGTTTAGAGAGAGAAATATTGTAATGGGCACTGTATTGATTTTTAGAATTGTGTGAATAGTACAAGAAAGGTCTTATTTATAGGTGTGTGAGTGTGAGACGGCACCTTACGAGCCTATGTGGCTTCCGGTGTTGACGAGGGTTCCTTACCCTCGTCTTGGTCTCTCACACTGCTTCCTTTATCATGCCTCGTCCTACTACTATGCCTTAGACTGGATGGGCCTCATTAAAAACCTCTCCGTAAACCACCCTTGTGGATAAACCGGACGGAGGGAAAAAGAGCGCACCATCGGGGTCCTATTTGACTAATAGGCGAGCTAGTCGGCGAGCGGAGATGGGCTACAGTGGTTTGGGTGAGCTCTAGGGCGAGCTCCAGTGCCTTGTGTGGCTTACGGATGTTATGCGATGATGGAACTCGACGAGGCCTTCCTGGGGATACAAGGCGAGCTCTAGGATGACAGAGATGACCCCTTTTGGGCGAGCTACGCAGGTGAGTCATCTCCATGTGGGCGAGCTCCGCACCTTTAAGGATCTGGGTGGGTCCTGACGACCTGCCAAACCTTGGTGATTATTCATATACGAATGGTACTAGTTCGCCAGTCCAACAATTATAATTAAGAAACATAATGTTTTTAAAATTTCAACCCGATATATATTTATCATCTCCGACCGGCCACTGATGATGTATTTCGCCTGAGTGAATAAAAGTTTTTCATGCTGACGTACATCCATAAATTTTAGAAATTCAAACCTCCAATGTTGAGATTTTGAAGAATTTGGTACGATTTGGGCAAATTTTTTCTAGGGATTTTAGGTAATTTTTCAAGTATTTTGTGAATCTGATATTGAACGCTAAAACATATAAAAATATTTTTTACTTCTACAGGAAGAAAATATTTTTAAATAAAAAGTATTGTTATTTCATATATATGCATATAATATATAATGTGGAATTAAATAAATAATAAGATAATTAAATGTGTGTACGCGCGTCAATGTGGTAAAATTTCACACGCTCCGATGAGACACGCCATATGTTGCTAGCCAGAGATAAAAAAATAAAAAAAACATGTATAGAATTGAAATTCCTTAAAAATTTAGATTTTTTAATAATAATCGTGAAGCACAAAATTAAATTGAACGTTGAGTAAAAATTGTTGCATTTTTATAGAACTAACCTTAAAATATATAAGAAATGTTTTTAATTATATTACATTTATATAAAAATGCAATTGTTATAAAAATGAAAGTTCCATTAGAATTTATGTCCAAACTAAATATTTTATTAAAAAAAGTAAGAAGAAAAAAATCACTATATTTACATATAGTACACACGTGATAGTAATTTTAGTATCAACACAACCAACCAATTATCTACATTTTAAAGATCAATAATCATAATTACAAACCTATATTTAACAAAATCAGTTAACAATTATTTTTTTACCTTTAAATTGAATTTATAATTCATATATATCTTGAAATTCAAAATTCAAATCTTAGATTTTATTTTTAAAAATGAATTGTTTTCTATTGATATTATTTATATGAGTTGGATTAAGATTTTTTTAAAATGTGAGTGTCATTTAATTTTGTTAATAATTTATGTTTATATTAGTGAATAGTTTTATTTATATTATTAATGTAATAACTCTGAGATATTCATATATACATTATCATGTCAAAAATTAAATTACTATATTAGAAAAAATTGAATAAAAGATTAGTGGGGGAGGTGGACCATATGCATTTAATTAAAATTAAACTCACAATTTTAATTATAGTGATAAAGTTAGATAATAATTTTAAATTGGTATTTTTTAAACACAAAAACTTATATGAAACGTTTCACGGTGTGAAACGATACTATATTATTAAATGAGTCAAATAAAAGCGCGCGGGTCGGGTTGGGTTAATTAGGCGGATCCGATTAAATGGAAACGGGTTATTCATATATCAATTTAAAATCTGATTTCACTCTTTCCTTTCTTTCGTTTCGTTTTCTCTCTCGTTCTCGCGTTCTTCTTCTCGACGGTTTCACGATGATTTCTGGCGTTTCTTTGGTTCTTCCACCGTTTCCGACACTATATTTGCAGTTTAAGGTATTTTTTGTTAGATTTTCATCTTTGTTTCAAGTTTTTTTCCATTGTTTCAGAGTAAAATATGTTACTAAGTGAAATCTAGGGTTTTTGTGTTGTCTATACTTCTTGTTTTTGTGTTCAGACGTATTTTTGTTGAAAGTTTTTTCGTATGCTTTAAACTCTAGTTTTTTGTTCTTTTTTTTGTCGATCAATGTGTTTGCGAAGAGTTTCTGTATGTTTTATTATTCAAATGTATTTTCGTATTGTTTGAAATTTTTGTGTTAGATGCTCTGCTTAATGTTAATGCTCTGTTTTTTTTATTTAGTTGGTGTTTTATGTTTAGTAACACAAATATTTTTATATAGTAACATGTATTGTTGCTATATAGTAACATAAACTGTAACATAGATTTGTGTTGTTTAGTAACACACATTTATTTTTTTAGTAACATGTTATTCTGTCAGTGTTGTTATTTATTGTGTTGTAACATTTATATTATTTATTTGTAACACAAATATTTGTATGTAGTAACATAAATAGTAATACAGTTTTTTCTTGTTTAGTAGCACAGTTTTTGTTCTTTAGTGACATATAATTCTGTCTGTTTTATTATTATTGTGTTGTAAAATGCTTTTTATTGATTTGTAACATGAATTTTTTTAATTAGTAACATGAATATTATTATATAGTAACATAATTATCTGATATGTAGTAATCTGTATATTATTGATTTGTAACATTAATATTGTTCAATTGTATTACAGATTATAAAATGGGCAAAAAACCAGATCGGTCCTTTGCACGTGATTCACCTGTTTTGTTGATTAAAGGTCATGTTGCTCCATCTAAGAGGCGGCGTAGGCATGGTTCTAGTAAGAGCACAGCCCTTGTAACTGTATCATCTCAACCAAATAGGTATGCTTCTTTTTATATATATATTGTATTTATAAATATTTTTTCATTTTCAGAGAATTCACTCCTCATAGTAGACCTACTTCTGTCTTTGAGTTGGTTCAAAGTTTGAACAAAGCTCAGAAAGAAGCTGTTAGGAGCATAGGTTTTGGTGGTTTACTTAATTTACATCTGACAAGGCTTAGTGGGTATCCAATGCTTAAGTGGCTTGTTGATAATTTTAATCCTCACAGTTGGCGATTGTCGGTTGGTCGTTTGGGAAGTTTTGTTATTACTCCAGATGATGTACATGATATTTTTATGATACCGAGGAATGATGGTTGTGATGTACCTATTTTTAACCGAGGTGAAACTAATCTTTTACTTGAGAAGTACAGTGAACTTTATGGCATTAGAATTTCATCGAAGTTGACGGCTCTTGCTGATATTTTTAAGAAGAAGTTGAAGGATGGTGGTGATGATTTCAAGCGTTTGTTTGTATTTTTTGTTATATATGTCTTCATTGTTTACTCCTGCATCTAATCATTTGGTTTGTAATCCTGGGATTTTGAAGGCTATTATTGATGTGAGCAATATATCAAAGCTTGACTGGTGTTCTTATGTCTTTAACAAGTTGTGTGAGAGTGTGGATTCTGTTCGGATGAATAGTACTCATAATGTTACAGTATGTTTGCTTATTCTTCAAATTGCTTATCTTCACCGTGTTCAGTGGAGAGGTGTTGAATTGTCGTCTGCTATCCCTTTGATTCAACACTGGGATGATTTGAATTTGCATGCTCGGTGTAAGCAGGAGTCTGATGCTGGTTTATACGGCGATGGGGATCTTGTTGTTAATGTTTATCCGGTTACAAGAAATGGATGTTTCAGGGTGCCGAATAAAGGTGATTTGAAGTCTTCTGTCTTTGGAAATGTTGAGGTAACATACTTGTAACTCAATAGTAACATCTATTTGTTTTATATAATAATTTTTGTTATGTATGTTTATAATAATTAATTATTGATTAATAATTCATTTTATAGGGTTTATGTATATTAGTTGAGTTGTATTCTGCATATTATTGGATTGTAACATGCGTATTATTTGATTGTAACACATATGTTAATGTATAGTAACATATATTTTATTATTTTTAAATATAATTCTAATGACCAAATTGTGAAGGCTGATCAGGTTTTGTGTCCTGAAAGAAGTGTGAAGAAATCAAATGATTTTGTTCTTGTTCGTGATGATGTTGCTGAAGTTCAGTTGAGGAGGAGTACAAGGAAAGGGAAGGCAAAGGTAATAGTTGAAAGTGATGAAAACGAGGAAGAAGAAGAAGATGTTGATGTTTGCAGTGATGATAGTGAGGATGAATAAGAGGATGAAGAAGAAGAAGATGGCGAAGAAGAAATTTCTGAGAAAGAAAGAGAATTAGAAAAAGATGGGACACAAGAGACAATTGTTCCAGTGAAAGAGGTTATTCATGATGATTTGAGCCAGGTTAATGTTGGAAAAGATGGAGAGGAGGGAGAAACTGCTGCTGATGTGGATGAACAAGGGAATCAGAGTGGGAGTGAGAGTGATGACAAAGAAAGTGAGGAGGATGGTGAAGGAATGGAGCTTGAGTCTGAGAAGCAAAAAGATGATAGAAGTGAGGACGCTGATGAAGCTGTTGATGAGTTTGCTGATTCTAAAGAGAGTGATGACAAGGAAATGGAGGTTGAGTATGAGAAGGAAAAAAATGATAGAGGTGAGGATGTTGATGAAGCTGGTGACAAAGAGATTGGTGACAAGGGAATGGAGCTTGAGTCCGAGAAAGAAAAAGATGATAGAGGTGAGGATGTTGATGAAGCTGGTAATGAGTTTGCTGATGAAGTTTTTAATGATGCTGCTGATGAATTTAATGATGGAGGTGTTGAAGATAGTGGTGCAGAGATTGATGAAGAGGTTGTTCCTTTTAATAACTTGATCTCAGGTTTTGGTAACCCATGTGGGTTTTTAAATCCCTTTATTGAGATGGAAAAAAACAATTTGGTTGGATTGCAGCACCATGAAATTGAGCTGGTTGACTACGTATTTAATTATAATGACAATTTGATGTAAGTTCTCTTTTCTCATATTTATAGTAACACCATTTTTAATATATAGTAACATATGAAAATGATAAAAGTAACAAATTTTTTTATTTTCAGTGAGGAGTTTTTGTTTCGAAAATTGCATGTATCTTGTCTCTCGAGAAGATATGATAATCATGAAGCCACAAACTGAGATTGCGCACAATATGTTGAATGCTGCTTGTTTTATGGCTTGTTTTGAAAGCTCAGTTTCATCATCTTCTTCTGTTGTATCTCGGTTTGTTTTTGGGCTGGATTATAGTGTAAGTTTTTAAATTTTCATTCTTTTTTCTATTTTTTTTGTTATTGCATTTGTAAACTTTATTTTGTATAGTTTTTTTTTTTTTAGATACCACTGAATGATATAATGAGGAATGTTCTTTGGCTGATAACGAAGCTTAGGTTTTTGGTGGATGGAAGAACTGGGTTGAGACAACATCTGTTGACAAGTTTATGACTGCTGATATGGTAAAAATTTTATAAAAAATTAACATTTTTATTGTATAGTAACATAAATATTTTTATAAAGTAACATATATTATTACTATATAGTAACATAAATATTAAAATTGTTTTATGTTCTTTAGTAACTCATTTTCTATTATTTATTTATATGTAAGCCTGTTAGAATAATTATTTTACTTGTGATATACGTATTATTGATTTGTAACATTTATATTATTGTTTTGTAACATATATTTTTACTATATAGTAACATTTTTATTTTTATGCATACTCTTTTTTTTACAGATTTTCCTGTCTTTCTGTGTATATGATCACTATGCACTGGTTGTTTTTAATTTCTCTCTGGGCAAGATGCAGTATTTGGATAATCGTATCCATGTTGTGCAGCAGACGTATGATGATTGTGTCTTGTTGCTGGTTAGTTTACAAATATTCTTGTTTTTCATTATATTCAAATGAAACATTTTTAATATTTTTGTTAATTTTCAGAAAGAGTACATGGGGAAATTCTTGGGTGATATGAAGCACCCAAAGGCTGGGTTGGTTGAGAATTTTTCTGTTCAAACAATGAGATTTGCTTGGAGGTCAGATGAGCAAAATAATGATTGTGGGGTGTTTCTGATGAACCATATTTTTAATTTTCAAGGTGAAGTTTACAACTGTCCAGAGCTCTGTAAGGTAAATTTTTTTTTTCTTTTGTAACACATTTTTTATAAAATAGTAACACAGTAATGTCTAATTAGTAACATAATTTTTTTTTGCAGGTTGCTTTCAGGATCTTTTTAAGGTGTTCTTTCTTTTCAAAGTTTGTGTCATCGGATGTGAATTCACAGAGGTGTAATGTTTTTAAGAAGGTGTTGGATTTTTATGTTAATAAATCTGCTCTTATTGCTGCTTCAAAAGAAGATGCCATGGGGGAGAAAAAGAGGAAAAGACATGAACCTGTTGTGTACAGCAAGAGAATTCTTAGATCGAATAGGAACAAGTAGTTTTTTTATGACTGTTGTCTGGTTGTTGGGTTGGGTGTTATGTAACATATTGATACTGTGGTTGGTTTCTGTTAACATGATGAACCTGTTAACAGTTTTTGTTTCTGATACTTTGGTTGATTTGATGTGGTTGTGCAGGTGGTGAATATTTATGGGTTGTGAATATTTTATGATTCAATGGGGGGTGTATGTGGTTGGGGGATTTGATAGATCTGATTACTATTGACAATTGTTCATTTTGATAGTTTTTTGTGGTGGGGTAATCAGGAGACTTTTTGTATATATTTATGGGGTAAGGAATGTATATTTTCTTTGATATAGTATATTAGTGTTGTTGTAGGAATGAAGGTTTGTATGTAGTTTTTTGTATTTAGTGTTGTTAATACACTTAATATTTCTGGTATATGTTTTTGAAGTATTATGCTTATATCTTCATTTATCTGATGTTATTCTTTACATTTTTTGCTTCACATGTTTATTTTTTAGATATTATATTGTGTTGGTAATTGACCCAGCATAAGGTATAAAAATTTTAATAGTAACACACTTGTTTTTATTAACCAGGTGGGTTAGCTCACCTGGCCACCGGGCTCCTCACTTGAATGAGTGACCTGGGTTCGATTCCCTTTGGGAACGAATTAGGAGGGAGATATAAGGTTGGACTTGGAGATATGGGGTGTAAGGAGACTTGGTGAACTAACTTCTAACTACTAACAACTAACATTTACCGATAAAAAAAAAAAACACACTTGTTTTTATTAAATACTCTAATATTTTTTTATGTAATATACTCTTATATGTTTTTTAAAAATCAGTTATTGATCAAAATCTGGGAGTCTCAATGAAGACTATTGAGGTAATTTTACACAGTTTTTAAATTAGGAATTTTTATTAGTATTAACACATTTTATTCTATAAAGTAACATATACATAAGTTAATAGTAACATATATTTATGTTAAATGTAACATATATATATAGTAACACAATTTATGCTATTTTGTAACATATTCCCAAGTTAATTGTAACATATATTTTAATGGTGATTCCAAAGTCATTAATATAACAACAAGTTAAATTTAAAATACCAAATTATTTTGTAACATATTTTTTTATATTGTGTAACATGAACTAAAGGAAAAAGTAACATAAAGTTTCAGTAACACAATTCATCCTATTTTGTAACACTTATTAAAGACAAATGTAACATAGTTTTTTTGTACAGAATTCAACATATTTGTTGTATAAACTTTAATATTTTTATTTTATAAACTGAATGTAACATAATTTTTGTTATATTATAACATACATGTATTCATTTAGTAGCATAATTTTTTTTTAAATTACACTTAATAAGTAACATGTATATAAGTTAATATTAACATCCATATTTTTATTTAGTAACCCAATATATGTGAAAATTAACATAATTGCAATATGTAACATCAAATATTATATTTTGTAACCCATACTTCTTCATTTAGTAACACAATTTTTTTAAAGATTTTTTCAATGTGTTGTTCTTTTAATTATACTTACAGATTTAATTCTGTAACATATTTTTATTTATTTTTAAAAAGTAACACCAAGTGTTCTATGTTGTAACATACATATTTTAATATAGTAACATATATTAATAGTAACATGTATATGTTCATTTAGTAACATAAATATGTTAATAAAGTAACATATATTGATAGTAACATGTATATATTAATCGTCTTGTTTTCCTTGCTTTTTTCCCTGATTTGGTGTTTTAGATCTCATTTATATGATTTTCTTTGGATGTTGATCGGATTTATGCATCTGTTGCTGTCGTTTGTTGGCTGTTAATACTGTGTTGTCGCCGTTTTTTCTTTTTTCTGTCGATTTCTTGTTCTGAAATTCAGGGTATGCGCTGAGTAAGGATCCGCGAGTTTTTTTTTATTTTGACCCGGTTTGACCCGCCGGGTCATTGGGATCCGTGCCTTTTTTTTATTTTTTACCCGTTTCACGCCGTGAAACGTTTCACATGAGAGTTCCTCATTTTTAAAAGCATTATTTTTATATTGTTATAAATTTTTTGCATAATAGAGTAAATATGAGTTGAATAATAGATTTTTTTGCATATTGTACCAATTTGAAAATAGTGTTTTAAAATATACATTAAAATGTACCATTTAAAATTTTATATAATATTTATTATATGTTATTACAGAATATAAAATAATTGATTGAATTTGTACAATAATTATCACAAAAACTAAACATAGAATTTTTGTAAGAGGACAATTTTTGTTCGTGGGTAATTTTATGTTGTCACGTCCAAAATAATAGCAAAAAAAAGACAATTGGCTTAATTTATAAAGAAGTCATTCATGATTAAAAAAGAATCATATATAGTATGTATAAAATTAAATTTGATTTTTTTTAATGTATAGAAAAGTATAAGAAAATAGGATGGTTTGCATATAGGTTCAAAAAAATTATTATATTTATGATAGAACCTGTGACTTAGAATCCTAGAAACCTAAGAAAATATTCTTAGATTACCCTAGTAATCAGCATATACATTGTAAAGAGTTGATATCTCAATATCAATATTTTTCATAATAATCCAAAGGGCTTACAATCATTATATATAATCTGAAACTCTTGGGCTAATTAAGTAATAAATAAGAAATAAATGAGTCAATATAAATTTCAAAGATAAATTAAATTGATTCAACATTCATTGAATCAATTCAACTCTTGAAATTACTTCTTTTCTTGATGTTTCATTTTCCGTGCATAGACTTTAGTGATGGGTGGACTTGCCACCTTGGAAATCCTAACATCACTCCCCCCGTTGACAAGAACCTTGTCCTCAAGGTTAAAAGCTGGAAACTTGGTACGTAATTCATCAACCAGCTCCCATGTTGCATCATCTTTGGACATGGAGGACCAGTTGACCAGAGCTTCCAACTCCCTTCTGCTTTTTGTGACTCGCCAGCGATACTCTAGTACTGTTTCTGGTTGAAAAACTGGAACACCATCTGTAGAATACGG
>JAPKLY010000062.1:214096-307013 GCA_026898435.1 Prunella vulgaris
TAATAATAATAATAATAATAATAATAATAATAATAATAATAATAATAATGTCAATGTCGTGTGGGTGTGAAACTTTATCAGCTAATCGTGCCAAATACGGTGTTCATGATCGTGATGAACCGTGAATCTCGCACCCTAACCGTGTTATTCTCATCTCTCATTTGACCCGAATATGTTTTCACTTGGATTTCTGTACTTTTTTTTTTTTTTTTGGAGAGAGAGTGGGTGGGGAGGAGACGAGGAGTTACATAAATATTCATGGCGTGAGCACAAATCTATGTTGTTGGATTGCGGATACGATAGTTCTCGTATCATACGATACGAAATTTTATTTAAATTTAAAGTAAGTGTCATATTGTCATTTAAATTATATAAAATAATAAAAATTAATTAAAAAAAAATATATATAATACTACCTCCGTCTAGTAGGAATTTGTGAGTGTGCACGTAAATCAATATTTTTTTTTTTTAGTAGTGTATAAATTTGTATGGAACGTTCAAATAAGGGAAGTATGCAAATTCCTGTGGGACAGGGGGAGTAATTAACAAGTTGGACGTGTGGGGCGGATTCGAGTATCCGTTAATCGAATTCGCCACATGGTAACCAGAAACTCAACGTGGAGAATCATATACGCATTTTCGGAAATCTCACCCTATTTAAGGGGCTTATGCGAATTGAATATTGCATTATAATAATTTTAGAAGAATTCATGCCACCTATGCACAAATTATATGCAAATATACAAAAATTTATGGGTTTTCAGATATTAAAATATTTGCATGATTGACTTATTAAGCATTATAAAAGTTTCTCTATTAATGAATATATCAGACTGGGGCATGTTTGGTAATATATTATTACTAATGACTAATTTTACGTAACTAAAAATGATATCAATAGTTTTTATTATATCGTACTATTATCAAATTAAGAGTGTAAAAGAAAATACACACAAAATAACAAATAAAATTTTATAGTAAAATTTAATTACAATATATTTTTTCATATGAAAAACTTTAATCATATAAATTTTTTGGTAAAGTATTATTTAAACTACTTTTATTATATAAACCACAAAGTGATACAAAGTTTATATTTATGAATTTATTTTTTTACCTTGTTAAAAAGTTGTTCATGATATGAATCGTTTTCACACAATACCTACTCGTCATCCTTGTTATCCTAGAAACTTTATCCTTGACAAATATGATTTGTATTATATTATCACTACCACATAATGATCTTTTGTATATACAACTTGGACTTCGCCTGCACTTCATCTCTATTATTGGCTTCGATTTCGGGAATTTTTTTTGTATGCTGAATATTGGGTCTTCGATTCTATCGCCTGATTGCATAGTCGTTTAGACTGAATCTTCTATTGGCTTCAGGCCCAGCTTGTCAGGGCGGGATCCACGGACTTTGTTTATCTCTGTTGCTTAAGCCTCACCTTGCATGTTTTTAACGAATATATATTTTTATCTTAAGAACCAAATGAGTCAATCTCTAATAATAATTTAATATAAATTTATTGTTATTATATACTATATTTTTAATAATGCATTATGGATAGAAGAATTATTATTATTTATATATTTGTACAATTATTAGTTATATTGATTTTATTTTTATATTTAAATATTTTATTTAAAGAACATAATAAAATAATTTTTGTCAATAATAAATATTATTGTTATAAATTATATTTTTGAAAATTTATATTACTGTTGAATTTATTATATTATAATTTATATTATTGAAATATACTATATTATTATTTATAATATAGAAATTATTAAATTAATATTATTAAATAAAAATTGATTCCAAAACAATGGAATAGCTAATACCACCGTGTTTGAAAGGAATGACTTTTTTCTTTTTTACTTTTGGAAACATCTTTCCTTTTGTTGATCCCAAAACAAGTAAACAGGTGTATAGGACTTCTTCCTTTTTTACTTTTGGAACCATCTTTCCTTTTGTTGGTCCAAAACGAGCAAACAAATGTATGAGGTTAAATACACCTGCATTTACAAAATAAAACTTTGATAAAAACCTCTTTTAACACATTGATGGTACTATGTGTATAAACAGGTTACTTATGTCGAATACTCAGAATAGCCTAAGTTTGAAAATTTTCCTACTAGTTGGCGCACTAGCATGTTAGTTAGATTACTATCAAACTTAGCTTTAATAGTGCATGTTAGTTAGGGCTCATTTGGTTCGTAAGATATAAGTATCTATCCGTAAAAAATATGCATATTTTCGACGGATAGATACTTTTATCTTATGAACCAAATGAGCCCTTAGATTACTATCAAACTTAGCTTTAAATGCGGAAGTATGGACCCTTTTAAAAGCTCGTTTTAGCAAGAAAATATATACCCAACACGCACTAAGTAGAAAAATAGTAAAAGTCACATGTTATTTATAGTAGTTCGGAGTTAATTCCCTGCGTCCACTTTCCTGATTTGACAGGAGAATTCCTTCAGCTGGAATTTCTTGATTTAGAGTACCAAGGGACACTGATCAAGAACACAACTTAGCTTGATCCCTAGGATTATCCCGAGTCCTAGTTCTCACCAGATTTTAGACTGAAAACTTGTGCAGCTTACTTTCTACTCTACTCTCAACCTAAATTTTGAGGTTTTAGTCCCAAGTGGGTTCCAACTAGGTTGAGATGACCCTTACAATGATGAATAGAGTCTGGGCTAGGCTATCTCTCTAGGTTTTGGATTTTCACAGTGTACACTAATAGCTAAATAATTGAACCACCAATGTGTACATTAACAACGGTAATACTAACATCAACACTCAAACTGCTAATCTAAGCTTGCGGGTGCTCATCAGATCTTCAAATATCCAACCAAAGAGTAAATGAAATGACTGGATAAAGGAATTGCTAGAAAATCAATTATCCACCTTTGTTAACAAAGCAGGTGATTCTTAAAGATTCGTCTCTTTACCAGCATCATTCAACTCGACTTTTTGTATATAACTTTTTCACTTCTTCCGTTGAGGATCCCGACTAAGTCCGTGTTTCTTTAGAGTTCTGATGTAATCTCTCATGTGAGAAAACTTATTGCTACCAAGATCATAGAAGTAGTCCCATGTGAAGATCCCCGTTTTATGCAAGTCGTCAAAAAGTAATCTGCACTATCCACACAAAACAAAGTCATGAGTATGCAATAGGGAATTCTTCTAGAACAGGGCTTCTGGATATTCAACAAATTACATACCTCACCCCATAGTTTCCCACAGGTTCTGCAGACATGATTCCCACGTGACGCCTCCCAGATATAACCTAATCCAGGCTCAAGTTATCCTCATAGCATTGAAATGGAGACATCTACAAAATGCTTTACTTATATAGCATTATTTATGGATGATGAAAGTAAAGCAGTGTCCACCCATTACCTTTTCTCCTCTGATAGATCTAATTTTACTGTCAACTGCAGGGCTATATATTCTCAAGTATTCAGCTGAAAGGTTGTACACATGACCATTATCAAATTCCACCTCCACCTGGAAGAATATCCAGAAGGTAAGAAAATGTTAAATACAATATCTTTAAGTAGCATGTATCATAATTCCATCTCCCAAAATAAAATGAGCAAAAATATAATGCGTTCGAGCAGTTTAGCTTCAGAATTTCATATGCTTCATACCAAATCACTTACGGTATTGTCAATGAAATACGGAGAGGGGATACAGTAAGCCCTTCATACGTGTAAATAACAGAGTTTTCTCACTGATGTTTTCAGCTCCCATCATTCTTATAACTTTCAATGCCACAATATATTACAATGACATCTTGGATTCACATTTTTGTGTTTAACTTGGCAAATCATGATACTAGAGCATTGCATTCAATGGACTAGGAACAAGATTCAGTTTGTGACAACCAAGATTAACATTCTATGTTTCATGTCAAAATGTCAGTTAAAATGTGTCCTACAGGACAAGTTGGGAGACTTAAAGATGAGAGAGAGTTGGGCATCATATTAACTTTCACATCTCACACAAACATGAATACAGAAGCTCCATATATGCTCATATCTGGGCTGAGTACAGAGTATGAGAATTTTTCAACAAAGCTAACAGAAAAAAAATGTTTTGAGTACAGCAATTATAATCAAGCAAATAAAGCTGCTTTCTTCTTCATGAATCATAGCTATTCCGGTTATGCTTAAACAACCTTCAATTTCCTCATTACATATCCTCTTTAGACACAATGAACATTTAATTTTTCTAAAACACTTCAGAAAATGACAATCAGCACAAAATTAACATAATATTGAACGCAGTGGCAGTGCAATTCAGCAGGAAATTTAGTAAAATAATCGTAAAAGAATTACAAATTGAGCTTACAGATTTAGGAGCATGAAGAGAAAATTTGGTGAGGTGAGGGCAGTCAGCGACCATCTGTACGCTTCGAATAGCTCTCTCTAATGTCCTCCTCGTCCCCATCTTTAAAAAAAAGTATGTGTTTACACTCACTCATATAAAAATGACACATATACCTGAAAAGGCATGCATCCACCCCTCAATTTTTGAATATTTTGTCCTGAATTTTCATAATTTTACGCTACCATCGAGATCGCTGGTGACCGGACCCTGAAAAACAAGTTCATAAAAATACACAATTAAATATTCAAAGATCGCTGGTGACCGGATATGGCCAACAATACGACGCCTATTAATCCACAGACTGCGCTCGCTACCATGTGAACACCATGTAACCCAAAATCTCCTTACCTCTGTTACACTGTCACATACCAAAATCATTAAACCCAAAACCACTTCCAAAAGGATTCGTTTTCAATAACCTGGAATATCCTCGATACCTTCCCTTTCCCCTCGATCAATAAGCTCTCGTCGCCGCTGATATTGATACGCGCGACCGAGCCTGCACGCTGCGCGAAGGAGACAACACCGAACTCCGCGACGGCGACCGACGCGGCGCGCGACGGAGAGGCGCGAACGCAGTACGACGACGCCGGACTCCGCGACGCCCTCTGAACGGAGACGGCGACACGAACGATGATGCGCGGCGCGACGGAGAGGCGAACGGAAGCGTGACGGAGATTGACGACGGAGACGCGACGGCGAACGGCGGTTGCGCGAAACAGTTGGACGTCCACCGACGAATTGATATCCGGCCAACGACTTTCCCTATTTGTTCGACATAATACTTTTCTGTGCGGACCACTTTGTTTTGAAAACCACAAGTCTAAACCCTTGTTTTTCTTAAAATGGTTCTGTTCAATTCCAAACCCTTGTTTTTTTGGGATGAGTTATAGTATATAATTCAACAAAGTTATTGTATACCTATTTTTTTTTTTAACTTATATATAAATTATTCTTTTTTAAATGAAACTATTTTGTTGGGTCTGTTTAATTCCAAATGGACCTTTTTAATTTGACATATATTTTTCAGTTTATATAAAATTTAATTTGTTTTTAAACCTTATTTATTAATAAAGGCCTAAGTTATATGCATTCACGTCTATTTAAAGTACACATATTTTATAATTTTATTAAATAAAAAATATAATAATTATTCTTTTGATTTTCTCTCATAAAATACGCAGGAAAATGAAATGGAAGAAGAAAAAAATAAGTCAAACAATTTTTATTTGAATTATAAAAAAAATTCCAAAAACCACTAGAAAAATCTAAAAGAAAAAGCAAAAAAGCAAAAATAAATAATAAATTAAAAAATCAAATATCTTTATAAAAAACCAAACAAAAGTTTCTCATTATTTTTCAAAAAATATATACTTTTTTGGAAAAAAATAAGAAAGAAGAAGGTATAATTAGATTAACAATTTTTTTGAAAGTGGTAAATTTTCGAAATTTTTTAGAAAATTTTACTTTTTTCCATATAATCAGAATTGAATAAAAATATGCACTTAAATATAGAAATATAAATTGAAAGGGAAGAAGAATAGGATGAATGAAGATTGGGGAATGAGGAATGAGGAAGGAGAAAAAAACATTCGTTATTATTCTTACCGTTTCTATTCCATTTTTTGAAATCTTATCATTCTTACTCTAATTTTTCAAAGTCTTAGTGCCGCAATGAATGAAAGGGAGTGCCTCGCAATTGGAGAAAGCAGCACCATCGGGTGGTCATTGAAGTTCGAACCAAAATTTGGTAGAGAGTAGGCGGGATCGAACTTGTTAATTCTGCATCAAATCGGAGTGACTCTGATGGAATAAATTACATGAACTGGGTGGGATAATATTGAGATTGATTCGTGGATGTGAGAAAAGGGAGAGAGAAAGAAGAATGTGAGAAGAAATGAGGGGAGAAAGGACAAACACATAGGGATGTGGGTGCACATGAAAAAATATAGATAGAAAAGAAATAAAATTAATAATTTGTGAGGTGTATACTCATCATAAAATGAGTGTGCTCATTATGTGTGTGTACTACAAATATAAGTGGGTGCATATAACCTGGGCCATTAATAAAACCTTGAAGCCCATACTAATAATTATTTGTTTTGGGCTTGAAGTCCATTAATAAAGTTCATGGATTTTATTTATTTTATTATTATTATAAATAAATAGGCAACTTTATGTTGCCATTATTTGGGTTTGAAGCCCATTAATAAAGGTCATAGATCAGTAATAAAATACAAGCCCAATTTGTAACCTCTAATTATTTGTCCAAAATTTTTTTAATACTCTTAGTCCGCCTAACAATTTTTTTAAGCGACACCATAATACAAAGATCAAAATTCACACCTGCCCAAAAGGCAAGAGCTTTGTTTTTTCTGAGACATCATCTCAACCAAGACCTAAAAAATGAATATCTCATTGAAAAGGACCCCAGTATATTATAGGCATCCTTGCAGGATCGTTTGCAATAACAAACTGATGTGATCCTTCCCCAAGCCCAATATGATTTGCTAAACCTCCGTTTTCAAGATTTTAAATCTATCACGGAGTACAATTTTGCCCTACACCGCATCGTATCTCAATCAAGACTTTGTAAACAGATAATCACTGATGTTGAGTTACTTCAAAAACTTTATCCACCTTTCACGCAAGTAACCATGTACTCCAGCAACAATATAAGGCCAAAAACTATACCTCCCACTCTGAGCTGATATCTGAATTTTTATTTGTAGAAAAACATATATATATATATTAATATATTAATTATATTATATATATAATAAAAAAATAAAACCTAAGTAATATGCACTACACTTATAGTACACATACACAATGCACAAAGTTAGATTAATTGTAACTAAGAATTAAAAATTAATCCACAACTCACTCAACTCAACCCTAATTAAATTCATGTTGTGGTGAACTTTATTAAATTAATGTTGCGAACTTTATTGCATTTAATTGTATTGTATCTCTTTAATTTATTGGTATTGAACTAAATATAATTGTATTGTATATCTTTAATTTGTGATGAAATATAATATTTTACATTTTAAAACTATTTGGACCGAACGGACCGAACCGAAATAATTCGGTTCGGTCCAAAACACTATTCGGTCCTGTTCGGTCCGTAGCCCACAAAAGTTCGGTCTATTCGGTCCGGTCCAAAACTGGACTGAATCGACCGAATAGACCGAATGACCACCCCTAGTATGTATTGATAAGAAAAGACATAACTAGAGCTGGCAAATGAGTCGGTCTGACCTAGCCCAGCAAGCCAAGCCATATTTACAGGCTGGCTCGGGCTGACTCATTTGCATATCGGGCCTGTAAAAATTGAGTTTAGTCCAGTCCAATCTAGCCCACGAATTAATGGGTCAGTCCGTTCCATTTTTTTAATAATAAATTTGAAAAAATTGTACTATAAATATTACATATATTGATACATAATTCATCATACTTTCACAATCCACAAGTGACAATACTAATATAAAATAGATTAAAAACCACAAGTTCGAAGATAAATCAAAATAGAAATAACGATCATTAGTCATATAATACCCAATAAGTATAGTTCTAATAGTGTAAGAAATAATACATATCTTCATTAGTCAAACGGATATCAACTAAGAGAATAAAAACCTTAAATTACTAAATTGAGATTATGATTTGAATACATTTGAAAAGGTAAAGAGAAAGAAAAAAAATTAACTCGAGAAGATTACTATGAGAACAACGGCTGCAATGGTGAAGGGAAACTTTCAAATTAAGTCTAGCTTTAATTACCAATTAATTGAACTTTAAAAAAATTATTTAATGAATTAAAATTCTATGGGGCTAAATGGGTTGTCTGTGACCCGTCGGGCCAAAACAGTCCAAGCCCATTTGGCCAGACGGACCATCTAGGGTGAGCCAAAATGATTCATTTTTTTAGGCTTTCATATTTTAAGTCAAGTCCAACCCAAATCTTGGGTAGGCCAAGTCGGCCCGTCCGGCCGGACTGTAATTGCTAACTCTAGAAACAACACATTTGAAGACACAGTGGTAAATCACACAACCTTTAGGAAAATGTGAGAATCATGAGACATTTCTAAAATTTGAGAAATAATGAGAGGGAGACCTTAAATTCGCTTTAATGGGAGACTTACTAATAGGGACAAATAGTTTACTCAAACCACATATAAGGCTACCAACTTTTAATTGTTACAACCAAGGCCAAAACAAGCTTTTGTGTACCATTGAGCTTATGTGTGTACTTGTGACTAAACGAGTGTACTATATTGTATTTAATTATACCTCGGATACTATTTGAGCAATTATGGCATTGACAAAAGCTGTGTTTGATGTGACGTGTGGCACTGTCACGTCACATCGTTTACTGTTCACATCACATCGTTTACTGTTCACATCACATCGTGTACTATTTGAGCAAATATCAGCGAAACTTGCCGATCATAAATTCCGGCGATGTGTACTATTGATTGTGCGTATGTACCATTGAACAAATTGGTGTATTATTGCTTATGTACCACAATGATTCGTAATGTACTATATATAGTATTGATTATTGTACTATTGCGTCTCTTTTCTGGCAACACAAATTTAAAAAAAATTTCGGCGACAACAATGATAATAAGTTACATTCACTCATAATTTTTCCGGCAAAAGCAGAATTATTTTATCTTCTCCGGGAGCACATTATTTTTCCGGCATCTACTATCTAACGGTGTCATACATTTAAGCCCACACACAATACTTTGTGAAAACTTATGCACAGAAGAAAAAAAAAAGGTCGAGGTTGTACTCCGTTGCTGAAACAGCTTCCCTGTTCGTGCCCAACACTGCACGGTCCGAAATCGCGTCAAACGCCACCAGGTTCAAAGCCCTCTATTCGCGGCCGTAACTCTTCCGCCAGGTACAGTACTCCACTAAATTGTGGATCCTTGAGAATAGTACGCCATTTGCCAGGCCCATGCTTAATAACTCCAGCTTTAAGAGCTGCTTCTTCCTCAGAAGTCCATTTTTGTTTAGGTGCTCCCATTAGCTTTATGTATCGACAAATTCCTGAAAACTGATCAAATTAAACTAAGAACATTACCTCAAGGACTTCCTACCAATTCATTTAAAGTAGATCAGTTCAACATTATAAGAAAATACCAACGATCAAAAGCTTGAATAAAAGACCTAAAACATGAAAAAGAAAACAGGGGATTGTTGATAAATTACTTGGGTCATTCTTAAAACAAAAGAAGCAAACACACAAAGAAGATTTCGATGTTCCCTCGGATCAGAATACAAATAAATATACAAATTCTATATCAATTACCCCAAGTTCAGTAAAAGTGGAGGCTGATGCACAAAACACAAAGATTAGGGATCGTGGAGCGGCAGGAGCAGAAACCCTAACCCTAATTTCGGAGAATGCACAACAATAACTTGAAACTGGAATCCACGCGCATATGAAAACAACAATTAACGATTATAAGATGTAATATACCTGAAAAATGGTATGTTTTAAGAAGGTTTGATTATCAGAACATTGAAGACCGACGTAATCGGAATCGAAGATTCGCAACCGTCATTAGAATCGACTCCAGCAGCCACCCAACTCCATCGCAGTCGTCGTGCGTCGCACCCTCAAGCCGCCGATCTGAAGCTCACCTTCTTCTGCAAATCGAAGCTCTTCCGCCGTCGGAACTGACACCCAAACCGCCTCTGCTATTTTAAAAACCGCTGTGCAAATCCGTGTACAGCGCCGTCCGCAACCACTGTTCGTCGCGACCTCGGGCACAACAACCCAGACCGCGCCGCCGTCCCGCTTGAAAGTTGTCCGAAGCTCCGTCGCATCCCAGCCCAGTGCTCTGTCACCGGTTCGAAGCGCAAATATGTGCCACCACAGCCCGCTGCAATCGCCAGAGGCGCCAAAATCCCTGTTTCTCATCCCATGTCGCCATCGATACTCGCGACACCAACACCATCTCGCCGACGGGAATGAACAGGGATGGATTTTCCCAGCCTCAGCTAGCTTATTGATGTTAGTCCACAACATTGATTTGACGTCTACAGAGAGGTATTTGGTAGACAAAATGGCCACGTCTCCTTTCTCTTTTTTAATTTCAGAGATGGGACTGATGGGACGTGATGGGAAGTTGGCCCTTATCTTCAAGAAATGACCTTTGTTGTATTATCGAAAAAAATGTGGCCTTTTCTGTGTTTTGACAATAAAAAGTAGCCTTAAGTGTTATTATCCCTTTAATTTATATAATACTTTTAGAAATTTAATTTTTCAAAGGGCATGTAGTATCTTATAAAAAAGGTCAAAATACTTATCTTTTTTTCCGGTTGATATCATAATTATTTTTATAAAAGGGAAAATCAATTTAGAGAACAAAAGAACTTTTTATCCTTCAAAACTTGAAAGATAAAAAACTATTAATTCGAGACCTAAAAGATTGAACTTACCAATTTACTTTTCAGAAATATTAAAAATATATTTGACAGTTATAACTTTATTCTTTTTTATATGAATTATTATTTTTTCATTATTTTCTTCACTCCTCTGAAATTAATATATGTGTTCTACAATATATTTTTCATTTCTCTTTTTAGACACAGTACATTTTTCAATCCATAAAAAATAAAAATAACACTCATATATTAATAAATAAATATCTTTTTAAATAACTATCATTTACTTTTTACAATTAGAAATTACTTTAAAGAAAATGAACATGTAACACACTATATATTTATAAATAAATACACTTAAATAAAATAATATAAAAAAGAGAAAAGTTATAGTGGGATGAAAGAAGTGTATTTGTTAGAATTGTGATTTAGAAAATATAATTGGATAACTAGAAATTAACATGTCAAATATGATCTTAAAATGTGTGATTCCTAAATTGATAATTTCCATCTTTCAGGTAATCTATAAATAATATTTTTTATATATATTTCAAATTCTAAATCGATAGGAAAAACTGCTGAGGCCATAATTATAAAATTTACTATATTTTCATTCCTAAATTAATAGATTATAAATATATTAATTACGTAATCACATTATACCTTCTAAATTCTCATTTTTCTCATTATTAGGAGGTGTTTGTTTCAAAAATTTCAATGAAATGAGAAATTAAATTTATTATCCCTTCATCTAGGATGAGTGATTATTTTCATAGTCAATATCATCATTAGTGTTATATTTTAATTTTTAAAAAAAATTGACAAAAGAATTTGTGGGATGTGGTGGGAGAGAACAATTGATGAGTATGATCGTAAAAGGAAGCAATGTAATCAAATATCGATAAGATTGCATTATTTAATATGAAAATTATATATTGTTGATCGTTTTTATTTATTTATTATTATTATAATAACCATATATTTATTTTGACTCTCATTTTCATTGGAGAATTTTTAAATCAAGTGTCAACTTAATTACAATTAAGTGCTATAACAATAATACATTAATGCAATGTGTGCGCAAAAATATTATTCTTCATTGGTATTAAACAAGATTATATTTGAATTCATCAAAGTATATGAGCTTTTGTTAATGCACAGTGGGCTATGAATCTCTCAAATTAATCGATCATAGATTGAATATCTAAGTAAAAAACTTAGAAACACAAATATTAATAATAATTACTCTGCCCTTTATCGAAGATAACACATTTTAAAGAAAAGGAGAAAGTAAGTTAGTGTAGATTTAAATTTAAAAGAAGAATAGCATATTTTTATTAATTTTTATAAATATAAATATATGAGTTTTTAGAATATGTAAATAATATTAAATAAAACCATTATAGAATGTGAAAATAATATTGGAAATTTTCTTTTGATACATAATTATGCAAATGTAATTTCAAAATCCAATCAGTGTAACAAGACATTTATATCAAAGCACCATAAATGGGGGAGGTGAATCAATTTAATAAGAAATAATTATTTGGTCAAAGGGGTGGTGGGGAAAGTGTGGATGTGAACATACTACATCGACAGATGCATATACACAATATATATATATACGTACATGTATGTGTATATATATGCTCACACACATTCATGTGCGTTAGTGCGTGTGGAGAGAGAGAGAGAGAGAGGTTTTGGGTAAACTGTGTATGAAAGGAAAAGCCGAAGACAAAGCCGGCTAAAATCTGTTCACTATAAGCTTGCCTGTTGTCTATAGATTCTTCTACATTCAGTCAAAAACCAAATTACCGGAAGTTAGCGTAAACTAATTGCTTGCTATTTTTCGATTTAATCGTTGTTTAGCTGCAGAATTTGTTGAATATTCCTCTTTGTTTTGTACTTCATTTTTGATAAAGATCATCCATCCGTGAGAAGATAGGATTTCGTTTGAAATTGAAGCGTAGAGTTAATTTCTCTGGGCATTTATGGATTGAAAGAGGATGAGGAACTGATTGATTGATTGTTGGTGTGAATCTGGTTTTGTTGGAGATAAGGGCTCAGCAGCGATTTGATCTCTGGGGGAGTTAAAATGGGTTGTTTTCCGTGTTTCGATTCGAGGGAGGAGGAGAAGCTCAACCCTAGTAAAGAGAGAGATGATCACAAGGACGTTCATCAGGGTATCCCTTCTAATATATCGAAATTGTCATCTGGTTAGTGTTTTCTGCATCTTAATTAATGCAATCCTGTGTTTATTTTTCGTGATTTTTGTTTTCTTTTACCTGTGTTTTGATCTGATATCAGTGCTTTGGATTTGTGAGCAGTTCATACCGGTTAATGTTTCGTTTGATTTAAAAGTTTGATGTAGACCCCATAGTTCTATGAGAGGAGGTGATGAGAAATGACCGCCTTTTCGACTTTTCAATCATTGAATTAGATCTTATGGGGGCACTGTGATTTTTTTGTATTGATCTGAATTGTATTTTGAAGAATATTTCCAAATAGTTATTATGCTATGGAAATAATTGATATCCAATACTTCCTTTATTTGTCAGCTTGAGCCTAGATAAGCTTATATTGATATCTGAAATACTAGTTTATTAGGTTGCTTTACAGATTGATTGATGGCGAAACATTGATCGTTTTCTGTTTTTGCCTAAATTAATCTCACTATGTGATTGTATCATTTTTTGTTTTTTATTTTTAGCAATTTACTTGTTTTCTTACGGAATTGAGATTTTATATGTTCTAATCAGTTGCTACTGGTTCTAATTTTGATCAGGGGTAGACAGGCAGAAGACAAGGAGCACTGTTGGGCTGAAGAAGGAGGCATCTGGCTTGGGGCTGGCAGGCTTGCCTGATTCTCAGATTGCAGCTCAAACATTCACTTTCCGGGAACTAGCTAATGCCACAAATAATTTTAGGCCAGAGTGTTTCTTAGGTGAAGGAGGATTTGGACGCGTATACAAGGGAAGACTTCCCAATGGTCAGGTAAAAGTTTTCATTAACTTAAAAAATTGTATGTTGTCGAGTCGATATGAAAATTGTGATGCATTTGATCTTCAAATGGCGAGAACCAGAAAATATAGCTGTTCAGACTCTTCAATATTTTGTAACTACTCAATGTCAGTGGATATATATTTGGTTACCAGATTCCAATGTGCATATGAAATACCTCTTTTTTTATCAGAGTGCATATGAAGTACCTGTTCATATAACTTGTAAACCTCGCCTTTCTAGGCTGCTGAATAGATTCCTATCTCATTTAAATTATATTTAAGCCTCTGTACTTATAAGTTTGCTGATGAATGTTAACGAATAAGTTGGGGCATGTTATCCACAACTACCTCCATTCCTATTTATCTGTTCCCTATACAGTAACCAAATATAAATTAGCCAGGATATCAAAAGGCTATTATACCCTTATTTAATGAATTAATAAGCTTATACTTATGGTTAGTATTTTGTAGGGGTATTGGTGGGGAAAAGGCAAAATTGTGTTGATATTAGAAAAGCAACAAATAATTAGGAACACCATGTTTGATAGAGAATCAGATATATAATTAGGAACAGAGGGAATATAATATCTTTGTGAACTCATCTGCGCGGTTATCTGGTTGATAGAATTTCGGTGTGCTGAAGTTTTGCTGACGTTCACACATTTTATTCAAAATATTTACTTTCTTTGGCAGATCGTTGCTGTAAAGCAATTGGATCGAAATGGACTTCAGGGTAACAGAGAATTTCTAGTTGAGGTTTTAATGCTCAGCCTTCTACACCATCCTAACTTGGTGAGCTTAATGGGTTACTGTGCTGACGGTGATCAGAGGCTTCTGGTTTATGAGTTTATGCCCTTTGGATCACTAGAAGACCACCTTCACGGTAAATGTTTGTCCACTATTTTTCATTTTCGTGTTAGGTTTTTTTCCTACATTATCTATAAACTTCCTATCAGTTGCACAATGCAATTTGGGGAAAAGTATTAAGGTCTGCTGCTCCTCAAATTGTTAGTTTCAGGACTTATTTTGTTTATTGAAGATGTAAATTTTTTTAGTCAGATGACTAAAATTTTGGAAAGTGATGATCATTATTTGAGGCACATCAATACCTAAAATGAATACTATATAGCTATAACCCACTACTTTACTCTAAAACTTCCCATGAGGTCTAATGTATGCCTATTTCTCCATAAAGGAGTTATTGAAAACTGAAAAGGGACAAGTAGAAGTGTAGAACTACGTTTTTTCACTAACGAAGTTTGTTAGGCTCAGGTTTAATAATCTAAACACCTTCAGCAAGCAGTGAAAACTTATTTCACTGCGAAATATATGTTTGTTTTGTTGCACTAGAATAGATGAGACATTTTGCAACTCTGCCTCTTTCATACTTTTATCATTAATAAAATTTTCTTCTGCTCCATAGCCATCTTAGAACTCAAATATACTACTTTTCTAAAAGCCTATTGTTTGCTATTTAATTCAGCCGTTGCCATTTTGTTTATCCTGGAAATGTGTGTGTAATTAATCTACAAGCAATGTTCAAATCATAATGCACACTATAGTGTTGGGATACATGGACTAACCAATCCGTGCCTTTACTTGTGTCCTATGTTGTACTAACCCATCTCAAAGTTGGAATGCACAATCCACAGAAGCCAATAAAGAGTGAAATGACTATATTCTTCTTGTGGTTGGATGAATAATTGTTCAGATCTTCCACCCGATAAAGAGCCACTCGATTGGAACACAAGAATGAAGATAGCAGCTGGAGCAGCTAAAGGATTAGAGTTTCTACACGACATGGCAAATCCTCCTGTTATTTATAGAGATTTTAAGTCATCCAACATATTACTAGGTGAAGGGTTTTTCCCAAAGCTTTCCGATTTTGGTCTTGCAAAGCTGGGTCCCACCGGTGACAAGTCACATGTATCCACTAGGGTCATGGGAACATACGGTTATTGTGCTCCAGAATACGCCATGACTGGCCAATTAACAGTGAAGTCTGACGTTTACAGCTTTGGAGTTGTGTTCTTGGAGCTCATCACGGGGCGTAAAGCCATCGACAGCACTCGATCACAGGGTGAACAAAACCTTGTTGCTTGGGTAATATGTTCTACTACCATCTTGAGGAATAATATTTTTTTAGGACCGTAAGAACAATTTGTAATCAGTTTGGTAAATGTAGGCCATTAAATTATTTTTTTCGCACATTTAAGCCTTTAATTTTAATTTCGCACATTTAGGCCAACTTGTCCCAAAGGCATAAATGTGCAAAAAAGTAAATTTTTAGAGACAAAAAAATAATGGCCTACATTTGCCAGATTGAAATATATTGTATACTGTCCTTAGTTACAGCCTATAAATATATTATCTCCTATCATCTTGTACTTACATTCTGCGTGTTTCAAGTGGTGGGTTCATATAAGTTCATTGGTAAATTGAAAAAAAATTCCCACCAACTTTGGACTTATTATGGAAGTGTTCACTCAATTTGCAATTATATGAAAATTCTCCATAGCCGATTGTATCAGGTTGTTAGGCATTTTTGTCAATTTTTTTTTTACCTGATGTGACTTAATTCTTAAATTGCCACATTGTTTACTGGTTGTGTAACCTTATATAGCTGGTCTCTGGGCATTGCTACCAACCTTTTTATAGTTAAAATACATTTTTTGCATTGTTGGTTAGTTGGTTTGCCTTTTCATAACAAGTCGTAGGTTAGTGTGCATTTTTCAATATACTCTAAGTACATTGCTTTTACTAAAGAATCTCTCTCGAGCAGGCACGGCCGTTGTTCAATGACCGTAAAAAATTCGCAAAACTAGCAGATCCAAGATTGCAAGGGAAATTCCCGATGCGTGGGCTGTATCAAGCTTTAGCTGTGGCTTCCATGTGTATCCAGGAACAGGCGGCTGCTCGTCCCCTGATTGGTGACGTGGTAACTGCTCTTTCCTACTTGGCAAATCAGGGATATGACCCTAGTCTTGGTCCAGGTTATAACAGAGTGATAGGAGGAGACAATAAGGAAGACAACAGAAGCAAAGATGACAGAGGTGGGAAACTGTTGAAGAATGAGGAGGGGGGTGGGTCCGGGAGGAAGTGGGACACTGAAGGATCTGAGAGAGACGACTCTCCTCGAGAGACTGCTAAGATGTTGAACCGTGACTTGGACAGGGAACGAGCTGTTGCTGAAGCTAAAATGTGGGGCGAGAATTGGAGGGAGAAAAGACGACAAAATGCTCAAGGGAGTTTCGATGGCAGTAATGGGTAAGTTAGTCTTTTCTTCCCCCACTAGTTTACATTATTGGTGAATGGAGGAAAAACCAAAATTAAAGAAGAATTGTTTTCGAGCCAGTTACATGCGCGTCTCTTTGATCGAACAAGAGCGTTGTATATTTTCTACAAGTAGAAGAAAGATTTGATGAGAAGCAGTGTTGAATTTTTGAGAAAATGCTTCTACTGGTTATTTGTAAAGCTTTAATCTGATACCCAGAGTGTTTTATCATGGAAACTGATGTTGTTACTTATATCTTCTGGAGATTAACTTTAGTAATTTACTCTAATTACCAGCAAAAAAGTTTTTTTTTTTTTTTTTTTTTTTTTTTGTTTTTTCCTACCTTCTTTCTACATTTTCTCCAATGATTTTTCAACCAAAATATAAAATCGAATAATATAAAACCTCCAAAATTAAAGAAAAGAGGAAGGGAGAAGTACAGAAGAAAAGAAAATCTGAGAGAGGATGGAGTTGTGAAATGGGAGGGGGGGGGGGTGGTGGAAGCAAGACTTTTCTGGGAAATAAGAAAGACTTATTTAATGTAGGGAGGTAATCCCAAGGGGTAGTATATTATGAGTAGCTTTTTTTTTTTTTTTTTTAAGTTTTATGTTTAAAATTTAGGGTGTTTTACATTTTTTTTTATCGGTAATGTTAGTGGTCAGTAGTTAGAAGTTAGTTCACCAAGTCTCCATACACTCATATCTCCAAGCCAACCTTATATCTCCCTCCTATTCGTTCTCAAAGGGAATCGAACCCAGGTCACTCACTCAAGTGAGGAGCCCGGTGGCCAGGTGAGCTAACTCACCTGGTTAAGGTGTTTTACATATTGGTTGAAAATATCACTATATTTATAAATTGGTACATAATATTTGCACGGAAGTATTTTTTTTTTTACGGAACCAATATGTAATTTATGTGAATTTGTTGAACCATTTTGTACTTTTTCCTAAAATTTATAAGGTGCGATTAATTTTTTAGATGACATAATTTTGGTTAAAATAGATTCTACTGCTTAGTGAACAATGGATTATAAATCTAATGAATTAGTTGGTTATTAGGTTGTATATCAATTAAAAACAAAAATATTGAAAGAGATAATCATATTAATTGTATTTTTATCTTTCCACGATACAGTGGTGTGAAAAATATTGAAAGAGATAATCATATTAATTGTATTTTTATCTTTCCACGATATAGTGGTGTGAATGATTAATTTTACACTGACATTATGCCAATTTTTTTGTGTTAGCATGGATTATATGGGTTTTAATGGATTTTAAGTTAAGAAAAGTAATGAGTATTAGGCCATTTATCGACTTTTTGAGGAAACATTTGTGAAGTAAATATCATTGGTCTTGCAAATGCAGTGGAATAGTTAGGTGATAACGTTGGTATCATCTAGTAGTGATTAGAGTGTCATTGAAATTAGCTATCAGTATTAGTTGGTGTCCGTATGTTTATTATTTTCCTAAGTTCGGAAGATGTGCACTGAATTAATAGTTTGAAGGGTCTTGAGAACTTGAACTATCTTGAAGAGATATACTAATCTAAAATAGAGCAATTAATTAAACCTGAATGAACTAGTCTAATACTAAACTGACCTGAACAGAAGACGTGAATGAGTATGAACTCAAACCGTTGTAACTAACTTTCATAATAGAAAGTTGGATCGGTTTACTACAGTTTAAATGCGAAGATGCAATGATTGTTTTCAAGTTTGTTGGAGAATGTGGTAGTAGAATGTAATTGTTGGGTTTGATACTTATAAAAGCAATGTTATTGACGCAGTTGAATAATTTCAACACATATAAAGAGATGGTGACATTCTTTGGTTATGTAGATCAATTAGGTGATTAGGGTTCTTGAAAAATACTTATCCTTGAGTGTAGAATTTTCTAAGTTGATTGAGTTTGCAACCTGTTGAATTCTCTTGAAGGTATAGTGAAAGTCTTGATCCGTCCAAAGATGTTACACAATTGATCGAACCATGTAAATCATTTTGTGTTGCTTTCATTATTAAGTTTATAGTTTGAGTTCCTATTTCAAAACTCAAGTTCTTTGATTGATCTTTTTATTCAATCAAATCCATTTCATTAATTTTTTAACACGACTTCAAACGAAATGTTGTCAAGTTATTCACAAAAAAATATATAAAAAAACTGCAATTAAGCTGAAATTGAATTAGTATCACTAATGCTGAAAATATAATTACTTATTAGTAATTCTTTAATTGTCATATATACAGAAAAGCCCTCCATTTGAACGAGACAATCTCTTGTATTATTGTCTCACGTAATATAATAAAAAATTCATCAAACAGTGAAAATAAATCATAGTCATAGTGAAAATTTAAATTAAAAAATAAGTCGTTTATATACCTTTTCTTCTACAAGAAAAGAGATTTTATTAAAGGTGGGTACAAGCAATACCCAAATCAAATCGAAGTTTCACAATACAATTCTACCACAAATACTCTCAAAGCATTAAAATTTGTACACAATAAGGTCTTCTCCAACCATCTACCCAAAAAGTAGGTTTTTTTGGTTGCCACCTCAAAAGCAAAATACCTCTACTTCCAAAATAAAACTCCTCCCCAACAATAAACTTAAAAAGCAGGTTTTTTAGGGATCCACTTTAATTAATATTTTATTTATTCCTTTTATAATTTAATTTATAAACTATATTATTTATATAATTTTGAAATAAATAATAAATAATTAAATATTCTAATAATTCTAAAATTTTAATATTATTGAAAAAATTCCAAAAATATATTATTAATTTTTTTTACATAAATGATAAAATACAAATTAAAAGCACGCAAAGTACACTAGAAAATTCAAAAGCAACAAAGTAAATTTTACAACGATCAATTTAATATCTAGTTAATTATTTCCGGATCGAGCCCAAACATTATCCCGTAATTGAACACCTCTCCCGACGTAGTCATTGAATGCTCCAGGTGATCCTTGACTTACTTGTGGAGGCAGAATGACATAATTGGGATCGTCGGACCAATCGATCACTATATTTTCTTCATCTTGGATTATCATATTGTGCAATATAATGCAAGTTAACATTATATCCTTCAAGTTATTCTAGTATCAGAAACGACTTGGAATGCTAATCAATGCCCAAAGTTTTTTAAGCACTCCAAAGGCCCGTTCAACATCCTTTCTAGCAGTCTCTTGTAATTCCTTGAAATACTTCCGCTTTGGATCTTGAGGACATGGAAAACTTTTCGCAAAAGCAGCTCACTCTGGATAGATTCCATCGGTAAGATAGTATCTTTGATTATAATGCTTACCGTTGATTGTAAAATTAACGGATGGAGCACGTCCTTGTAGAGTATCCATAAACAAAGGAGACTGATTGAGCACATTTATGTCGTTGTTGGATCCTGCTACTCCAAAGTAGGCATGTCTTATCCATAGATCTGGAGAGGCAACCGCTTCGAGCATGATTGTTGGAACACCATGATCATCGCGTGTGAATTGGTCTTTCTAAGCAACCAAACAATTTCTCCATTCCCAATGCATGCAATCAAGGCTCCCCAGCATTCTGGGAAATCCATGTCTTTCTTTGTGCATTTGTAACAATCATTGTCAATCTTGGGCAGTAGGCTTCCTCAAGTAGTATTTGCCAAATAGTTCATCACGCAACAACAAAACTTAAGAAGACATTCAATTGCAGTTGTTTCAGAAACACACTGTGCACTTTTGTATTGGAGAAAATCCCCTTTTTGCAGTTGCATCGACCTTCCACTAGAAATAGTCATCGTGAGACTCCAGTCCATCAACTATGCGCAAGAGTAACTCTCTCGACATACGAAAACATCGATGAAATGTGTCCCTTCCATATGTCGGATTTTCAGAGAAGTAGACAGTGTAGAGTCTTCCGTGCCCCGCCTCACGATCTCGGTTCACATATGTTCTTCGCTTTTTTTTTTCCACCGGCAGAAGTCCCAACACCACCAAGAAACTCTTGATTTTTTTAAGCAACGACTGTATTTCTTTCTCAATCGTGTCATCAAATAGATACTCAAGAAGGCTATCACTTTCACTTTCCTCGGATAATGAGTGAGAAGAGGAAGACATGTTTGAGAGGAGTATAATATTTTGAGATGAGAGATGCAATTGTAAAAATGATCCTTAAATAGAGTACAGTTTCCAACGGCTAGATTCCAACAGTTAGATTCCAACGGCTAGTTTCCAGCGGCTAATTTTCCAGCGGCTAGATTATAATGGCTAGTTTTTAAATTGGAAATAAATACGACAACTAATATTACAACGGAAAGAATACGACAACTAATATTACAACGGAAAGAAAGAAATACGATGACTAATATTACAACAGAAAGAAATACGACGACTAATATTACAATAGAAAGAAATACGACGATTAATATTACAACGACTATTCACTCCTACAATCCCCACTTGGTCTTAATTTTTTCCACTATGTGAAGGTGGATACGTAGCTATTCATCTGACATCTTCGAGGTATCTTTCATGAGCATTTTATACTCTTTTGTAGCATTAAGCCTCTGTAGGCCTTCGAGCCTTTACTTGTTCTGTTCTTCTAAGACTTTAAGCCTTTGATTAATATCGTCGATATTTTCTCTTGCATTGGATGTGTCTGCTTTACCCTTTCCGTTAACCATTCGTCTTGCTGCGTTTCTCCCTATTGGAAGAGTGCGTTCCACCCTAGCTTCCTCTCCAACGCTCGTATCAGTGTTGGAAGATACCACATACTCCACTGGCCAAGTTTTTTTTCCTTTTCAATCTGCGACAATCATCTTTTGGGTCCGTAAATTTTGGATTGTCTTTCAATATACGCCAAGAACTCATGTGATGAAATTCTGTTCCATGCTTTTCTTTATATTGCACCCTTGTCTTCTCTATTATATCAGCATCACTGCAATCACTACCAGACCTTCTTCTCCTGATTAAAATAACAATTGAACCATTTTACCTGTTTTTGTAGTGTATAGTAATGTGATTTTAACACAGACTC
Source organism: Prunella vulgaris (assembly GCA_026898435.1). Lineage (NCBI taxonomy): Eukaryota > Viridiplantae > Streptophyta > Magnoliopsida > Lamiales > Lamiaceae > Prunella > Prunella vulgaris. The sequence goes on from JAPKLY010000062.1 coordinate 236,211, forward strand.
CTAAATGGTGTGCACTTGGACAGTTCCTGTTGTATGCATCAACAATCCGAATCCACATTTGCTCCAATTTTTTATCATTTCCAACCATAAAGTCTGTACTAATATCGACCCAACAACTTACAAGGTGAGCATTTTATTCATGAGAGTAATTTTTCTTTTGTGAAATATGAGCCATCGGTGGATCACTATCTCTCTACCCACTATCTCTCTCCTCATTCTACCCACGTAAAAAATTCTCTACCTCCCCATCTACCCCAACCTCACCCCAATGGAAAAACCTCACCCTCAAGTTTTTTTGCACATGCCACATCAACAAATACCTCCCATTGGGGAGGTCCTTAAATAAACAACAAACTTTCTTCTTACATTGTCATAAACAATCTTGCACTGCTTTTGGGTTCACCACCAATTCTTGAAAGCCAAAATTTCTGCATGTCGGTTCATTCTCTATGATCCAACTTTAAGTTATGCTTGGTTTCTTTCATCAGATTTTGTAATAATAATAATGATTGTCCATGAAAGATAATGTCATTTCCAAACAATACACTCCTATATGGATACCATAAACATTGTGTCCTTTTAATTTCCCACTTTGAAGTCTACTTACTAAAAGAAATTTATATACAACTCCCCAAGAAATTTTCCATCTTGACTTGATGATGATGTGTGTCCACTATAACATCTCCAAACATACTTTCTTAACAAAGTTTTATTAAAACACTCAAAATCTTTAACCTCAAAAAGCTTTTGATTTGCAAATGATTTCCCTCTTTAAAAAAAATTGGTTGATTGATTTATTTCGAAAGAATGAGTTAATCATTTCTCAAAAAAACTACTTGCTACTTTTTGTTTTAAAGCAAAACTAGTTGTTAGTTGAGCTAAGCAATTAGCCCAACTGGCCCAGCCCAGCCCATTTACAGTCTAATGGGAAGCCCTGAACTGAGGCCCAAAAGTTCAACAATAAAACTACATAGTACATATTGCATTAATTTTATATTTAATTTGCTTTCATATGCCTCATATGTGATCAGTATGTTGTGTGTGACCATCATAAAACATTTCTTTAAAAAATATTATCATATTTTATTATAATTTTATTATTTTTTAATTTGGGCAATCTTATAATATGAAACGGTATCACAAAATTCTTTGTCTATCATTTAATAAATATTTGTCATTATTTTCTTTCTACATGATGAAGTGGATTTCATGTGATCCTAACATTATTTTTTAGGTCAGTTTCCATACATCACATGCCACTCAATGAAGATTTTTTTAGTATGGCGAATAATATTGAACACTAAAAATTTAGTTATAATTGATTAAACTTAATTAATAAATACCCACCTTATATATAAAGTATTTTGTAAAATAGTTTACTCTGCAACTAATCTGTACCTTTAATAACCTTTTGGTTTATATTTATTTCAAAGTATTTTTATCACTGTAGCATTTTTCACATTTCTCTCTATTTTACCATGTACACATTTCTAATTTTTTTTTTTTTTTGCACTCCTAAAAATTTCTTCTTCATTTAGCACTCATTTCTCTCAAAATATATAAAACATTAATTAATATTCCATATATAGTTGGCCAATTGAGAAGGAGAAATTTGTGAAAATACTCCTTCTTTTTATACTTAATTTCTACATTTTCAAAAAATTCCATCCCAACCTCCTATGTTACTTTTATTTTTGGTAAAAAACTATACACTAATTCACTTTTATTAAACCCAAACAAAACATTAATTTATCACTTTTTGAATAAATATTTTTATCACATCTATTTTATCACTTTGAAAAAAAATCATTTATCACTTTATTATAATATCTACTTTATTATTAAAATATTAATTTATTAATTTTTAAAAAATCCATGCAAAAAGTAAAGTGAAATTTAACTATGAGATGGAGAGATTTTTTTATTTTTTTAAATTTTATATCAAATGTAAAGTAATGAACATAATAAAACAGATGGCTAACAATTAATACTTTTTTTGAATTAAAATTTAATATTTGCAAATTATGTTTCAATAAAATAATTAATTAACTTACATGTAAAATGCACTCAGTTGCGTGAAGATTTTGATTTACATAAATCTGTCTTGTGAAAATAGATATAAAAGACAAATGGATTCTTTTTTACACTTTAAATAAAATTGTCGCATTCTTTCCCCCATTTTACAAGACATCATTAATTGTTTCCAATCTAAGGGATTAAAGAATAGTTGCTTGCCCTCATTGATTATATAATACTCATATTATATAAACTCATCCCTCCATTCTATAATTGCTTGTGGACTTATTTTTTTTATTCTCACAATTTTTTTTTTAATAATTTCACAATTATTTTCATACTCTATAAATAAAAATTACTCCCTCCGTCCAATAATTGTTTTCACACTTTCCTTTTTTGTTCGCTCCACACACCCTATAAATGAAAATTATTACTTTAACTTTATCTTCACAATATTCACATATTTACACAAAATGCCATTATTTTTACATTCAATCAAATCAATCTTATTATTTTAATAATATAACTTTACATATCACCTCATTTTTCTTAAAAAATGTGTCATCCCAAAGGTGTGGACGGAGGGAGTACTATATTAATTTTATCCTTACAATATTTAAATATTTACATAACATACCACTACTTTTACCTTTAATCAAACTAATTTCAATATTTTAATAATAAAATTTTACACACCATCCTATTTTTCTTAAATAATATGCACTTATTAAAGTTAAATTACCTCTTGAACAGAGGGAGTAATAAAATTAGAAAGGAATAATTGTGAATGAAAAAAAAACCACGTTCAAACTTTATCCAAATTTGCATATAAGAAAAAGAAACAAAAAGGGACATATTTTCTCTTTAAATTACAAAGTGGAACAAGTGTACAAAAATTATAAAAATTGCACACACAACACATATGCAAATATTTTAAAATTGTACATTTACCTTTTTTATAATAAACTTAAAAGAATATCCCTCTTAGTAACTGTGTCTTTGCATAATACTCTCCATCACATCGCTCAAAAAATTTCTAGTTGCTTCCATCAGAGCAAATGTCCTTTATTTTCATTAAACTCCATAATTTTCACCCTATATATGCAACAACGTTTGAAATTTATAATATTCATGTAAATTTGCCTCAAAAAGTAGACAGATGATATAATTAAAATATTAAAAATATATGATAGTTATTAAAATAAATATGAAAATGGTGTGGCTTTATTTCTACAATTATAACTTTAAAAATAAATATATACCTGGAGACGTATAAAGTGAAACTCCAATATTAATATTAAATATTAGTGTAGAATTAAACGTATTAGGTACATCTACAATTCAAATGTACTTTTCAAAAGTCACACACGTTCTATTGAAAAGGTGTTTTTATTTATACTGAAAAGTCACTCACTCAAATTAACTTTTCAGTATAACAAGAATAATTTTCTATAATAACAAACATTATTTTTAAAGGATACACTTGAATAATGCCACAATATTATAAAAATGCACATTTTATAGAAAGATTTATAAGAAATAAGGATAATTAATCACATAATAACTTATTTACTAACCAACAATTAAGTATATTTTATTAAGAAATACTCTTATTCGCTAATAAGTAAATAACTAGAGATGTTAAACAGACTAACCTTAACCCATTAGGGCCAGTTTTGTAGGATTGTGGACCTAAACGATCCCGGACTTTACCAGTTCATTCTTAATGGTTCAATAATAGTTTAGACTAATTCTAAACCTAGCAGTCTGCGGGCTAAATGTTTACTAACGAGCTCGGGATAATTTTTTTTAGAAGTTAAATTTCAATATAAAATACAAAATCATAATTATAATGTGATATTATTCAAACATTGTTCCTAAATTCCTAAAAAACTACATCAAAATATAGTTCATAAAATTCAAGCACTAATAACTAATTCATAATTTAATAAATGTGTCCAAACTCTTCAATCTTCGGTAGTAAATCCTTCCTTGGAAAATGATGAAACATCTTCTTCAAAATCAGTATCATCATCATCATCATCTAAAACATGTAAAAATTATAAAGTAGTAATTACTTTAATAAAAATAAATTATCTATGGAATAAAAAGTATTATCAGCAACAAAGCCTTGCAACAAACTTAATATAATTAAATGAATAATTAATAAATAAAATAAAATATAATAAAATTAATAATTAGTAAATAAAATAATATAAACTCAATTAATAATTAATAAATAAAACTAAACATAATTAAAGATTAGTATTTAGTAGGTCGTTATTTTCAGTTTAACATAATTAAATTAATACTCCCTCCGTCCCACTATAAGTTGCTCATGTTGCCATTTTCGTCCGTCCCACTATATGTTGTTCATTTGCTTTTTTTACCTTTTTTGGAAACTACTATTCACTTCTTTATTATTATTTTCATTACTTTTTCACTTTTCTCCATCACATCACTTATACTTTTTCAATTTTTCCATCACATCACTTATACTTTTTCACTTTTACCTTAATTCGTGTGTCCAAAAGCAACGAGCAACTTATAGCGGGACAGAGGGAGTAATTAATAAATAAAATTAAAAAAATCGGGATAATGCGTAACCCCCGTTTTAGTCTGTGGGCTAACCCGTTCGAACCAAAAAAACCAATTTTGAACGGGTCACTATATGCTCAGACTAAACTCGCCCACCAATCCACGGTCCATTTAACATCTCTATAAATAACACATAGATTTCTAAATACTATTAATTGTGTTATTAAAAGGTATTATTTGATTAATGATAAAAATTTTCGCCGATCAATATTATGCTGGTGCACAAGTTTTACTCTGTACATAGAGCTATATAATATAGAACTATTTGGCATGTGATGTTAATTTATGGTGGTTTAATTTTCAAGACTCACCAATCCTTCAAAACCAATTAAACTGCATTTAATTAATTTAATTTCACCATTATTTAGCATTCCCATTGGTGCCATGAAGAAAAGCCTTGTATGAAGCAACCTACCTTTGCATACACATGCTTTCACATTACTTTCTGAAAACAGAAGAAATATATTGCTTGAGATGAAGCATTTAGGTACAATGATGTTAGCAGTACAACTTACGTACATTGTTGGGCGCTTTTTTTTTTTTTTCAACATACAAAATTAATAAATGGCAAAGTAATATATGAAAATAGTTAAATTATCAAATATTTAACTATGTGTATAAAAAATCTCATCAGGTATATCAAAAGTTGAGGTCAATAAAATATATATATTAATCTCAACTTTTGATACACCTGATGAATATTTTGAATTTTTAATACGCTTGATCAGATATTTGATACTTTAAAGCAATTTTATGATAAACTTATCATGAACTATTTTCACGATATCTACTTATTAATAAATTAATGTGATTTTTGGCGATTGCTTTTGGAAAAAGTTGAGACGTGGTGGCTCATCCTTATCAATATAACATGAGTGTAGCTTATCATTTTCTTGTCGTTGTATGTATATAGTTGTATTGTGTGTCTTAATTCCTTCAACTTGATGAATTCTTCATTTGATCAACGTTTTTAAAATCAACTTGGGCTATCGTTTAGCATTCAACATGTCCTATTATTTTGCTAGCTAGAATACAAAATTTCAATACGATTTGTCTAAGGCTAGATTTTTTATTGGGTCAAGATGTATATTTTAATAAAAAGAAGAGTTTATTATTATTATTATTATTACTAGTGACAAATAAATAGTGCAACGTCTCATAAAGATAGATTTTTTTTTTTACAGAAATTAAAGTAATTATAGTTAGAACATTAAATTATTGCTTTAATTTAATGATATATTAAATATAGTAACAAACCTATTTTTATAGAATAAATATATTAATAATATCAAATCTTATATCTAATTATTTAATCTCAAACGTTCATCTTAATTTCGATATTTCTATAAATTTCAACTCTATAAAAATTATTTTTTTATCTTTTAACCTTATTTCTTTGTGCGTCTCTCGCATCTTTTTAGTTTTCTTCTCATGTTCTTATTTATCGTATTCTGACATTTGAATTGTTTATTTCTCTTTTTATATTCGAATTTTTTTTGTAAGTTCATATCATACATTTTATAATTTGGTGAATTTTTTTTTTTCTACTGCTATATAATTTTCCGTTGTTTTCTTTTGGAAGTAATGATTAATTGTTACAATTGCAGATCTATTTGATTTAAAATTTAAATGTTTGAATTATTTATTTATATTTTTAATGTTTTTTTTTCATGTCTTAATATACTGATATTATTTATTAATTTTTTTATGTTCAATTTTAATTACATGTTCACATTAAAATCATTGTGTTTGCGTCATACATACATTAATTTATTTATAATTCTATAAAAAAAATCTTCTATAGAATAATATTGTGTATGTGTTGTGAATGTGTACATATTTTTTTAATTACTTAATTTATTTACCACAATATTGTGTAGTGCATGTGTAAATTATTGATACACATATGTTAGATTTAAAAAAATCGTATATATAATAATAATTATATAAATCATTAATACGCGTATATGTAAATTCAAGAAACTGCAACAAAATAAATTTTATAAAATATTATGTTCTTGATTATTTTAATAATATGTTTTTTGACGTGTTCTTGATTTTCTTTTAAAAATACCTATATAATAATAAAATTTTATATTATAAAATATTATGTTCTTGAATTTGATATGTTCTTGATTTTCTTTTAACATATATATACTTATATAATAATAAAATTCAAATTCAAATCTTTCATACTTACGTAGATGTTATCACATTCAAATTTTAAATATTGTGTGAATAAGATAACCTCTAATTATATATGTATAGATTTATATTATCGAATATATATATATATATATATAATCTCAGGATCGGGGATCTTGATCATATCAGTAGTATAGTTATGGATCTTTTTCACGATTACTGAGGACATCTATAGTCTATGAGTTAATGATTTCTCCGAATTGTACCAATAGTGTCTCATGTACCTTTTCCATAACAAACTGGCCTAAGTATTCAAGAATCTATGAATTAATCTGAAAAAAGGTTTTATGCCCACAAACGCCTGCGCCTTCACTCGGCATAATGGCAAAAGGGCTACCCCACACGATTAACTCATAAACCAGAAAACTCAGCCCGACAAGTTAAAACCTTAAAGACACATCTTGATACGTGTTGGACAAAATCTTACCACATAAATATCGATAGACAGCTCAAACCAATCGGTCGAAACCATTCACTACATATCGATATAATTAGATCAGATCAAGTGACTTATGATCTCGAAAACACATGAAATAGTAGAGTATGAGATCCTAGATCATTGATTCAATACGAATCTCTAGCCTGCCATAGGGCGGCTATGGATCTTTTAAATATATATTTAAAAACAGAAAAATAAAAGAGGGGGATTACTCTTGAAGAGCCAAAGTAAGTAATCCGGATATTATTGAAACTTCAGAATATTTTTACAAGAGAGAAGAGAGAGAGAAGAAGAGAGAGCAGACTGTCTAAGTCCTCTCATTTACAACAAATAACACACCTATATATAGGGGGAGAACCGGACATGAAACCCCGGATTTCATCCCAAAATAAAAAATATGAACAGTAAAAAGTGTGAATAGTGATTTTACTATTCATGAACAGTACTTGGTCTGGTGAGGTCAGCGATGACATAAGCATGGCATAGGCTTATGTTGTCTTCTTGCAGTGTATTTTTAACCTGCCATAATGGAGGCTTGTTTTTCTAAAAGACTTTTAGTCTTAAGGAAGTTTTTATGACCGTATTCTTCATGTTCACGGAAATCTTCAATTGCATTTCTTCGGAGAAGCACTCTTTCACTAATTTGAATGAGTCTGTTTATTCCTCCTATAATCTTTTGTAAAATTTTACAATAATTTCTTCCCCTTATGTCTTGAAAATTATAATCATTCGTGATATGAAAAGGGGTATTCCAAATATTGGAATCATATTCAGATTTTCTGATGTAGTTTCTCCTTCTGATGTCGTCGATAATTTCCATCTTATTTTCCTTTGAATTTCTCTATAAGAGTATCTTTCAAAATATCAAAGCTTTCTTGTATGGAGAGTTCCAACCCTTCATTGGGGTCTTGGGCATCCTGTAAATCAGAGTTAGATGCCATCGTTGAATCCGATTTTGAATCAGGAATATCCTCATCTTGAAACATGTTCTTTTTTATTTGATCTATATAAAGATCAACAATTTTTTCTTTGGGAAATATTCCCTCGTACTTCTTTGAGAATTCTGGGAAAGGAGGAAGAGACTTGGTCTCTTGTTGCTCAGGATCACTTAGGATTCTGTTAATAACGGATTTAATCCGATCAATATTTTCTTTGATGGGGGATTCATTGGAATCTTTAGGAACAATACTTAGGTTGTTCCAAAACCGAGACATATGTACCCTGTATAAACAGGGGGTCCCGACATCAGTATAGCCAAATTCTGGCTTCCATTTCTAGACCCATGGGATACTGGGGTCAATAAAAAATCGACAAAGAACTTGGTCATTTGTCTGATGGGTCTTCATATGTGAAGTTGCAAGAACATAGTCTTGAAAGATAGGTTTGACCTCTGGAGGCAGAATATCTGCTAAGGCACCATAACTACTCCACCAAGAAATGAACCAATTGGGGAGTGGTGATTTTGCAACATTGTCACAAATCTTGATAAGCCACGTATGAGTATGCTTATCATTTTGGTAAAGTAAAGTTTATTGAAAACTTTCAACATAATCCCAATAATTGTAGAGGAATTTGTTGTCATTTGCTTCATTTATAATAAATTTTTCAGAAAAAGAAGCAGTTCCTCATTCATGGATGGAGATGATATTTTTAATAATGAATTTAGAGTAAGAGATATTTTTACTCTTTTGAGGATAGTGAGAAATCTCAACACTTCCCAAGTTTGAGAGAATATTCTCATAAAACCCTCTGCTTTTGTAGGTTTTAGTATCCAAAAAATTATTTGGAATATACTTTGTCATCAGAATCCATGGGGATTCTTTAAGTTTTTCATCTCCTTCTTCGAGTATGATGATCTGTTCCCTTTTAGGAGAATCAAAGAAAGTGTATTCTTTCTTAGTAAGTGAGGCATATGAGCCTTCTTCTTGTGGAGTTGAAGAAATATCATCAACTTGGATATTTTTTCCCTTCTGTTTCAAGAATTCTTGGAATTCTTGTTCAAGGTTACCCCGATTTTGAGAAGAACCTTTTCCAGAAATATTCTGGTTAATGAGAGTCCTTTTACCCCTTTGTATAATAGGGGGCTGCGACCTTCCTCCCCTTCCTCTATAAGAGGAAAATGGGGTTCTGCCCGAATGGCTCATTCCTGAAATCATGAAATATATTCTCTGGTTAGAAAATCAGGAAGATTATTATCTTTTCCTTGCTTATAGATTATATCAAAATCAAAATAAGCAAGATGGGCTTGCCAACGGGCAAACATTTGTTTAGACACATTGTGTTCAAAATCTTTCTTAAACATAAAAGAAGCGGTTTTACAATCAGTTTTTATTATAAAATGTTGATTATAAAGATCATCTTGAAATTTTAGAACACACTTTACAATGGCTAAAATTTCTCTAGCAACCACAGAATAATTTTTCTGTGAATTATTCCACTTACCAGAGTGGAATCTAATGACATATTCATTTTTATTATGCGGATTAACCTGTTTCAAAATACCTCCATAGCCTATGTCAGAGGCATCGGTTTCAACAATCTTATCCCATAGGGGATTGGCGAGCATAAGGCAAGGAATATGCTTTAATTTTTCTTTTATTCTAATAACTGCTTGAGTGTGATTATCACTCCAAGGAGCAGGATTCTTTTTTAACCTATCATATAAGATAGCAGTATCTTCGGCTATATTTTTAATATAGGAAGAAACATAATTAAGGCTTCCTAAAAATCTTTGTAACTGAGTTTTATCAGTTATGACATCAGGAAATTTATCACCAAATTCGATGCTTCTTTGAATAGGGATAATATTTCCCTTTTCAATAATATGACCCAAAAAATTTATTTTGGTTTGAAACAAAACCATTTTTGGCTTTGATATAACTAAGCCATTTTTAATGACTATATTCTTAAACATATCAAGATGTTTAAAATGTATTTCTATATCTCTAGAAAATACTAAAATATCATCAATATATACGATGATAAAATCACTATACGGATTAAAAATATCATTCATAATTTGTTGAAATTCAGAAGAGGTATTTTTAAGCCCAAAAGGCATTACCGTCCATTCATAGTGGCCGAAAGGAACATTAAAGACTGTTTTATAACGATCCTTAGGATCAATCTGTATTTGCCAAAATCCAGATTTCAAATCAAATTTTGAAAATACTAGTGCATTGACTAGTCTATCCAGCAAATCCTTTTTATTAGGAATAGGATGGCGAATCCATTTTAGGACTTTGTTTAAAGGTTTGTAATTAATTACTAACCTGGGAACACTACTTTCCTGCTCTGAATGTTTATTAACATAAAAAGCAGTGCAAGACCAAGGGGATTTAGAAGGAACTATAAGTTTCTTTTGTAAAAGAGAATATATTTCTTTTTAACATAATTCTAAATATTCAGAATTCATTTGACAAGGCCTCGACTTTGTAGGAATCTTGTCTTCAGAAAAACTTTCTTCATAGCGAAGAGAAACCATATGTTTCTTTCTTTCCCAAAAAGCATTTGGAAAATCATTGCAAATTTTCATAGAAAATTCGTTAAACAAGAATTGAATTTTTTCTTGTAATTTAGGATTATTAATCCTTTCTTCAATAGTAAAAGAATTTAATTCATTTTTAAGAAAATTTATTTGACAATTCCTTTGATCAATTTGATCACGAATTTGATTTAAAACCTTATAAATTGGTTTTGTAACAAATTCTAAATTAACAGGTTTATTATCAAAAATACCTGAAATACCTTTTTCATCTACCTTAATAGGATAGATGCTGTAAATAAAAGGAAGGCCAATAATCATTTGGCTAGTAATGTTTTCTGCAATAAGAAAATCATTAGGAATGCAAACTTTATTAGTGCAAACATAAGCACCTTTTAATTTATAAGAAATCTTTAAATTTCCTCCTCCTGCATTGGAAAGAGTTTGAGTAGTTTTTTCAAAAAATTTAGTGGGAATTATTCCCATTTGGATAACACTAATATCTGCACCACTATCAATCATGGCTATATAATCTCTTTTATAAAAATTGTTTATTAAAAGAGAAATTTTTACATACCATTTTTGAGATAAAATGATATTAATATTAGAAAGATGATTATCAATCAAACTTTCTTTAGAAGAATGAGTTGGAGAGCTTGGCTCACCAATTTCTAATTTTTCTTTTCCTTTTTCCCATTGGGAAAGACGAAAAGAAAATTCAGAACTTTGTTCTTGAAGAGTTTTAACACTTACTTTGAGATTTTCAATCTCTTTTGAAAGATCTTTAATAGTAACAGGATTGTTTTCCACTTCTTTAATTTTAAGAAGTTTATTAATATCATCCATGTTATAAAAATTTCTTTCAATATGTTTTGAAAGATCGTTTCTTTCTTCCTTGAGTGGAATATTCTCAAAATGGTCAATAATTTTATTGCGTAAATCAAAATCTGTAATTTGTTTAAGAAAATTCATAATATAATGATTGTCTATGACACTAATATTCATGTCTTTGAACTGACCCATAAGTTTATAAACTTCATCATCAGTTATCTCATCAGTATCTTGGATACAATTGAGACATGGCTTACCCTGAAGGCAATTTTGACACTTATTGGTATCAAATTGACTTGAATCAGATAATGAAGAGTTTAACTCCTCAGAAGAATCATTGGATTCTATATTAACATCATAATTTAATTCTGAATTCATTACTATTCCTAGAAGAGTCTCTTTGAGAGGCTCATCAAGATCAAGATTAAGATTTTTAATCTTGTCTTTTGCATAGCACTGGTTAGCATAGTGACCAGGCTTTCCACATCTGTGACAAATAATTTTGTCTAAATAATTTTTCTTTTGAAAAGATTTTTTAAAAGATTTTTTATTATCAAAATCTTTTTCCCTTTCTGCTTTTTATTAGAAAATCTTTTTCTTCTTCGGAAATTTGGTTTATAAGAAAAATCCTTTTTTCCTTTAGAAAAATTCTTTTTGGAATTTTCAATTCCAAATTGATCACAGAAAAGACCAAGTTGTTTCTTTTCTAAGAGATTATCTCTTTTAAGCTGGTTTCGCAATTTTATTTCATTGCAAAGATTTAAACCTTCTTGAACACAAATACTAATGATTTGACCAAAAGTATATGACGCGTAAGAAATAGAATTTACGTCCTTTCGAAGAATTTTCTTGATTCTTTCCGCGAATAAATACGGAAGACCATCAACAAATTTATTTTTCCAAATATCTTGATTACAGTCAGGAATATCATAGATCCTAGACAAAAAAGTATCTTTGTACCAACGAAAATCAGTAAGAGTTTTACACCTCATATTTAAAAGATGTGTTTTGGTATTTTCAGAATTGTTTGAAAGTTTACCAGTAAAATGTTCTAAAATAGTAAGAACAAGAGAATAAACCGCATTGTGTTTAGTGGTATTATTTTTTATTTTAATAGAAGAAAATATTTCAATTTTATTCTGGGGAGTAAGATAGTTATCCCACCAGCCTTTAAGCTGTCCTATAAAACCAACAGTAATGGCTTGTGCAGTTTGCACATCATCATTACCGCTTATTCTACAAGCAGAGCTGTACATAAGCATGCGATGACATTGGGTGTAGATATATCTATCACTTCCTCCATCTATATTCCATTCATAAATGCTTTTACCAGAATAAGAGGTATTAAAGAAATTTTCTTGTTCTTCATTGAGAACATCAATGGGAGTAGGCTTAGTATAATAATACTTTGACATAGTAGGCCTATCTGCCCATTTCATTTTGTTTAGACTGTCAAAATTGTTTTGACTACTTTCTCCAGACTCAATATGTCTGTTATCCATTTCATTTTGAAAATCATTTTCAATAGTGGAAATATGCAGTTTTCCAAAATTTTCAGTAATAATTTTTTCAAGATCAGAAATAGAAGCTTCAAGCTTAAAATCTTTAATCTCAATAGGAGATTGAATAGAAGGAACAATTGCAATAACTGGATTTTTTCCTTCTTCTTTAGAAATATCAGTCTTAGGCTGATTTTTGTTTTGAAAAATAAGAGAATCAATTTTCTCATGTAGTGAAGTAATTTCTTCACTAAGAATTTGAAGAGAAAGATTGCAAAAATTATTTTACTTAAAAATTTCAGAAATATTGTGCAAGACATCTTTTTCAATAATTGTTGAAAAAAGAGAAAAATTTAAAGTTTTTCCTTCCTTTTCAATTTGGAAAGGAATGTTAGGAGGATAGACGGATTTTTGAATATCTCCTGAAGAAATTATTTTATAAGTTCTTTCTATTGTAGAAATTTGGTCAATATAAAGATTTTTATAAACCAAGGAACAAAATAAAATATTTTATTTTGTTTTGTACAAAATTCATAGAATTTGGCAACGAAGTAAGATAATTCTTCTTTTGGAAAAGAGTTGAAATACCAATCTCTAAATTTTTTCCATTTTGGATCATAAAATTCTTTGTTGATATGGGCTCTATTTAAGGAGCCTCTATTGAAATCCAAAATTGGTTCAAAAATCATTTTAAACAGAAAAATCACATTTCGAAATTGTTTCGGGAAGTTTTTCATTATGAACAATATTGTTTTTATTAACAATAATATTTTCATTTTCAAAATCATTGTGTTGATAAAACTTTTCTTCTTTTAAAGAAGAAGTAGAAGCTCTTGAAGTAGAAGGAACATTGACTTCATAATCAAGAGAAGAAAACAAAGTATAACCACACATAGATCTAGTATAAGAAGAATTTCTTCTTATCTACCCTAGCACAATTGGGATTAAGGGTATGCAAAGGTTTAAAATAAATGCGATAGCAAATACACATGACTTCAGATCCAGGCATATAATTATAACCATGTGTTTTAACATTTAATGTTAAAGCATCAAGAATATTATTATCAGATAAAGACAAAGATAGATTAGGATATGCGTTAAAATAAACGGGTCCTAATGCTAAACTAGACTGGATAATTCCCATGAGGGATTGTTTCCAGTTAAGATTTCTACCATCTCTTAGAGTGGCTAAAAAACTTTCAGGTAACCCTTTAAGGGTTAAAGGTCTAAAAGCAACTTGAACACATCCAATATGGATGAATTTATAAGCCTTCATATAAGGAGAAATATCATGGTAGTTTAATAAATTTAAAACCATTTCTTCCTCATGAAGAGGAACTGAAGACTCAGTTGTTTTTACAACTTGTTTGAAACTGATTTTTTCAAAAATTCCAGATTTGTAAACCGTTTTAGGTTCAATCTTTGGAATACTCCATTTATTGAGTAAATCTAAATTTTCAGGAACATCATACTCCTGAACCAAACTATTTTTCACTATATGAGAAGAATTTAAAAGATTCATAGATTTTTTATGAAATTGTATTGAATTAATAATCATCAGATTCATATCTCTACTATCGCATGGCTCTGATACCATATAATCTCAGGATCGGGGATCTTGATCATATCAGTAGTATAGCTATGGATATATATATATTAGATATTATATATATATATATCATTGATACACATATATGTTAAATTCAAGAAATCAAGATTTATTGATTCACATATTTATATAAATATAGTTGATGTATACCAAACCTGTTTTTACACACAAACAATTGTATGTTGCAATTCGAGAGTAAAAAGTAAAAAAAGTTTAAATTTTTTTTGTCTTGATTGCAAAGAAAACCAAGGAAGTATGCCGTTTACAAGAATTTTTTTCAAATTTTTTAATTATCAATATTTATCTTATTCGAGAGTATTTATTTGTGAAATCATTAATATTTTAATATATAATTATACTACTTGTTTATCTTTCATTTACAATTTTAATTTAATTGTGTTGTATAAATTGGATATCAATTTAATATTAATTTTTATAAAATAAATGATCAACAAAACATAAAATTTACATAATATAATCTATATATTAAAAATATATTTTTTAGTAATCCCGCGTAATACGTGAATTTACGTACTAGTATATATATATTAATAAAAGTTGCATAATGTTCTCAAAGCAATCACTACATGCATAATAAATTAATTTCGAATAGAGTTGACTATCTGTCGATCGATATGGACGTAGCATATGCATATCGTCTTTCATTTATTTCTGTCGCGAAAACATAATCGCCATAATAATAATAAAAAAAACGGGTAAAACAGTTAGAAATATTTACTTCACGCCCTTAAATTCTTATTAACAGATGAATTGGAAAAGCCAACATAAAAATTCGATATTCGATTCATACTTTTACAAACCAGTGCTACTGTTTCATGTGCGTCTCGTTCACTCCCGTCCCGTCCCAAAAGTTAAAGGGCTATTGATTTGGAATATACAATATTCCTGACATCTCGGAATTATTTATAATGTAAAAACTTTCTTATCATATTTAGGATATATCTATAAATTCCAATTATAAAATAATTAATTAATTTATTTTATGTCATAGATAAGCACAAGAAACAAACAAGAATAAAATAATAACTATATATAGTAATAAACTAAATCATAAACTATAATACAACAAATCTGGTTTTTTAGATCTGTGAATTAAATGATAATTTTTGTTTTTAATATTTCGAATTAATAATTTTCCTATTTTTTACACATGTAAATCCTTTTTTCGTACATCTTTATTCATAATTTTATTGATGACAAAAACTTATATAGAAATTTCTACGGTAGAAATTTAAAAAAATAGACAATAAATAAAAATTTACACACGCGCCCTGAGGTTATCCCATCCGCAATTCAGCATAGGAATAGCCAAGTAATATGGGCATATATATATCCGCCCAGGTAATTTATCCCATGCTCAATTTTTTATTATTTATTAATTTTTGTGAATTATAGAATTTTTTTAAAAATAATATTATATTATAAATTTAAAATTTTGCTTTTAATTTGTGTTATTATATGGACAAATACATATTATTATATAAAAAATTATAATTATTATTTCATATAATAACACATATAAAATAGTAAAAAGTGTGTTATTACATCAATTAATATACCTAGATTTAAAGGGATGATGAATAAATTAAGAAACACATATTTATTCTCATAAAAATATATTTTGTTCTTGCAGTAACATTTATTTGTCCATATAATAATACAAACTGGAGAGAAAATATGTGTTACTATTAGAGTAAATGTGTGTTACTATCTTATAAAATGTTGTTATTTTATATATATTCATTTGTTCTTATAGAATAAAGAATTTTTCACATAATGCAAGAGCAAAAATGTGTGTTACCATAAGAACAAATATTGTTTATTCACAATTTTTTTTTTTCATATAGTAACATATGTGTTACATGAAACAATATACCTAGATTTAAAGGGATGATGAATAAATTAATAAATACATATTTATTCTCATAAAAATATATTTTGCCCATATAGTAACACACATTTGTCCATATAGTAACACAAACTGGGAGACAAATGTGTGTTACTTATTAGAGTAAATATGTGTTGCTATCTTATAAAATGTTGTTATTTTACATATATTAATTTATTTTTACAGAATAAATAAATTTTTCACATAATGTAAGAGCAAAATATGGGTTATTATAAGAACAAATATTGATTATTACAAATAATTATTTTTTTATATAATAACATATGTATTATAATGAAATAATATACGTAGATTTAAAGGGATGATGAATAAATTAAAAAATACATATTTATTCTTATAAAAATATATTTTGTCCTTACAGTAACACACATTTGCCCATATAGTAACACAAACTGAGAGACAAATGTGTGTTACTATTACATAAAATGTGTGTTACTATTAGAAAAAATGTGTGTTACTATAAAATTAAATGTGTGTTATTATATGTATTAATATTTATTTATAATATAATATTAAATGAATATATTTTTACATAATAATTTTGATAAAAATGAAAATACGTTTTTTTTTTGAGAAAAAAGATAATTGCGAATTGGTATGTACGGGTTGAATAAATTGGTATGCATGCGCATGGGAAAATTGAGATGTAACGTGGTTGAGGGGATTAGTATGTACATGGGTGAGAAATGGCTTGCGCGTGGGTTGCCGTTGAGTGGTTTTTTTTTTTTTTTTTTTTATATATATTTAAAAAAATTTGTGGTAGAAATTTTTACGCTTTTATTAATAGTTTTTTGGCTTATAATCCTGATTTGAAGTCACATATTGTTAATGTCATTATTATCTAAATAAAAAATAATTCTTTTTCTATAATATTCTAGTCGACGGTGCCCAACATACTTTTTAAATATATTATTTATTTATTTTAGATGATAACTATACATTTGAGCAAATCTCCCAACTCGTATTCATATACGAATTGGGTTTTCCAAGATCTTCTAACATTAATAGTGTGTGTTTTAACTCTTATTTTGGATGTATGACATATGGAAGGTAAAGTTATATTCTTTCTGTCCCACATAAATTTGCCCATTTTTCTTATTCGGACGTTTCACACAAATTTGCACATTATTAAAAAAAAAATATTAATTTGCGTGCATACTCACAAATCTATACACATATTAATTTGGATAAATATTTATATGACAATGGTTTGTAATAATGCTTGCCAAAAAACTATTTTTGAAATGTTTAAAATGTTGTTAAGAATTTCATTAGGAATACTTAAAAATCGGGATTGATGGTCATATTATCATTTATAAATATCAACAATAATTATTTTTTTACTATTTAAAATTATTCATATTTAATATAACAAACAGCATACTACACTCTCTTCATTCAATAAAAACAGACTTAAAACTTTTTCGACAGATTTTAAAAAATATTAGCGATTTATTAATAAAATAGAAATATTGGAAGGTATTATGATATACATCTCCGTCTAGTGACTATCTTCACATTTTCTATTTTAGTCATTTTTCTCTTTATCTTCACACCATTAAAAAGAAATTAAAACTCAATATAATATTTATATTATACCCATTTATATACTTAAATAAAAAGTATAACAAATATTCATTATATATAATTGGTTGGAAAAGTCAAAAAACAGTTTTTCTGTATGTTGAACACAAGTATTAAGATAGATTCAGGATTAAAGGTGTACTTTAGTGTTTATTTATGAATAAAGTTATTATTTATTAATAAAATCAATGATATTATTGAGGGTGAAGATACATAAAAACTTAAATGTAATATTGCACATGCAATATTGACTTAAAAAGGAAAATCTAAAAATTTACAGGCCAAAATGACAAACTTCGTTGATCTTGACCGGATTAGGTCGGATCTAGATAATTTCAGAATTTTTGCCCCCAATTTGTGTTACTATATGAGTAAATGCATGTTACTATAAAGTCAAATGTGTGTTACTGCAAGACTAAATGTTATTATTTTTACATATATTTATTTGTTTTTGTAGAAACAAACTTTTTTCATACAATATATGAGCAAAATGTGTGTTACTATAAGAAATTTATTTAATTTTTCATAAATAATTATTTATTTTTATAGACATAATTATTATTTTCATATAATAACACATAAAGAGTATGCTACTACATGAAATAATATATCTAGATTAAAAGAGATGATGAATAAATTAAACACATATTTATTCTTATAAAAAATACGTTTTGTCCTTACAGTAACACACATTTGCTCATATAGTAACATAATATGGAAGCAAAATGTATGCTACTGTTAGAGCAAATGTGTGTTACTGTAAGAGTAAATGTGTGTTAATGTATGTATTATTATTTATTTGTCTTTAGAAAAATATACATTGTCGGGTATTAAAAGATGTATTATTACATTAACAACATAAATCAACAAAAAGAATGAAAAATAAATTAAGAAACACATATTTTTTCTTGTAAAAAATACATATTATCCTTATAGTTACTTTAAAGGTACAAAATTATAATTTTTTAAGAAGTAATAACACATATTTTGCCTTACAGTAATACACATATATTCATATAGTATGACATTCTGGGACTGATGGTCTGACTCGCTTAAAATTCATAAATTTGTATTTTAATCCGCAAATTTTGGTATTTTTTTTTCCCTTAAATCAGTATTGCGTGTACAATATTTCATACAAGACTTTCTCGTGAAAATAAGGTAAACATCTACATTTTGAGTTAGGCGTATTAATACTTGACCGATCAAAAAGAAAATTATGCTTACTTAAATTAGATGGAGTGGGTATTTAATTTTAAAGTATCAATCTTAAAAGAATATATTTAAAATATAAGATATTTGTCCAAAAAATTAAATATTTAACTAAAAATATAAAAAAATTGAATAGTAGTTTAAGTAGTTAATTTTTTTTATATGTTTAGTTAAATATTTAATTTTTTGGTCAATATCTTATATTTTAAATATATTCTTTTTAAGATTGATACTTTAAAATTAAGTAACCACTCCATCAAATTTAAGTAAGCATAATTTACTAGTTTAGACAACCGGGGAGTTAAGGCTGGATGTGCTCATAGACGCTTTTCTGATTGAGATTACGTCATTCAGAAGTTTAAAAATTGTCTGAGAAGATGGAAGAGTCCAAAAATTTTCATTTGGAGAAGAATCACTTTGGTTAATTAATGCTGTTCTTTCATCAATACCTTATATATCCACCTTTCGAATACCAAAGACCGTACGTCATTGGCGAACTTGAAAAATTACAACGAAACTTTCTTTGAAGATGAAATGAGAGTGATAAAAAAATTGCTTGAGTGGAATGAGAACACATTTGTAACTCAAAGTTGAAAGGGGTGCTTGGGGTTAGGGATATAGAAAATTTTAACAAGGCTCTTTTGGAAAAGTGGGTATAGAGATTCTATATGAACAAAGACATGATCTGATGTCATGCCTTTGTCATCTACTCTTAATTAATTTCTAACACTTAGTAATTAATTAGTGTACATTTTCTGTCTCTTGTAGTTACTTTTTTTATTTTTCAGAGGACACTTCACCTTATCAATTGTCCTTGAGGACCTCTGATACTAGATGAGTCTTAGTTATGTTATGCTTAAAAATAAAAATTTATAATATTCGTGGGGGATTTCCCTTATGACTTTAGGTTTTGTGATCTTCGACTTTTCTCTTAATAACTGATATATAAATCGAGTTCTCCATCAACTTATGACCTAATCTAATCTTAAGCATATTTAACATTTGACTATCAATCTCAGATGATATATCTTTTATTTACAATGTTGTCTAAACATTTTCAATTGCTTTTAATTATGTGAGTTTTGATCTAATCATCGACACTTACAAAATATTCTCCAACACTTTTTCTTTGAGGTTATTGGGTGCAGGTCTGAATCATATATATATGAGCACAACTACTTTTTTGCCTGAATGAAATGAAGTCACATATACAGTATTTAAGGTTTGCCTAACATTATTATTTATTTTTAACAAATGATCATATACAATATTTTACGGATCCGTAGAATAATTCTTAATAAAAAATTCATAGACATGCATGGCTGGGTCAGATTGGGTCCGTGAAAATCTCGTGCAAACTAACTTTAAAATTTTCACTCCCAGTATGTGTTACTATATTGACAGAGGTATGTTATCGTAAAATAAAATGTGTGTTACTATATGACTAAATATTATATTTTATATTTATTTATTTATTATTGAAATAAATATTTTTCATATAATATATGAGCAAAATATGAGTTAATATAAGAAAAAACATTGATTTTTCACACACTTATTTATTTTTATAAAAATAATGTTTTTTCCATATAATAACACATGCAGTAAAGTAAAAAGTATGTTATTACATGAAATAATCTATCTAGATTTAAAGAGATGATGAACAAATTAAGAAATATATATTACAGTAACACGTGTTCCCTTCTTATTGAAATATATTTTTCTCCTCATAGTAATACATGTAGGGTATTGAATGATGTGTTACTACATGAATATATTCATACCAACATGAAACCATATACCTAAACTTAACAGAATGATAAAATGCATAATTATGTTATAAAAATACATGTGTCCTTATAGTAGCAAAACATATAAATATTTAGTATTTTAAAATTTTGTAACACACATTTAGTCCTTATAATAACATACATTTACCCATAAAATCTCACAATCTGAGAGCAGTACGTATAAATATTTATTTGTTCTTAAAAGAATATGTATTATTCTTATAGTAATATACGTAAGATATTATAAGATGTGTTACTATATGAACAAAATAGTACCAACAAGAAACAATAAATCTAGATTTAAAGGATGGATAATAAATTTAAACAAAATACACATTTTTTCTTGTAAAGATACATATTTGTGCTTATATATGAAGTGGAAATTTTATTTTTTTTAAGGAATAGTAACACACATTTTACATTAGAGTAATACACATTTATCCATATAGTAACACAATCTAAGAACGAAATTTCTAATATAAACCTTGTACGAATTTTTTCTGGAGAATTTATTTGACCAGTCTTATTCAATTAGGAACCACAAATTTTAATCTGAATCTACATATGACCCACAAATTGTTGAATTTATACTATTTTAAGTATATTTTACAAAAGTGTACTTCTTTATCTTTTATTTTCTTTACATTTTTTCCTAATATAGAAATAAAAAAAGGGTGATTTACATATAGGTTCAAAAAAGTCACTATATTTACAAATAGGTGTTGTGCAAAAAAAAGTGCTTTTGTGCAAAAAAAAAAGTGCTTCTGTGCAAAAATTGTGCACCTATTTATAAATATAGTGATGTTTTTGAACCTATATGTAAATCACCCATAAAAAAATCGTGTGTCAAAATCATGTCCGTCAAGCAAGTTATTTGCCTTAACAAATTTTCTTTTTAACATATATAGTATTATGCTAAAAAAATAATATTCTTTCCAGACAAAAACTTATAGGCTCCATTTGGATGGATGAATTTAAAAACGAATGGATTTAAAAAAATACATGTAAGAATGCATATATTTTAAGTTAAAATTATAAAGAGATTGGAAAGAAGGGAAAAAGTAAAGAAAATGAGAGATGGAAAGAGATAGAGGGGAGAGATTTCAAATGACATGTGTTTGAAGATGATTTAGAATTCCTCCATTTTAAACATAAAATGGAATCTAAGTATTTGTAAATTCATGGAGATAGTGGTTATTTGTTTGTGAAATCCGTGGATTTCAAATCCACCTATCCAAATGGAGTCATATAGAATTTTTTATCGTAGAAATATCCATTTTTTAAAAATTTGCGGGTCTAAATCGGGTCGGATCGGATTTGGGCTTTTTTTTCCCCAAAATTCACGCAACTTGTAATTCTAGATTTTCCGCTCCCACGTTTGTTACAATTTGGGCAAATGCATGTTATTTTAAGGCGAAACGTGTGTTATAATCAGACTAAATGTTGTTTTTTAGGCATATTCATTTGTTTTTGTTAAAATAAATATTTTTATACAACGTAACACATGTATGTGTAACACATATATATTCTTAACAAAAATATATTTTACCCTACAGTAACACATGTTTGCTCATGTAGTGACAGAAATTGGGAAGCGAATATATGTTACAATTAAAGCAAATACATGTTACTAACTTATAAAATATTGTTATTTTACATATATTCATTTTTTTAATAGAATAAATAATTTTTCACACAATATAAGAGTAAAATGTATGTTACTATAAGAACAAATATTAATTTTTCACAAATATATATTTATTCTTATAGAAATAATTATTTTTTTCATTTAGTAACACATATAAAATAGTAAAAAGTGTGTTATTACATGAATTAATATATCTAAATTTAAAAGGATGATGATTAAATTTAAAAACACATATATATTCTTATTGTAATTCACATTTTATCCTATCAGTAACACACATTTTTCTCATGTAGACACAAATTGAGGAGCAAATGTATGTTACTATTAGAGAAAATGTGTGTTACAATTAGAGTAAATGTGTGTTACTGCAAGATCAAATGTGTATTACTGTATATACAAATATTTATTTGTCCTTAGAAAAATATATATTGTACTTTATATAACATATTTATGGTATTAAAAGATGTATTAGTACATTAACAACATATTATCAACATAAATCAATAAAAAAAAAAAAATTTAGTAATACATATTTATTCTTGCAAAAATTCATATTTTCCTTATAGTTACTTGGAAAGGTACAAAAAATTATTTTTTTTAAGAATTAGTAACACATATTTTGTCTAATAGTTAGGGGTGAGCACTATTCGGTTTTAACCGAAAAACCGAACCGAACCAAACCGAAATAAGAATTTGGTTCGGTTAATTTGGTAATCGGTTCGGTTTTGGTTTTAAATATTTCATATTTTGGTTTTTGGTTTCGGTTTCGGTTTTTAAGATAAAAAACCGAAAAACCGAAAACCGAACCGAATTTAAATATATATATATATATAATTATATATGTATAATACTATTACTAAATATATAAATAAATTAAATAAATATTATATTACATATATATAATTACATTACATATAAATAAAAAAAACCCTAACCCTCAAATCAGTAAGTTATCATTTCCAAATTTCCTCCCTCACCCTCACGGTCACGGCGTCTCACTTACAGAAATTCCCTCCCTTACCCTCACGCCGCTCACCCCATTCCCATCCGTCGTTGTCCGCCTAAGCTCACGGCGGGCGGCCACCAAGTCACCACTTCCCCTCTCCCTATTTTCGCACACACAATTTTGACTAGTGATATTTCGGTTAATATGGTTTTGAATCGAAACCGAACCGAAAATTTCGGTTTCGGTTTTTAATGTATATGGTTCGGTTTTTGGTTTCTAATAATAATAAATTCGGTTAGGTCGATTTTGGTGATTTGGTTCGGTTCGGTAACCGAACCGAGCCATGCTCACCCCTACTAATAGTAACACGAATTTGTGTATATTGTAACATAAATTGGGAGCGAAAACCTGAAATTTGCATCTTGCTTGCATTTTGAAAAAAAATGTCCAAATTCGATTCGATCCGATTTAGACCCGCGAATTTTAAAAAAATGTATATTTCTATGGTAAAAATTTCTACGCAAGTGTTACTCTTCTTTCCATCGTACAAATGTATTCCCAATTTTCAATTTTTTTCATGCACCAAATGTATTTTCATTCTCTTTATAAAAAAAAAAAATAGTATTACTTTAATATTAATCTTACAATCAATTATTTCATAATAAATTTCATAATATTATTAATTATTCTAGGAAAGAAAACAAAGAGGGTACACTTTTTTCTGATGTTGCAAAGATAGTCAAATGTGCAAAAATTTTAAAAAAAAAATGCACACAAAAAAACATACATAGAATGAATATGCAAATATTTTATAAATTACACACTTATCCCTCATTGTAATAAAACTAAAAAATTACCCCTCTTTTTAATTGCCCATTATTCTATTTACTTTTTTTTTTCTTAAAATTCGTATCATTACTATGAGAATGAAATTGGGGGAGGGGGAGGGGGAGGGGGTGGAGTACTATATTAACAATATGTAAATACTATATCCATTTTACAGGGAAAAAATTAATGTCATAGAAATTAGAATCTCAAAAATAATAGTTCATGTCTTATACTGTAATATTGAATTACATTGTATTTCATTTAGTAATATGTCATAATACATGTAGTATTACATTATACTTGCAGCACAACATGTGCATTATATTAATGGTCAATACTCAAATAATGCATTATTTTGTATTTAATACTGCAATAGAATTAATAATTAAATTTCGTTTTAACCATGCAATTCAAAATAGTATTAATTATTTTTAATTTATAATATTATTATATATGTTAATTAGTAATATTTTTCATAAAACAACTAATATAAATTTAAAAAGATACACATAAAATACGATTAAAATTTACTTTTAAAACTAATTCACAATAAATATAAACCCTATATTTTTAAACTTAAGCCTATTACGGTCTAACAAAAACAATCTAAGAAAAAGAACATATATATTGGCTGATCAAAAGTCCAAACCTTTAATAATATATTCGAAGAACACGTTTGGTCAACCAAAGGCATCATTGTTATTTTAGAATTTCATTCTTCTCTTTCTGGAAATTTCTTTATTTTAATGGTTTACTCGTTCTTCTTTACAATTATTAAGCTTTGTCCGGCTATTCTCTTTTTTTATTTAGTAACTTTTTCTTTAAAACTCAAAATGTCCAAGTCATCTAATGCACAATGAATATAATTAATAGATTACTTGTGAATGAATATCATCATAATATATTATTACGTACATATTTAATCACCAAAAATTTGAGAATGCAACACTTGGACATCTTAGCAATATATTTTTAATCGCATTATATAGTTGTTTGCATCTTTTTCGTATAAGATTAGGAAACTCTAGACAACCAAATTTGGTTTTATAATTATTTATAGGTTATTATTGGTGAGTTGAAAGTTGACCACCGGTAATGATACCACAAAGGAAAAGGGCATTATGCCTAAATGATTGATATTTATAGAGGCAATGTTTGCCTTCCTTTACATCATTTTCTTCTTTACTTTGTGAAGTTTAAAAATACATTTTTTTAAATTGAAGACTTAAAAGTATATATTATAAATTATAAATTTAATATTTATAAGGTGTAATTAAAAAATTTAGTTGAGTTAATTCATATAGAGTTTTGCTCTGACTTTAAATGGATCTCCCACTAATAAACAGAGAATTATGAATCTTTAGATTAATCGATCTCTGGGCTATGTACTAAGTATTAAAAATAACATTTCTAAACAAAACATGTCACCTGGACTGCCATGTGGCTCTGTTTAAGAGCAGACTCACGGAGACGTATGATCCACACTAATGACAAAATGCGAGCTAGGAGAACATGCAAGATCCAGTAGCCAGAGTGTAGTGACCAAGGCCCAACGACCAGAGCGCAGTGATTAGGGAGTTGAGGCTACCTGGCTAGAAGTAAAGCTAGGACCAAGGAGCCCTTACTAAGTCCTAGAGACTGAGGTCTACTCGAATGCCAGGGAGTGTTAGAGATGTGACCAGACTATAATAAAAATGATTGAGCTAAGGAAAGTCCACTTAAGAGACATGTGACACTCAATGATTGGACTACTAGGCCTTTGATAGATTAGCCAACCACCCTATGACACTCGATGATTGGACCTCTAGGCCTTTGAGAGCTCAGGTGCATACCTTACATCTTGTGTTTAGTAATTTAATTATTTAGAAGCCACACCAAATACCAGTACAAAAATTACTATCAACACTAAAAAATAACTCGACTAACTTTATTATTAAAAAATTTACTCTCTTCATTATTGTTTGTTCCTAGAAATTCTGGTGGGCTTATTAGGAACGATAGTATATGTAACTGCATGTAAATAGCTCGCTGATTTGCCTAGCTTGTATTTTGGGCTAGGGCTTTAATGTGCTTCATCTTTTATATATTATAAGCAAAAGTATGTTGTAAGTACAAGAGGATAATAATGGTTGCCTCTCTTTCTTTAGAGAAATGACCTATTTATAATGGCTAAAATTAAACCATAATATACACGTGTTTGCATGTTGTGTCTTTCTTCTTGCCCACGTTAGGTCGTGGACTAAAGATCGTGGGTGTCAGGATAACTTCCAATATTTGACTTCTTTCATTAAATATAGGGACAACTATCTTGTCCCTTAGGGTAATTGAACCACAGTAAAGATATGGGATCAGTATTGGATCTTGTTTCCTTGGAATGATTCATTCACTCGGGCCAGGCCTCTTGCGTCTCCTAATGATTTGCATGACTTTTGGTTTCTTAACCATCCTGGCCATGATCTTGAGGTGAATTCAGTATTAGTGCTCTTTCTTTCAGGGCTACATGACGGCTTTAACCCAGGCTCGCTTGATACCTAAGCATCCTAAAGTTTGTCGTCTTGCCACGGACTGGCCCCTTGGGTTAGGGCCTGATGGAGCTTTCTTGGATCTGGGCTGAGCCCAATAAGTTCATGAATATTTGTGCCACAACAATTATCCCTCAGGTCTTTGCTTAAATTTTTATGAGGAAAGAGCTGGTTCAGTGGCTTATGCTCGTCCTGAAGATAAATTCCTGATCTCGGACATAAAGTTTTTCTTGAGTTATCTTTCAAGCTTCTGGTCTCAATAGTCCTGGTCCGTGTGTTTTTTGTGAAGATTTCTCCGTCCCTAACGTTGCGCGCTTTAATGATATTTTTAAAACATACGTCCATTGGGAGCTCTGCTAATTTTTTTTGCGGTTTCACTCGCTTTACACGTGACTTGATTTAACTGGACCTTTGACTTATCACATAAATATACCCCGTCGTTTCGCCAGAATATTCCTCGAGATTCAGAAATGACAGTTACTTTCGTAGGGATTGACCAAGATATGCTCGTTGAATTTATCTTGAAGCTCTTCCGTATTTATTTGGGAGTTTTTCAAATTTGCACTTGTGCCTTCTAGCTTGATCTATAAATAGTGTACCTCTTTGCAAGTTATTCTCATGAGTTTATAACTTCTTCACTCCATATTAAGAAAAGAGTATTTGTCGTTGATGAAGTCACCCTGTGAGAATGAGTCTGAAGAGAGCGATGAGCCCTCCTTTGCTTTGACATTTGGTTAGGTCGCAGGTCAGAGCTAACTTCCCATTGAATTATGTGGGTCTAATGAATATGAACTGTTGCGTGTCAGGGATGAGCTAGGTCCCGATGCAGTCGAGGATGAGCTTCACAACATGCTTTCCACACCAACTATGTATTTTCATCTGCCGGGCTTTCTGGAGATGCGGGTGGATTCATATTGTGTAATAGCGTCCTATTTCCCCCTTCGATGGTTATGGGTGCAAGGTTCACCACAGATGGCCTCCAATACTGGGTTTTTCCTGAGTCCTCCGGTAGTATTCTGATCGTGAGGATCTGAGGCAATTCTTTTTTATCGATCGGTCCTCCAGTGATCTTAGATAGTTGCCCTTTGTTTTCGGCCATCTACTCACATCGGCAGCCATGGCGCATTTACTATGCAGGAGCCAGAGCTAATCGAAAAATATATCGCTTACGGGCTATAAAGTTAGGAATATGTTCTTGTAATAGTTGTCAAGTTCATGAGATGTAATCTTCCTGAGTGGAGCACCCTTTGTAACTTTTTACGCTGAATGAAATGATATTCTATCAATTTTTTACTTTTATTTTTTGAATGAGTTTTCATGCACTTTCTTATAAAAAATTTTGACGTTTGGACCAGAAACACTTAAATTAGAGAACAACTTACTAAATAACGAACCTTTTCGCTTGTTAAATTGTTACTGATATTGCCTGCAGAAAGGAAATGATTCAAGATCAGGGAGATAATTAGCTCACCTTATCTTAATGGAAAAATAGTTTTTAAGTAAGTGTTGGTCCCAAAACGAGTATAATCAGTGTATGGGGGGGAATACACTGATGTCAGATTTTCCCAAAAGTTCAGGAAAATGCTCTTTCAGACTTAGTCAGGAAGATCCTGAGGTGTTCAATTAAACTGATGGTCCGCAGGGGCAGCAGGGACGGATCAGTAATGAACCAAGGAGGCTAAGTCAGAGTTGTGCTCTCAGAAGCTCAGTAGAGATAACCCACCTACTGACAGCTCGGAAGCAAGTCAGTTGGATAACTATCTCAGTAAGCTCAGTTTAGTGCGGAATGTGAGCCCTTAAGTTTCTACTCGTTTTAGTTCTGAAAACTTATTAGTTTGTTTAGGGAAAAAGTGATTAAGGCTGGTGCACAGTTTAATGATCAGGATGATGAATTAGTCCTGATGGTTTGAAAACAATGCAAGGATGCTCAGTTTAATATGAATGACAATTATGATCCTGAGAAAATAAGTAAATCAGCACACAGGGGACCTTTTAACGTGGTTCGGAGATAACCAACTCCTACGTCCACGACCTGATTTAACAGGAAGCTACCCTCTACCACTGAGGATAGATACTTGATTTTTACGTGCCAAGGGACACGAGTAGCCAACTTCCTCTCTTAGGAATTGACCCCTGGACGTTTTACAAGTCTCAGTCCTTCCTCCCAACCAACTCATAAGGTGAGGGGTTTGGTATTCACGTTTACAACTATTATGTATTGATCCCTCTAAACAAAACAGTTCTAAGGATGGGATCAACACTCTAAGTAAAATACAGAAAAAATTCCTACTACAACACTAGGGAAATTTAGAACTTCAGAGTGTTGCTTCAAATGAACTTTGAGTGCTTGGAATCTTGAGAATTCTTCACTTGGAAATTTCCTGTTATCTTTAAATGGGAGCAAGGTCTTCTGTATTTATAGGGGGGTTTGAAATAGATCCGTTGGAGGAGATCCGTTTCAAACCCTTCTATTTTAGGTAGGTGCAGGTACTGGTTGTCCTTGTCTGACAAAACCCATACCTAGTATGGCAAAGATTCTGATCCGCCGCCTGCACCTCTGAGAAGCATTAAATGCGCTCAGTCTTCGTACATACGTGTCACCTCCTCACTGGTCGTTTGTCCAATGGGTAGTTTATCGCCTTTGACTTTACTGATCCTCGTACATTTATAACTCTGAGTCTCTCGTTCCTTACTCAGAATAAATGTTTGTCTTATGTTGGAGACACTGACATTCTTTTTGTTTCTCAAACTTCCATTTGCACGTGTAACCTTTGGGTCTCAGGACTTACAAGTATCAGGTAAACTGATACTAGGCCCAAGTCAGGACTTATGAACATCAGAAGGACTTTCAGCCTGATCAAGGTTACAATGTGCCCTCACTGATAGGGACCTCCCTGAGCATGCTTAGTGTACTCAGTTTAGTCAGGATCAGTGGTTCTCTTCAGGATGGCTTCTACGCAGCTTCAGGACTCTTTCTAGATTTATCAGGTTGCAGCTTCAGGTTGATCATCTTCAGGACGATCAAGACCTTCAGGGTTGGAGATGCTTCAGACTTCAGACTTTTCGGACGCCACCATCAGTCTTCAATCTTCAACACGTTCCCCCTAAACTGAATACCTGTGAATAAAAAATTCTATTCTAACCTGACTACCCTGAAACTATCATCCTGATGAACAATACTTAGGCAAATTCATCAAGGGTTTTGGGATCTAATCAAAACACCTAAGATTGTCCCAACAGTAAGATAATTAGCTTGCTGACTATTTTTGTATAACTGCTCCTTAAGTGTTTATGCGTTTGAGTTCATTGAGATAATTAGATCACCTAAAACTTGATCATCAAGATTATTTATTGCAAGATAATTAGCTCACTGGATTAATCTTGAGGAAATTGCCTTTAGAAGGTCTTTGGATCGGGTTCAGTGAGATGATCAGCTTGCATGAACCTCGTCACCTGAATCGTGTGTTTGTGAGATGATTAGCTCGCTGAATTGATTCAGACAGGGCTGTCTTTAACTAGAAAGGTTTTATCAATTCAGGATTCAGGGAGATAATTAATTACGCTCGATTATGATAGTAGAAGCATTTTCCAGCTAGATAATTAGCTCAATGACGACTTCGAAATTATCTTGCCTTCAAAGCATGGTTGGCTCTTTAGAAATTTGGGATGATCACTTATACAGAATAGATAAAACATTGGTCCTTTTACCCCAATGGCTCAGTGAGATGGGCACAAGGTATACACTTATTCTAAACTGAAATAATAATAATTAAAAATTTATTCACAACTAATACAATGGTACTTATCGTGGAATTACATGCCCCTTCAGGGAATTAAGCTATTCTACTAAAAGTATTTCTTTAGATGGGATGCATTCTAAGGGTATTGGTCTGGGGTTTTATCAGGGAGTTTGAGTTTGTATGCCCTATTCAACAGTCATCATGTCACAATGAAGGGTCCTTCCCGGTGAGGGCCGAATACTCCTTTGGATATCTCATTTGTCTTTAGTACCAGATCTCCTTCATTAAATTTCCTGAGTATGACTTTAGAATTAAAGTGTCTTTTAGATTGTTGCTTATAGATTGCATTTTTGCGCGCTAACTTCAACCTGCATTCCTCAATCAGGTCCAAATCCAATCTCAGGGCCGAATCATTTTCTTCACTAAAGACTTGAGACGTTCTGTAACTTGGGATCGCCACTTCTGATGGCATGGCAGCTTCAGTTCCGAATGCCAAAGCGAACGGATTTCTCCAATTGAGTTTCTAGCCATCGTATGATAGGCCCATTGGACGTCAGACAGTTCCAATGCCCATTTACTTTTGCGTCTTCCAGCTTCTCAATTTTTTTTAAAATAATTTTATTGATTGCTTCCACCTTATTGTTAGACTGGGAGTGATAAGGAGTCGAAAGCCCCTTTCCTATCTTCCATTTGTCACATAATTCCCTAACTTTGGACCCGTCAAATTGTTTTACATTATCAAAGATGATGGCTTGAGGGAGCCAAACCTGCCTATCAGGTTCTTCTAGACAAACTTGATCACCTGAATCTGGTCAATTTTGGCAAGGGGCTCGATCTCTGTCCACTTGGTGAAATAATCAACTGCCAAAATGATAAATTCATTCCCTCTGAGCAGTGGGTAGAGAAAAATCAGATCAATGCTCCACTGAGTGAACGACCAAGGGCTGAACATTGATGTGAGGAGTTTAGAAGCCTGTAGGAGGTTTGGACTGTGCACTTGACATTGATGGCATGCTTTGGCATAGACAATGACATTCTTCCTGAGGGTTTACCAAAAGTATCCCTGATATTGACTTTATATGCGAGGGATCGTCCCCCAATATTGTTTCTGCAAACCCCTTCATATATTTCAGCTAAGACTTTCCTTTCCTGTTCAGGGTGATGCATTTAAGTAAAGGTATATTGAAACCTAGTTTGTAGAGTTGGTCATTCAACAATACAAATCGTGATGCTAGTATCTCAATTCATCGAGCCTCCGTTTTGTCCTCTAGGAGAGTGCCATCCTTTAAGTAGGCTAGGATGGAGAGTCATCCATGTGTTGTCATGCTCTGCCAGGGATGACACAAGTTATCTACTGACAGACAGCTCAGGTAGCATAGTTAATCTGATGTGGTTGAAGTCATCTGCCCTTTCTGAAGATGCTAGCTTTGAAAGGGCGTTAGTTGGGAGTTGTGTTCGCGATGTATTTTCTCAATGAAACCTGCTCGAGTTTCTCGTATAGGCTGATGACTAAATCTTGATATTTGGCTAGTTGCTCGTCCCTGGCCCTGTATTCTTCTTTCAACTAATTTACAACTAATAAAGAATCCATGAAGATGTGTAGGCGCCTGACCCCTATGGCTATAGCAAGTTCCAGGCCTCTTATCAGAGCCTCATACTAGGCCTGATTGTTCGTTGCCCTGAAACTGAAACGTACTGCATTGGTGAAGTATTACCCTTCAGGATCGATCAGGACGATTCCTGCCCGCTCACTTGCGTTCGTTGATGATCCATCAGCGTAGAGCTTCCAAGGGGGATGATCTATCTTGATTGGATGCTTAGGAAAAGTGAGTTCGACCATGAAGTCGGCCAAGACCTGAGCTTTAATCGTGGTGCGTAGGGCATAAGTTACACCATATTGAGCTATTTCTAGGGACTATTTCAGTAGACAACCGCTAGTGTTAGGCCGGTGGAGTACCTACCTAAGTGGTAAGGTAGTTAGTACCTCCACCTGATGGTCGAAAAAGTAGGGCCTGAGCTTCTTGATACTCATGACTAGAGCGTCAGTTTTTCCACAGGAGTATAGCTTAATTCTGGTTCATGCAGCACCTGTCCGACATAATATATAGGCAAGTGTTGCTGGCCTTCCGCCCGAACGAGGACTGTACTCTGTGCTGTTCTGATGCAGTGAGATATAGGTATAATTTTTTCCTGTATATATTATAAACAAAAGCGTGATATAAGTACAAGAAGATAATAATGACCATCTATTTTTTTGTAGAGAGATGACCTATTTATAATGGCTAAAACTAAGTCCTAATGTACACGTGTTTTTATGTCGTGTCTTTCTTTTTGCCCACGTTAGGTCATGGCCTAAAGATCATAGGTGTCAAGATAACTTCTCATGTTTAACTTCTTTCTTTAAATATAGGGACATCTGTCGTGTCCCTTAAGGTAACTGAATCATAGTAAAGATACGAGATCAATATTGGATCTTGTTTACTTGGAATGATTTATTCACTCAGGTCAGGCCTCATGCGTCTTCTGATGATTTGTCTGACTTTCAGTTTCCTGACCATCCTGGCCCTGATTGTGAGGTACACTCAGGATCAATGCTCTTTCGTTCAGGGCTACCTGATTGCTTTAACTTAGACTCGCCTGATACTTAATCGTCCTAAGCTTGTCGTCCTGCCATGGCTTGGGCCTGTTGGACTAGGGTCTGATGGAGCTTTCTTGGATTTGACTGAGCCCAATAAATATAGAAATATTTGTGCCACAACAATTATAATTTTATTTATCACCAATAAAATAGCATGAGAATTAATAAAAGTATTATTTATTAATATTTGTATGTATAAAGTTATTTTTATCTGGAATAAATGGGTATTTTCTATTTTATGGAGAAAGTTTATTTTATAGAGGTGAGTAA
This sequence comes from Prunella vulgaris, assembly GCA_026898435.1. Taxonomy (NCBI): domain Eukaryota; kingdom Viridiplantae; phylum Streptophyta; class Magnoliopsida; order Lamiales; family Lamiaceae; genus Prunella; species Prunella vulgaris. The sequence goes on from JAPKLY010000062.1 coordinate 270,000, forward strand.
AGTAGAAACTATGGTGATATATGGTGTAAATAAGTGATGGTTTAAAAAATTAGTTTCAATACTTCTTTGCTATTGTGGATAATTTGTAAACCAAAAAAAAAACCTTTCATATTCTTTTAGAAAAAATGGATAATTTAAATGGTGTCGCAGGGAGTAACACAATTTTCATTACCTACAGGAATAAAATTTCTCTCTGTTTCATTATGTTTATAGTTTTCAAATTTATATTTTATTTTCATATGCTCTCCATATTTTTGGCAGTATAAGCATACTTAAAAATATCTTCTTAATATTGCACTTCCTAATGGGTAGATAGAAAACATTTTTTTTAGACAAAGTGCGGGTAATATTAATGTAAAGTTGATAATAAAATTAAAAAGTATATATTTTATTAAATTTTTGTGATGTATAAATATTTTTTTAAAAGTGTAAAAATAGAATTAAAATGTTCAAACAAAACAAATACTCCCTCAATCCACTAAATTATTTTTTCACTTTCTTATTTGAAAACAATTTACATTCACAAATAAAAATTTGGGCTCCACAATATCTCAATTTTTTTTCTTATTTTATCTACTATTTTAAAATAATATTAATTTTTATTAAATTTTGTGTTATTTTACTAATGGAAAAAAGATTGGTGGGGGGAGGTAGCACGAAATTAGGTGTTAAAATTTCTTTTATTGTTTCATTTTGCTTTATTATAAGTTCCGCGGTGTGATGATAGGAAAGAGAAATAAAAAATTGTGAGTGGAGTGACACACATGTGATGTTTGAAAAATACAAAGGAACATCTGAAAAGTTAGCAGAGAGAGAGAGAAGAGTGTTTGACGTTTGTTTCTTTACAAATTCTCGTAAAAAAAGGTGCTTCATGCCCACACGCAAACGCCTTTGACCCTAAATGTAAGTAATCGGATCTGTCAACTTTGGACATGGGAAACCCTCGGCCGCAATTTTACCACTATTTTATACTCAACAATTAAACTTATTTATATTTAAAAAATTAATTTAATTATATTAAAAAGTGAAAATTAATTATATTAAAAAAATTATAATATTATTAATTTTTAATGTATTTAATTCACACTTTTTGGTATAATTAGATATAATTTTTCACCATTAGCTGTTGAGTGAGTGTACCGTGTATAAAATGCACATGGGACTTAACTTATTATTTTATACAAGTACACAACTTTTTTTCTCAGTATTCATTTTAATTCTAGACTTCACAATTAATATTAAAAAGTTCAACATTTTAAAATATTTAGTCCAATATTTTTTTTATCTCTAATTGACATTCAATACGTGTCTTATCGGAGCACATGAAAATTTATTACACTAGCATACACATATTTAATGACTTCTCTTTTAATTCTATATACATACACAACTTTTTTTTTTTTCAACTTTCGATTTAATTCTGGACATCATGATTATTATATTAACAAGATACAACCTTTTAAAATATTTTAATTTGATATTCGTTATGGGGTTCTTTGCGATTGGAAATTTTAGGATTCTTATTGATTTAAGATTTTTTTTCTTCTTGTGTACACGTTATTTTATTAAAGACAAGAGAATATATTTTTTTTTTCAAATGTTTTTATCCTTCGACAATCTACAAACGTTTTTAAATTAAATTTTTTATTAATTATATGTAATATATGACATATAACGTAAAAATATAAAATAGTAAAAAAAATAATTAAATTTGTGTATGCCAACGTGATAAATTTTCACTTGCTCCGACAAGACACGTCTTCGGTTTTCGGCCAGAGACAAAAAATGTGTATCAAAATATTTTAAAAGATCGATCGAATTTTTAATAGTAATCATGGAGCCCAAGATTAAATTGAAAATTAAGAAAATTATTGTGTATTTATATAGAATTAACCCAAAAATAATTAAATACTTGTACGTCAATGTTATAAATTTTCACGCACTCCGGCAGGACACATCATTGGTTGTCGGCGGGGACAAATAAACGTGCATCAAATTGAAATATTTTAAATAATAATCGTAAAGTTCAGTATTAAATCGAAAGTTGAGAAAAAGACAGTGTATTCATATAGAACTAACTCAATTATGTTTTATAGTAATTATTAATATTAATATTAAATAAATATAATATATTTATAAAATTTATAAGAAAATTAAAATATTGGTAAATATTAATGTGTAGTATTAATTTCAATTGTTCTTTATAAATTAAATCAAATATCACAAAAGTAAAATTTATACAAATTTTATGTTGAAACTCAATGAGAACATGTAGTTAATTAATAAATAAACTAATTTTATACCTCTTCATAATTTTAAGATGCCGATATTTTTATTGATATCAATATTTATTTTCAATTTTTGTGTCTATTTATTTCTTGTTTCATTCTCTCAATCTGTCCTTTCATATATATATAACACATGTATTCAAATTAATTTAGTCCGATGTCCATTTTTTGTGGACGACCTTCGTGATAATTTATTGAATGGAGATCTTGTTTTTTGCTTTAAATAATACAATTTAAAATAAGAATTTTCTTTTTTATATGCATCATATGCATTGTGTTCCCTATAAAATAATACTTCTTTTATTAATAAAAATTGTGTTCGTTCGTCCAAAAAAATGTGTATATTCTCTTTATAAAAATAATTATTTTATTATTACCTTCCAAGCATAATTTAAGTGTACATATGTCATTGATTTTATATTTACATAAATTATTTTATTCACATCAATTACGTTACTTTATCTACTTGATTTATTTTATCAAATATTTTATGATTTTTTAAAATGCATTGAATAAATTTTGAAATGCGGCAGTATTATTATTTATTTTATTGGATATATAAAAATACTCATTTAATTAAATGATATTAATAGATAGTCAATTGCATTGTCCATATCAATTAAATCACAATATATATATTACCTATTTTTAGTGAATGATATTAAAAGAAAATCAGTTGACAGTTGAACGGTGGAGTTTTGTTTGCTTTACTAATGTGTCAAGCTAAAGGCGTCTCTTTTGAATTTAAATAGAAACGTTACCTCGAAAGAGTAAAATAAACAAAAAACTATATATTGTTTTCTGTTGGATTTTCTCAATGTAGTTTTCAAAGAAATAAATATGAACCAGAAAAAAGGATATACGGAGTTTCCTTTCTCCTTACGAAACCAAAAATCCTTCCCAATTGTCAATGTTCGAGAAAAACTCTCTCTCTCTCTCTCTCTCTCTCCCCCTCTCTCTCCAAACTTATAGTTGGACGACGGAGTAGGTAATGAAAATAAATAAAATACATAATACTATTTTTTCTCCTAATGGCTTATTTAATTCAATGGACAAGATAAATTAGACAAGATTATAATATAGAGATTGTTATTTGTGAGTTAAATAGTATATTTGGATTGATGGATTAAAATAATTAGTAATGTAAGATCATTTCATTTTGAATGTTTGAATTGTAAGATTAATAATTAAAAAATATACAATTAATAATTTTGCCCTTTATATCATAAACAAAAATAAAATGAATTATAGTTCTCCTTTCCAGTATAAGAGGAGTATTTTAGCAAAGATAAAAATAATGAATTATTATTATACATCTTCCCGAGATAATATTATCTTTCATTCATAAGATAATTGAAATTTTATTTGAGCTTTTTATTAATATTGGACCTTTGTCCATTAAACAAAATTAGAAAAGATAATTTAATTTATCTTAGTTTATCTTATGAACCAAATGAACCCTAAATAAGATAATCATCACTCCCATTTGATTACCTTCTTCTCATCTTATATCATCCCCTATACCATTACCAATAATATTTTTTGTCCATATTTTACAAAATTGAAACACAACACTAATGATATAATCATCATTAACACATTCAGAATGAGCGCGTAAATATTCTAAAAATTACTACTTTTATGTAATAAATCTAAGAAATGGCCCCTTTCTCCAATCATTAAAAATACACACCAGCTAGTGATAGAGAATTGATGTATCGTGTTTGTGAGGTAGTCGAATTTTATGATAAGTTAACCTTAAGTGCAGTAAATTGGATTGACCCATCAATCACATCAGTATAAATTAAATCTGAAATTAATTGCATTAATTATAATGAGGTGGGATCCAATAACTTGATTCCCAATTAAAAGTAAAATAATTTCTTTGTCTACTACTCCAAGGATTTAATTTAGCCACCTTTTGTTTTAAAGATATGATCTCTCAACTTCAGTTTAAGAATATAATGATGGTGATAATCCCCCATAACTGGCAACGTTTTTTTTTTTTTGTTTCAAAAACATGTATATATATGAACATGCATGTTTCTTATCGGGTAAGCTTTCCTTAGAAAAAGATGAGCATCTAAAGCCCTTATCTTTTTGGACATCATCATTGAGATTCTCTTTTATATATTCAATAAATTTTATGTAAAAACATTCCATGATCTTTGATCAATTATTATTTAATTTAAATTTTATTTAAAATATACTATCATTTGTTATTAAATATTACTCACTTCGTCCCAAAAGGCATTGCGGAGTTTTTTGGGCACGTATCTTAAGAAAAAAGTATATTTTAATTAATATTATATGTGTATTGTGAGAGTGAAGTTTAATAAATAGTTTTCACTTTTAGATATGCAAACTTTCTATGTGACATACCAAAATAGAAAGTATGCAATGTCTTTTGGGAGGGAAGAAGTAATATTTTATCATTTTTATAAAAGAAAAAAATTATAATAAAAGTGATAATATATTTGTTAAAGATGAATTATTATTTTTCTTTAAAAAGTTATCATTTTTTGTTATAATACTACTACTTTTTGAATTGGTTGGTCTCATAATATGGAACGATTTAACTAATATTCTAAAAGTCGCTAGGTGGTTGGATCACTAGGATCTAGCGACTAGTTAGAAGTACCCCAACAATAAATATAAATACTTATTTAATAAATAATACTCCCTCCTTCCAAACTCTTTTTTTCCACCTTAAAAAGAAAATAATTTGGGATGTCTCAACTCTTTTTGGAATGTCTCAACTCTTTTTTTCTACCTTAAAAAGAAAATAAAGTAACACAGTAAAATTTAATAAAGTAACACAAAAGTCAATAAAGTACACTTTTTATATTTTATTAATTAACTTCACACTCACACATTCTACTTTTTCTTAACCCGTGTGCTCAAGTTTTTTGCCTCCCATAATAAGTAACACAGTAAAATTCACAATTTTGTCTTTCTTAATCCGTGTGCTCAAGTCTTTTGCCTATGGGAGGTTCTTATCTTAAAAATGCACAATAAATCACATAGGATATAAATATTGAATTTTACCTCCCATAAGATATAAATATTGAATAAAATCTAAAAAATATTAAAATTAAATATTTAATAAATATAAAAAGTTCAACTAAATCTTAAAAAGTAGTTAAAACTAAGAAATTAATTTAAAAAAAAATCAAATTTTAATTCAAGATAAATAAAAATAAAAATATAAATATTTTTTAATTTAATTATTTATGAAGTCTAGTTGATTTTTTAAAGATCTTAAACTTTAGCCTATTTTTTTTAAGATTCTTTTTAAATTTAATATTTTTTAAAGATTTTGTAGTATTTTTATATATTTTTTTAAACTTAATTTTTATTTACTTATATATATATGTGTGTGTGTATATTTCAACCTCACTTGTTGCAAAAGAGGAGTAACTTGGAGGCCTACTTTATGTTAGTTGGAATTTCCCACTACGAATAAGGAATATATTATTATTTGATAAAAATTTGACGAATCTCATTTATACTATGATATAATCTATCAATTTGTCGGGTTTCAACTTTTTATGTTTTAATGGAAAATTAATTCAATATTAAGGTGTACATCCTTCCTGTAAATGTCTCACAAAAAGACTCCCTCTGAATTGTTTGATTTTAATTTTATTCTTCAAATCTTTTTTCTTTCATTCGTGTTTTTTTTTTTGAAATATTTAATATTTAATTAAAAATTAAATAAATTAATTGGTATTGTTTGACCAATAGAATGAAGAGATTAAAATTAAAAATTCGGATGTTAATTGATACGAGTGTGTTCTACTCTCGAAGTAGATGAATTTAATGTATTAATACTCACAAAACCAATTAATGGTGAGTGAGAAATTAAGTCAACAAATCAAAGTTTAAAACTTTGAATTAGATAAATAATTAATTAGGTAATTAATTCTCATCAAACACTGAAAAACGAGAAGACTAATATACATAATATTAGTAATAAGTCAACGAAGCTAATCAAACCATAGTTGATTGATTGACAATCAAAATGACCACACGCGCGCGCACCCAGCTTAGCCCGTGGCCTTGGCCTTGGATCTTGGCAATTGGACTTTGGGTGTACTTGGGCCTGGTGTCCATCTATTTTTTTAGAACACTAAAGTTTTGTGGTTCAGCCCAATTAATTCGGTAATGGGTTGATTGCAAATCAATTTAGTAACTGTTGACCTTCCTAATTTATGTCCGTCAGCATTTATTCTGACGCGTCTTTTCCCCCTTTACGAGTAGAGGTTCACCTATTTCATAATAGGGGAATATTCGCTTTGCGGGAAGATGACTCCACGACTCGATGACCGTTTCTTTTTCTTATTGTAATCTTGTTATATTTTTGTGTATTTTCTTCCCCTGCTGTATCCCCCAATTTTCATTTTTCATTTTATAGTTGTATTATCCAATCGAAAAAATCTTTTATCAAATAATCGCAAAGCGAATAACTTTTAAAAATGTCGACTAGTGATAATATTTCGGTACCCCCTGTTGAATCACCCTTCCCCTGCCACCACTTCCCTTGTTCCCCCTGTAATTGTCCAAATAGGACAACCCTCTACTCACTCAGTGGTGGCCCCCTTTCCTTTTCCTGATGCTAGACCAATTATGGTCCATAGCGAAAGACCCAACAAGTTTTCGGGTAAAAACTTTATGAGGTGGCAGCAAAAGATGTTGTTTTACCTCACAGCCTTAAGTTTGGTTAGATTTCTCAGTAAGGATCCGCCTGCGGCATGGATGTAAATGGCAGTCGCCGAGACCGCCTAGGCGCTTGAAGGTCCTCGGCCGCCGACGCCAAGGTCAAATCGCCAAGAAAAATCCGCTAACATATTTGGCACTGCCGAGAATTCTAGAAGAGAAATGGTGAATGAAGAAGAAGATGAATAGTGCTTAGAAAACCCCTATTTATATGTTCGGGTCAAAGTGAAAGAGGGAAAAGAATTTCAGGGACCAAGTTGCAAAACATTTGAAAAGTCTCTGAAAAGGCACGCCTTTTCGTACAACTGATTGGTGCACGAAACGAGGAGGCGCCTCGTTTCCCGAAGCGTCGCCTTAATTGCCGAAGAGAGAGAAAGTGAGCAGGAGGGCAAGCACCAAGACAAGCACCATGTTCCTCGCTAAGTTGATCGCCCAGTTGCTCGCCCAGATGCTCGTCTACGTGATAAAGATCAATTCCAGTATATACTCTGATGTCAAATCAAAGCATATACTGAGGGGCAAATGTTGATAAAAGGATCTAAGATTGAAGATTAGATAATAACCAAAGTATAAATAAGCAAGAATGTATAAGCTGCTCGCCTACGTGCTCGCCAGGATGCTCGCCCACATGCTCGCCCGAGCCTAGAGGTGTCAAAGCAACAAGCCTACGTGGCCATTCCCCAGTTGCTCGTTGTGCTGCTCGCCATATTGGTCGCCCGAGGCTCTGAGTATGACAAAGCAATAAGCTTATGAAGCCAGGACTTGGTTGCTCGCCTTGGTGCTCCCCCACCTGCTCGCCCCCGTAGTCGCCCTCAGCCTGGATATGACAAGGCAGCAAGCCAAGAGGATAAGCCCATGCTGCTCGCCACAATGCTCGCCCCCTTGCTCGCCACATTGCCCGTCCCTCCTTCGAGGGAAAGAAGACACAAGATGTCTAAAGAACCTGTATGAAGGGTCCGGGTCATTTAAGGCTAGAGTTAGTGGAGCAAAACTTTGAGGGGGTGACAAGTGGAGGACACTTGTCACCCCCAGAATCCACTTGTCACCCCCAGAAACCATATGGCTTAAAAAGATGCCACCTCACTAAATAGAGGGTATAAATACTTGTAATAAACACATTTGTAAGGATCTGAAATCCAAATACAAAGAGCTCACTTATAAAATTTCTCTCTCTATAATTCTCTCTATATTTCACTTAATAATTCTAGTGATCATCGTTTAATTATTGTTTGAGTGATTTCCATAGACCAATTAGCCACATAACATTACAATTAGTAAAATCATTCAACAGTGATAGTTATTAATTATGTTTTAAATTTATAATTTATCTATAATGTATATTTTTATTAATATATATTTAGAAAAAAAATTAATATTAATAACAAATATAATAGAAAAACTTTGGCACCGCCTAGGCGGTCTTGGCGCTTGGCGGCACTCGAACGCCCGCCGACCGCCAATTGCACCCTTGACCTGCGGTTGTTGAAACGATCCGCAAAATGAAACTGTCAAAAGCCAATGGTGGCATTTTGATTTTCTGTGCCAGAATTATATTCTGGGCGGCCTGGTAGATGGTTTATATAACGTCTATCAGAAGATCACCACGGCTAAGGAATTATGGAATTCCCTAGAAGCCAAATATGTGGCTGATGATGCTGGTACTAAGAAGTACCTTGTTGGGAAGTTCCTAAACTTCAAAATGGTAGACTCTAAGTCTGGTGTTGAATAAATGCTGGACTTTCAATTAATTTTGCAAGACATTGTTGTAGAAGGAATGACACTGTAGATGCTTTTCAAGCAACTTCAGTAATTGAAAAATTGTCTCCTGTTGGAGGGATTTTCAAAGTCACTTGAAGCTAAAAAAGAAAAGTATGACTTTACAAAAATATTGGAAAGCTTCAAATCCATGAAGACGACTTGGTAAGAACTAAAAATACTGATGAGGCCAAAGCCAACTTAATGGAAACAAAGAAAAGAAAAAAGCCAGCAAATGACAAGGGGAAGAAACCAGTTGGAACAAAATCTAAATTTAACTGTGATTGTTACAACTGCGGAAAACCAAATCATATGGCCAAGGACTGTAGAGCCCCAAAGAAAGAAAACAACAAGGGAAAATAATCAAGGGCAAATGTGGCCCAAATAGACATCACTGAAGATGATCTAGCTGATGTGATCACTGAAGTGAACCTGGTGGACAATCCGAAGGAATGGTTCATTGATATTGGAGCCACCTGTCATGTCTGTTCTGACAGGAATGCTTTCTTGACCTATGAGCCCGCTGGTGGGAGGAAGTTGCACATGGAAAATCAAGCTACGTTTGAGGTGGCTGGGGTTGGCAACATCGTTCTGAAGCTGACCACTGACAAGAACCTTACTCTCCGAGAGGTCCTGCATGTCCCTAACATACACAAGAATATGATCTCTGGATCTGTGCTTGTAAAAAATAATTTTAAACTTGTATTCGAGTCGAATATAATTGTTCTTTGCAAGTACTCTGTGTATTTAGGTCGTGGCTATCTCCACGATGGTTAGTTTAATATGAGCACTATGGTTGTACTCCCTAAGGAAAAAATAATGATAAAAATAAAGAAGCTTCTACTTTGTCTTATATTGTTGAGTACTCTAACTTATGACATTATAGATTGGGACATGTAAATTTAAAGTCCATAAAACGTTTAGTAAATATAAATTCACTTGACATTAAAAATGTTGAAACAAACCAAAGATGCGAATTATGTGTAGAAGTTAAAATGATGAAACTACCCTTTCTGTCAATAGAAAGAAACACTGAACCTCTAGACTTAATACACACTGATGTGTGTGACTTAAAATTTGTTCAAACTAGAGGTGGAAACAAGTACTTCATCACATCCATATATGACTGTACTAGGTTTTGTCACGTTTATCTTTTGCATAGTAAGGATGAAGCATTGAATGCTTTTAAACTATACAAAAATGAAGTGGAAAACCAGTTAACCAAACGAATCAAAATGGTTCGTATTGATAGAGGTGGGGAATATGTAGCACCGATTGAGAAAATATGTGCCGTTTCTGGCATTACACATCAAACAACTGCTCCCCATTCACCTCAATCAAATGGTGTTGCGGAATGCAAGAACCGAACACTAAAGGAGATGATGAATACAATGCTGATCAGCTCCGGTTTGCCACAAAATATGTGGGGCGAAGCAGTTCTATCAGCTAACCACATATTAAACAAAATTCCACACAAAAGTAAGAACACTACTCCTTTTGAATTGTGGACAGGGCGGAAACCATCATATAAATACCTCAAAGTGTGGGGGTGTTTAGCAAAGATAGAAGTGCCACTACCCAAGCAAGTTAAGATTGGACCAAAAACAGTGGATTGTATCTTTGTAGGTTATGCATTAAATAGTAGTGCATATAGATTCTTAATTCGTAAATCAAAAGTTCTTGATATGAGTTAAGGAACATTTATGGAATCGAGAAACGCAGTGTTTTTCGAGAATATCATTCCTCGTAAAACAAAGAAAGTTAAGATCATATCAAAAAGACATCGTCAAGAGGAGGTTGATGATGAAGCTGGTCCTTCTACTCAAGAAAATGAGTAGTTGAGATGTAGCAAAAGAGCAAAGATAGCTAAAGCCTTTGGTCCTGACTTCATTACATTTATGTTGCAGGATGAACCAATGAATATAAAAAATGTTCTTTCAAGACCAGATGCTCGACTCTGACAACAGGCGATAAATAGTGAAATTGACTCCATTTTGCAAAACCATACATGAGAATTGGTTGATCTTCCACAAGGTTGTAAGACCTTATGATGCAAATGGATCCTTAAAAGGAAGTATAAAGCAGATGGGTCCATTGATAAATACAAAGCATGTTTAGTCGCAAAAGGGTTCAAACAAATCGAAGGGTATGATTTTTTTATACCTATTCACCAGTAACAAGAATTACATCTATTTGGGTGTTAATCGCGATTGCTTCCTTGTACAATCTCGAGATTCACCAAATGGATGTTAAGACTGCATTTCTCAATGGTGAGATGGATGCAGAAATTCACATGGATCAACCCGAAGGCTCTATAGCACCTGAAAATGAGAAAATGTGTGCAAGCTTGTGAAGTCATTGTATGGACTTAAACAAACTATGAAGCAATGTCATTTGAAATTTGACAATACAATGTTGTCAAATGAATTTCGTATAAATGAGTGTGACAAATGTGTATATGTGAAGAATACACAAAAAGGATTTGTCGTATTGTGTCCTTATGTTGATGACATGCTAATCATGAGCAATGATCATGATCTTCTTTGTAAAACAAAGAACATGTTAGGACGAAACTTTGATATGAAAGACATGGGTGTAGCTGACGTGATTTTAGGAATCAAGATCAGTAGGACTTCAAATGAAATATCCTTAACACAATCTCATTATGTGGAGAAAGTGTTAAAGAAATTCAACGCCTTTGATGATCCACTAGCTAAAACACCTTTGGAAGTGAATGCTCATTTGAAGAAAAACAATGGTGAAACTGTAGCTCAACAAGAGTATGCTAGAGTCATTGGGAGCATTTTGTACATTTCAAATTGTACACGTCCTAATATAGCATGTGTCGTGAATAAACTTAGTAGATTCACTTGAAACCTAAGTCACGAGCACTGGATAGCTCTGAGAAGAGTGCTGAGGTACTTAAAGTACACTCTAAATTTTGGACTACAGTACAGCAGGTATACAACTGTACTTGAAGGGTATAGTGATGCTAACTGGATCTCAGACAACAAAGAGTCGTTCTCAACTAGTGGATAGTCTTCACTATAGGAGGAGCTGCTGTGTCATGGAGGTCTACAAAATAAACATGTATAGCCCGATCCACCATGGAATCTATGTTCATTGCTTTAGATAAAGCTGGTGAAGAAGTTGAGTGGCTTCGAAACTTCCTTGAAGATATTCCATGTTGGAATAAACCAGTACCCACTATAATGGTACATTGTGACTGTCAAACCACAATTGATCTCGAGTGGTGTAACGGAAAGTCTAGACACATCCGTCGACGATATAAAACTTTTAGACAATTGATCTCGAGTGTTTAATATCCATAGACTATATTAAGTCTAAGGATAATTTAGCGGATCCTCTAACAAAGAGTATAGATCGAGATCAAATGTCCAAATTGTCAGAAGGGATGAGTCTTAAATTCACTGAACAAACTAAAGCAGTGGTAACCTGACCAAGTTGACTGGAGATACCAAGATCTTGGTTCAATGGGAAAACTAAGCTGTGGAAGTTAGATGAAATGCTTGGTAATCCGACAATTCCTTAGAAGATAGTACACCAAGTATAGAACCCGTAGGTGGTGTAGGTTAAGTCTGAAGACTTATAATGAATCCTAGAAGTCCTAGTAAGAATAGAATATACGGGATACTCAAGGAGGTTTCCCCTATGTAAGTGTGAAGTGAGAGACCGCTTCAAATATCATTGGATATTAAACACTTCTAAATCCAAAGGGTGTCCATGGCTAAAAAGGACAAAAACGTGAGAACAAGAAAGGATGTAGAGACTATATTGTGTCACTGCTCACTGTCTCAGTACACACTAAGGTGAAATAGTTCAAGGCATTGTGTCTACTAGGCCACCGGTGTATCCGGTTAGCTGGACTATGGAAGGTTCAAAGCTCCAAGCTACCTGTCCAAATACAATATCGTCTCACTAGGACTGGGCTGTGTGCCTGCATGTTTATGGGTTTAATTTGCACTCATGTGGGGGATTGTTGGAAATATTTAATATTTAATTAAATATTAAATAAATTAATTGGTATTGTTTGACCAATAAAATGAAGAGATTAAAATTAATATCTCGGTTGTTAATTGATAAGAGTGTATTCTACTCTCGGAGTAGATAAATTTAATGTATTAACACTCACAAAACCAATTAATGGCGAGTGAGAAATTGAGTCAACAAATCAAGTATAAAACTTTGAATTAAGGAGAATAAATTACATAATTAATTATCATCCCGCATTGGAAAACGAGAAGACTAATATACATAATATTAGTATGAAGTCAACGAAGCTAATCAAAGTATAGTTGATTGATTGGTAATCAAAATAGCCACAAGCCGCGCCGAGTCGTGCTCGTGGCCTTGGACTTGGACTTAGATCTTGGCAATTGGACTTTGGGTGTACCTGAGCCTTGGGCCTGATGGCCATCTAATTTTTTAGAACAAAAAAGTTTTGTGGTCAAGCCCATACCGAAAGTTGACTTTATTGTACAGATTCGATGAATTTATAGCTGACGTTAAGACGACTCAGCACTGGCCAGGTTCAATGAACCTAAATCTGACTCAGCTCTGACATGATCTCGTATCAGCACAAAAAACGTGCAAAAATAAATTATGGCAGGTCAACACGGGTTGATTGCAAATCAATTTCGTAACTGTTGACCTTCCTAATTTATGTCCATCAGCATTTATTCTGACGCATCTTTTCCCTTTTTACGAGTGGAGGTTCACCTATAAATAGGTGTCCTCATTTTATTCAGAGAACACACCACATACTTCTCTCACCGTCCAAACTCAGCATATAGCTTCTAGGTGAAGTCCAGTTCTTAACGTCTCTCTGTTCGCTGGAACTTCAAGTCTATGGTACTGCACACTTGAAGGTGTACGTTGTTTTACCTTTGGGAGCGTTATTCCAAACCGAATGGCACTGCCGGGAAATATTCGCTTTGCGGGAAGAAGACTCCTCAACTCGACGACCATTTCTTTTTCCTATTGTAATCTTGTTGTATTTCTGTGTATTTTCTTCCCCTGCTGTATCCCAATTTTCATTTTTAATTTTACAGTTGTATTATCCAATCGACAAAATTTTTTATCCAACATTTTTTTTTATCAAGAAAAAAATATATTAATGAAGCATACAATAAAATTTCATATTGAATGTATGAGATACACCTATTTTATAAAATATTCCCCTTATTGTACCAATATTTGTTTCACTAAATTACAAAATAACAAAAGGATTGCCGCTCCAGTACTCTTCAAACCGGGCTTCACTCCTTCACTCCTTATACTTCCTTACGGATCTTCTGTTTTATTTTCTTGTTTTATCTCCTATTTCATTTCTTAGATTAATGACAAGTGTTCAGTTAATAAAAGTCAAATTAGTTATATAAGTAAAATTTCTAAAAGAATTCTAATATATATATATTCCAAAATTAGAATAAAATGATATGCACTTGTCTCTCTAGAAACACACATAGTTTCTTTTTTTTCCATAAATTCCATAATCCACATTCCCAAATGCTAATAGCAATCATCTTCTCCATTTTTTCATTACAAAGCCCTTCAAATTGAAGAAAAATTTGTATCTGACATGAAGACATAAACATCTCAAAATCCATTCACTTAATACACCTTACTCAAAATTAGTGAGCATAGAAACACCCAAATAAAATATGTCTCAATGACTCCACCTCCACATACGAAAGACACATGAATTACTTACTGACCACAGAACAATATTTCTACATTGCAACAGGTCTCTCGTCGAATGACATTTTTTTAATGATTTCCACACATTAACACGTACCTTAAGGGGAGTCTAAAACTTCCAAAGCTATTTGTTTTCTTTTTCTTCCACTCGTCTTTATTTATCTTCCTTGAAACCAGCCAATCATAGGTGTTGATACAAATAATTAACCTACTTGCTGAGATGGACCTTAATTAAAGTTGCAACTTAAAGAATTAAAGAGGAGATTAACCAAGTTATCGTCGCAAAGATTGATGAAGCTAATTAAGCTATATGAAGAGAATGAAACGAAGCCCAGCAACCTCTAATGAAGTAATGCGGGAGGGGGGGGGGGGAGGCAAGCAAGGAGCTGGTCGCCAAGGTCTTATCCTTGCCCTTTAAACTAGCGGTTCACAACTCACTTGATGTTGGGTCTGGTGTTTCCTAACATCATGAATAACATCGCACATGCTCGCCCCTAACCAAGAAGAGTTGATCGCCAGGCATAAGTTGTTGCCACCAGGCCCATTGCTCACCTATGGGGAGCTTGCACCTAGAAGAGGAGATGTTTTAAGCATAAGGAAAAGCCTTGTGATGATCCAAAAGGGATACATGTCACAAAGTTAGGAATGAGACACAAGTAGGTATCGCATCCTACTTGTAATATCATTATAAATATGTACTCATTGGCTTCAATGAAGGGATCCAAAATTAAATGCCTAAACCTCAAGCTATTAAATTAACGATATTAACTTCAATATTCTCATGACGAGATGCTTGCTTACTATCCCAATATCCGAAAAGTGTCTACGTTGATTTTGTTTGATAAACTCAATGATTAATGACACATAATTCACATACTACGTGTCTTTATCAACAATAGGCTTCCTTTACATTATAATTTCCCTCTTTTACTTTGCTCCATCTCCACTCATCTTCTTCACCCCGAGGAACATACCTATTTATCAAAATTAACATCTCAACTAGGTAACCAACTCTCTTCTGAATGGCTCATATCTTAGCTTAATTTACAAAATAGACATCCTAGAATATGTGCTAAAGTGAAATCTTTAATCTCAAATATTTCAAACACTAGCTGCAATAACATATAATGGGATGTTATTGTTAAACTTATACAGAGGAAGTGTTTTTTTTTTTAATATTTCATGATAAATTTTATTGTAAAATTATTTTAAAGTATTAAATATTTAATTAGAAGTATCAAGATTTTTTTATCCTTTAACACTTTTGATGAATTATTTTAGAATTGACATTAGGAATTATAAATGAAATTAAATTGGATAGTCTATGATTACAATTCTCTTCATAGACTCTTTTTCATCTTTTCTTTTTTCCTTCTTATTAATGAAAGATAAGGCAGCTTAATTATTTTTGACCCTCAGATTTGTAGAAATAGAAACCCATTTTGTCAAAATCAACTGCTTTGTGATATATTTTTCTAAATTAGGTATTCGCTTTTATAATTTGTGACATCTGCAAATCATTTTGCAAAAGTGTACATGGGTGATTTTATTAATCTTGTGCCAAATCGAGTGAATGGATATTAGAAATGTTAAGCAATCGAATTGATCATAAAAAGCAATTTCTGACCAATCCCAACAAATTATGAATTAAAGATATGGTCAATTTAAACAGAATTTTCAATTATTAAGAACATAGTCCCAACTCCCAACACAAAGTAGAACTCGGACCACTATCGTGTTACAAGATAAAAATATATAAAATTGTGAATTAAATTTAAAAATAAAAATAACAACTGAATTAATTCAATATTTATCTATTAATTCGAATATTTAGATAGAACTATTTTATGGTATTAACTGTATTTAGGGGCGCTTGGTATATATTTAAAATAGTAATGGTGATGGGTATTATTGTAGACAGAGATGTTAAACGGGGTGACTTTAACCTTACAGGGCCAGCCCTACAGGGTTCCGGGTATAAACGGTCCCGGGCCTTAGCGGTTCATCCTTAACGGGCCGCTATATGCTCGGACCTAACCCTAGCGGTCCGCGGGCTAAACGGGCTCGAGGTAAATTTTTTTCACAAATTTAAAATTTAATATAAAATAGAACTAATGATTTAATAACTAAAGTTCACACATCCCTAAAAGTTTTGAATTAATTGAGATCTAACTTATTTACTTATTTTCTATTTTAATCTGTAGTTAAGTTATTAGTTAATAATGAATTAGTAATTAATAATTAATAAAGTTTACAATTACGTAACATAAGTGAGGAGAAATCAGACCAGCCCACAGCCACAGTACACAGGCCCACGGCCCACACCTCCATAGTCCACAGCCTACAATCACTTTCCAATTTAATTAACTTATATTATATATTAATTATTTTATTTAATTAAAAAAACCGGGCTACCGGGCCAGCCCGTTTAGCCAGCGGGCTAACCGGTCCTGGCAAAAAATGCCCGGTTTTATACGGGCCGTCATATGCTCGGACCTAACCCTGTAAAAAACAAGGTTAAACGGGCCGGCCCGCCAGCCCGCGGCCCGTTTAACATCTCTAAGTGTAGAGTTAATCACTAGTGATTATCCTTTTTTTAAAATATTTTTATGATTTCATTCATTTACAATAAATAATGTTAAAAACTACTAATAAGAATGAATCATCATTAATCTTCCACCATTCTCATTCCCCACTCTCATTACCCCCAACCAAGTGGTCCCTAATATTTGTATGAAGCTTTACACTTAAAATCCAGGCTGTAAGTGAGAGGATTGCTAGGCTTATAAGCCCACCCAAGACCACACTTACTACCGATGTGAGATACCTTAATATAATACCCTCTCTCACATAAGAGGTTTATCAGGCTCGACACGTGATTCCACAGGTGGATCCACACATCGAATAGAGAAGTGTCTCAGATATCAGGTACGAAGGCCCAACTTTATACTTAAAATTCAGGGTTTAAGAGGATTGCACACAGGAGTAAGATTGATTATGTGTACGCAAGTCATTTCAGATATTTGTAAATAATGGAGGCGATGGTCTATTTCAAAATAATGGTATTGATCCAAAATAGTGAGACAATAAAGATTTGAGGAAATCTTGAAATGGGGCACAACAATCGTTTGTCATTTATTCTTCAATCTAACATGGGTTGTGGAGGCAATTGGGACCCCAAAACTTTATTCCCCCACCCACCCCCTTCTACATATATTATAACTATTTTGCCATTATGACATATATGTATTGATAGAATTACAGATGATATAATATCACATTCTTATATTTGATAATGATAATATCACTGATTTATATTAGTGTGGCTACAAATGTTTTACATGACGAGTTATCATCATCATTATCAACTAACTTGTATATAGTGGCGACATAAATATTAGTTAGAATTTCAATAATAACAGGTATGCACCAATTACACTATTATTTTAATAGAAATATTTAATTTTATTCAAGTATATATACTGATTAAATTATTTAAGGAAAATAGTAAATATTGTTCAATTTAAGAGAACTAATATATTATTACAGTGAAAACATCAAATATTTTTCAATGAAAACAGTGAATATTTGTTCAACAAAAACAATCAGTACTATTTTAAAATACGCTTCAGTTACACCGTGCAACTGATCTATACATATTTTTTCTTAATAACTAATGTAAAGCTTGTTTCTAAATAAGTGGATATTGTATATGTAATTAACTGATAAAATAAAATGAAATTTAAAAATTAATGTAGAAATTTTATAGAAACGAGGTTACCCTACGCCACTAGATCTGCAATGAGTTAGTCTTGTATGCATGCTCGTTCTTTAGCATGTATATCCAGTGACATGTCACAGGCCCCCAAAATTTAGGGGCTCAATTTAAAAAAAAAAATTATGTTAATATAGATAAATTTTAATAAAATTATTCTTATATTTCAAAGCACAAAAAATTAGGAAGTTTGTTAGTCAGTTAGGATATGAGATTTTATCTATAAATATGTACTTTACATTTTTCAAATATTGAAATATTTTTTTTCAACAATTATAAAATATACTATTCAATGCATATAAAAAAAAAATACTACAACATCAAGAAAAACTTTTGAGCAAAAAATCTTGTCTTTTTTCCTTAATTTAATCTTAATTAATTTTTTCTCAAAAAAGTCACCAAATCCATGGTGTTTAATGACCAATTTTTTTAAATTTATGTTGGTAATTGTTTAATCCTTTCTAATTATTTAGCTTCAATCATTATATTTGAGGCCTTATTTTAAAAAATAGCACAGAGCCTCTATATTCTTTGGGACGGGTCTGCTTGTATGAGACCTTCTCATAACACGAGACAACTAAGTGAGATATGAATTGAATATTAATTCATTATCACATTGATAAAGGATAGGAGTATTAATTTATGTAGTCTCATGTAATGAGATGGTTTCATATAAATTGTTGGTGGTTCTTCTTTTCTTACTAATGCAAGTATTATTGGTTTTTAAGTGGAATTATTTTATACCGATTTGAAAAGACAAAATAATAAAGGGGATGACCAATTTTGTGAAGAATCTCAAATGCATTGTCAACTTCAAGGACCCCTCTTAGAAAAGCATATTACCCTTGCCAAAGACATTTAACAAAATGCAAATATTTATATTCTTTATATTGGTGGAATTGATTATTTAATGGAGAACTTATTTAAGAAAAATACTTTTTCAATCATTTTTCATATGGAAAAGATCGTATTAGTCCATTGTTCTACCTAATATGAATTGGCATGCAGATTCACATGATGATCACTCTGCTATACATTATCTTGCATACTCATTATCTTAGAAATACTGAAATATAAGTTCCCTAATTTTACATTTGGAATTAGGAACATTCAGTTGAATCTTAGCACAATCAATCAGATCTTGAAAGTTAATGTAATATCTTGACCAAGAAACTAATTGCAACAATATAGAAGGATAATGAAAAGTTAGAAGCTACATATAAAGTAAATATCACCTTTAAAGCAAATCCCCAGAAAGATTTCACAGTATAGGTAGTATGAATTTGAATTTACTGTCCAATGCAACATTCAAATCCAACTATAAATACAAATTCTAATTTCACAGTAAGTGAGCAAAAATCAAGGTTGTAGAAGTCAGAAATCGATAATCGGCCGTTTTTTTACCGCCTAGCGCCTAAGGCCGCCTAATTTTTAAAAAAAATAAAAAATAAAAATACAAAATTTTGGCCGCCTAGGACCGCCTAGGCCTGCCTAGACCCGAAAACGCCTAGAAGGGCCGATTTTGTAGAAATCGGGTCGACAAGGGGCGGCCTAGGCCGATTTCTGCATCACTGGTAAAAACACTACTAAGAGCACTCCCAACGGTGCCTCAACCCTTGACGCAAAAGGCAAATTGACACAAATTGTGAATCCAAGGGGAACACAATGTTTGATGCAAAATACCATTTGTGAACAGTGTGTGACAAATTTGTTACGTACTATTCCTAACGCAAATCCATTTTTTTAATCATTTTATTTGTATGATTTATATATTTATTGTATTATGTGGTGTATTATATACTACCTCTGTCCCAACCGTTTTTCCCCTTTTTCCATTTTGGGACGTCTCAACTCTTTTTTCCTATCTTAAAAAGGAAATAATTTACATTCACAAAAGTCATTGAAGTACATATTTTATATTTTATTAATATTAAATTATTTATAATATAATATGATTTAATAATTAAATATTAAAATATAAATAGTTATACTCCCTCCGTATCTCTATAAGTTGCTCGTTGCTTTTGGGCACACGAATTAAGGTAAAAGTGAAAAAGTATAAGTGATGTGATGGAAAAAATGAAAAAATATGAGTGATGTGATGGAGAAAAGTGAAAAAATAATGAAAATAGTGTAAAAAGTATTGAAAATAATAATAAAGAAGTGAATAGTAGTTTCCAAAAAAGGTAAAAAAGCAATGAGCAACATATAGTAAGACGGACGAAAATGGCAACATGAGCAACTTATAGTAAGACGGAGGGAGTAGTATTTAAATAAAATTTAAAATAGTACTCCCTCCGTATTTCTATAAGTTGCTCGTTGCTTTTGGGCACACGAATTAAGGTAAAAGTGAAAAAGTACAAGTGATGTGATGGAAAAAGTGAAAAAGTATAAGTGATGTGATAGAAAAAGTGAAAAAGTATGAGTGATGTGATGGAGAAAAGTGAAAAAGTAATTAAAATAGTGTAAAAAGTATTGAAAATAATAATAAAGAAGTGAATAGTAGTTTCCAAAAATGGTAAAAAAGTAATGAACAACTTATAGAAAGACGGACGAAAATGGCAACATGAGCAACTTATAGAAAGACGGAGGGAATAACTAACTAAAAAGAAATATCATATTTAAATTTAAAAGATCACAACATAGAAAATAGATGGATATAACATAAAAGAAATACAATGCTAAAACACAATAAGAAATACATGAATAAAATATACAAACATAACTATGCAAATAAAATACAAGTTAAATCTGACTAATACAAATTTTAGTACTCTCCGAGATCACTTCCAGATCCTCCAATATCACCTAAAAATTGTCCAAAGGTCTGGGAATGATTTTCAAATTGAGTTTGACTGGAATTTTTTTGCATGATTTTTAATTGCTCAATTTGAAACCATTCACGTCTAACCGGATCAGCAATGGTCGCCAAATCTTTTTCCATAATTTTGAATTCATACCTTTGTTCTTGAATTCCTACAAATTCATCTATGACTCTCTATTGTTGGAGATTTAATTATGTTATTATATCATCAATCAGTTTATTTGTTTCTTCCACAACTTTTATAGTACGATATGAATTTTTTTTTTCTTTTCAATTTAGCTTTTTCCACTCCCTCTGGTCGCATCTGGGATAATGATCTACCATCAGCATTGTCACTTAAGTTGATATCGAATTGAGATATTCCCGGAGAAGAGAAAACGAGAGAATTTGGCATTGATGCATCTGATTGTGATGAAGTTTTTTTTTTTTGCATCGTTGACTGTTATTCCCCACATCCACGATATCTTTCACTTTGACGAACACATGATCAAAATTAAATCCTTTACCATACTTCGGATCAGTCATCAACATAAGCTTTGCTCTAAACATCTGCATTGTATATATATAGAAAAAAAAGTTAAAACTTTAAAAATATTACTTATAAAGAAAACAAGAATATAAACTTACAATATCTTCATTTGAAGTACCACTGGAATTCTCCCGTTCTACTTGCGCAATGCATCCATTCAATAACTTATTTGCATATTTGATAACATTATAATGATCTCTCAATGACTTAGCATTCCGAACTACACGAATGGTCTCTGATCGAGTGGAATTATAGTTGGCTTCTATACGTGATCAAAATATATTTCTCGTTTGACTTTTTCCAATAATTGGATCTTGAGAGATTTCAACATATATACTAGAAAGGTGAATATCTTCCTCCAAAGAATAAGAAGAAGTTCGACAGTTCGACATTGAAAATTTGTTAAGAAACAAATGAGAAATAAGACACGAAAAAAATGAGATGCGAAATTGAAATGAGATAGTTATTCCAAGGAGTATTTATAGAATGAATTGTGTTTTTTTACACACTCACTACTTTTAAGATTAAATCTACAGTGGAGATTAAAAGCTCAAATTCGTTATCAACGGTCATGTCATCATTGAATGCACATGGATTGTGCTTTTTTACACACTCACTACTTTTAAGATTAAATCTACGGTGGAGATTAAAAGATCAAATTCGTTATCAACGTTCATCATTGAATGCAAATGGATTGTGCTTTTTTTACACACTCACTACTTTTAAGATTAAATCTACGGTGGAGAATCAACGGTCACCATTGAATGCACATGGATTAAGAATAAATATATGGTTATAAAATGAGCACCATTTGTTGCATTTTTTAACTCACTCTCTTTACTTTTATTTTTCAACTTCACTTACTATCTTCATATTATGAATTCCAATTTCACTAGCTCTTCTTATATATCTTCTTCTTCTAATGATGATATTGAAGAGTATGAATGCATCATTACCAATTTTCACAATCAAAATTAAAATCTCTATGAGATAGCCATATCCAATTCCAATTTTTTTAGTGAGTGACTAACAAATTCAAATATTAAGCCTACTCGTGGAGGCTCAATTGTGGGTCATAGAGTCATAAATCGTGATCGCAAAACTGCAGCTCGTGATTTATTTGATGATTACTTTGCTGAAAATCCAACATACAACGAATCAATATTTCGTCGGCGATTTCGCACGTCTAGAAGTTTATTTCTTTGAATCATTGATGCTGTTAAAAATCACGATCAATATTTTGTACAAAGAAGAGATGCAGCTGGTAGACTTGGTTTATCTACACTTCAAAAGATAACTGTGGCATTTCGTATTCTAGCATATACGGTTACAGCAGACGCAATCAATGAATATGAAAAAATCGGAGAGTCTACTGCAATTAAATGTATGAAACAATTTAATCTTGCTTGAGGTTTTCTAGGAGAAATATTTAAGATCGCCGACTGCTTATGATATTGCAAGGCTACTTCTGATAGTGAGCAACGAGGGTTTCCGGGAATGTTACGCAGCGTGGGCTGGACAATATATAGATCGCAGTGGTTCGACATCCATCATTCTTGAAGCTGTTGCTGATTATGATCATTCGATATGGCATGCATATTTTGGTATGCCGGAATCTAATAGTGATATTAACGTGTTGGAGAGGTCCCACCTTTTCTCTGATCTAATCAGAGGTATTTCTCCTCCTGAGCATTATGTTATCCAAGGAAAAGAATACAATACGGGGTATTATTTAGCAGATGGTATATACCTCAAATGGTCAACTCTTGTTCAAACCATTCGTGATCAATGTGGACCAAAAATTAAATATTTTGCACAAAAGGAAGAAGCGTGTAGAAAATATGTGGAACATGCATTTGGAGTCCTCCAAAGTCAATTTGCAATTATAGCAAATCATGTTCATTTTTATTCAACTGATGATTTGAAAGATATAATTACTGTATGCATCAAAATGTATAATATGATAATAGAAGATGAACGAGATCTTAGTACTCCGATTGTGGAAGCAAGAGAAGTGACAACTTCATAGGTCAAATTAGCAAATAATTCCAATTCGAGATTTCAAAATTTTCTTAATCGATATAGACAAGCCAAGATTGCAGATGCTCATTACGAACTACGCAATGCTCTGATTGAACCTCTTTGGAAAAATATTCTAATTTGGAGAATTAATGACTACCATTATGTAATTTATATTATTTGCATTGTCTTGTAATATTTTTAGATTTGCATTATGTTTTATTAGATGTGTAATTTTTCTATATTAATATGTAATGTGATGTATTATGTTATTAAACTTTGTGATTTAAATCATTGATTCATTGTTATTTAATTTTTCTTATTAAATATATATTTTTGTTAATTTAATTTTTAAAGATTTAAATATGAATAAAAATTATAAAATTAATTATACATATATAATAATAAAATAAAAATAAATTTTATTAAAGTAAGATTAATCTAAAAGAATATTCTCATTGAATTAAGATTTGAGTTTTATGATTGGAGATGATTTTATTGTTGGTGGCAAATCTTGTAGCAAATAGGTAAATTTGGTGGCAAATTTGCCACAACCATTGGGAGTGCTCTAAGTGAACAAATAAACAAGATCTTCAAGATTTTTCATTATAGAACACTAAGTAAATTATCTACATAAAGAATCCTCAATATTAAAATTTATACAAGAGTGTTCTAGATTTTATCTAAAGCATATAGTTTCATATCTTGAGCATTGAGAGATTTCTCAACCTTAGCTTCAAGATTAACACGTTGTAGGGGAAACTCTTTTCAAATCCTTTCTTTGAGAGTGGGGTAATTTGAACCGATTTAGTAGATAGAGTTAGACTTGGCTGTAAAATTATTGTAGAGGACTGAACTCATCTAAATTTCGGATGAGCTGAATCACCCGAAGGGAGAAAGTCTAGCAAAGTGGCTCTTGTCACTTTAAAATTTATATTAAGACTAAGAAATTAAAATTAGTTCTATTTTATTTGGGAAGAGCAGAAGTAAAAGCTCTTCAAACCACTATAAATCCTTATGTGCTTTTAATATTTTATATTTAACAATCATACTCATCTATTTTCATAAAGCTAGCATACAATCATTGGTCAACTTTACATCAAGTGAGATGACCTTGCATAAAAGACTCATCTTGTCAATTTCATATTAAGTAAGCTGACCTTATTCCATACAATTTTAGATAGAAGATTTTTAAATGAATAGGTATAAACTAAGGGCACTCACATTTACACAAAAATTAGCTTTAAAAGGCCAGCTTGCTTACCCATCTTCTCTTGTGAAAGTCTTTTTAAAACAATATTTAAAAGTCTCTTCTTCTCAAGACTTTAACTCATATTTAACTCGTTATTTCAAGTGGATCATACAATCTTTTTCCTCATTTCTTCATCAAGGACCACTATGTTTACTTCAACCTTTTAATCTATTTATCTTTCTCTAAGCTATTTTATTTCACTTATCCATATTAGTTAGGAGTTTCTTATTTTCTGTATCCAACTTTTTAATTGTGTTCAAATCATCATTAACATGAGAATTTTGAACAATAACGATGTTATCAATAATACATTGCATATTAGTGCTTACCTGCATCTTTGGAATACCAAAAATCACCCTCAACTGGCACCATATATTCAATTGAATGATGGAATGCCACAAGATTTACATAAGTGCATCATTCTGATTGTAGAATTATCTTCAATCATTGAGATCCAATACATTCTCAACCTGGATAAATATTTTCTCACTCGTATTGTTTCTCCAACCTTTATTTGTTGTTGTTTGGGCATCCGAGCTAAATACAAGTACTTCTGTAATAGTTCTTTCTGCTGTGGAAGTGATAATATTTTATGGGCGCAGATTCTCCATATGAACCTTAAGTCTACTAGTATCAATAAATTAAAATTCGATATTTCTTTTTTAACTTTTCTTACACCTCAATATTGAGTAAGTTAATGAATATTTAGATGTATGGTACAAAATTAGCTTGGCCACAAGCAAAGATTGTGTATAGGTGCCATGGATTATGTTTTAAGCATGTCCCATTTTGTTTTCTTTAATTTTAACTTTTTAATTATCATTTCTCTTTATATAAATTTATATATATATATATCTATATGTGTAAATATATATATGTTAAAATTTAATATTATTCAAATACTACAGTATATTATTGACTTTTGTTATATTTTAATTGAACATTTTAACAACAATATAAGAAACACTTAATTGAACAATATTTTACATTATTAATGAGAAACTTTATAATTACTTGAACAAATTTGGTTTGCTCACATATCATTTATCTTGTCTTTATTCTTTTTACTAATGCATATATTATTGGCTTTAATTTACACAAAACTTTCTAGTTGTCATAGCCATTTTGAGATAGTTTATAAGTGCTCATATTCAACTTCTTTGTTAGTAGCATAAAAGTCAAACCTGATTGCAGTGGTGAAAGAATGTCCATTTGTTGATAGGAAAACTACTAATGGATGATTACAAGATTAAATGACCAAGGCTAGGGAGCTCATCGGGAGCTCGCCAGGACCTCGCCAGCATGGCCTCATGCCACATCATCAACTTTGACCAAGTCAACACCATAAGTAGCAGAGGAGCTCGCCAGGAGCTCGCCCAAATGCATGATGACGTGTCAACAGTTGACCAGCACAAGATGAGAGAGAGCTCGTCAGGGAGCTCGCCAACCTGCTAGGGAGCTCGCCTAGAGCTCGCCCATATCCAAGAGACAAGGCTTCCACATCCCAGGATGGCACAAGGCAAGGGAGCTCGCTGAGAAGCTCGCCCAAGACCAGAGAAGAGACGATAGTTATATAGGGAATTAGTAGTGATGTACTAGGACATAGCGATGTAATAAAAACATAATGGTGAGTAAGGGCAGGTGTAAAGGACACTTGTCAGCACCTAAGGCCAAGTAAGCCCATAAAGTGCCATCTCACAACATGCAAACCCATAAATAGGTCTCTTGTACACCCTTTCTCTCTCTAAGCTCATTATACCAGAAATACTTTCTCACTCTACTTTTCACTCTCTCTCTATAACATTATCAAGAACACAAAATCCTTTGATTATTGTTTGGTGGAATTCCAAGATTAGAACAACCACTTAATCCATTCATTAACAAATTCCATCAACAATTTGGCGCTAGAGGAAGGGCGTGAACCTCCGATTTCAAAAAATTGAGAGAATTGTGAAGAGATTTTGAAGGTGTTCTTGAGTAAACTCACAAGAACATTTGAAGAAACAAAGAACTTACCCAGAAAATTGTTGATTCCCAGAATTTGTGGACTGAAAACAACGAAACAAAGACTATAAACGCGTGTGTGCATGTAATTAAACCAAATTCTGGAAAAATTACTTGCATGAAAGGCTAGAAAGATCTTTGCAAGACCTTACCCTAACTGGAAATTGATGAACTAGACAAACTCCGCTTACCTGTGCAATGTCAAAGGATAACACCCATACCTCGGCAACAACCAGGAGGTGGAAGGGGTGCACTGCCTAGAAACAAACTGATGGGGAGACCTCGCACCAGCGGGCTCCCCAACGAGCTGACGTAGCCCCAGTGGCACAAGATGGGCTGAACCCAGCCCTCCGGGATATACTGAGTGATCCCGGCGAGCTCCAGCGCACTATTGCTGCGCTTCAGAGGCTGCAGCAGCAACAACAGCAAGGCGAGCTCGCGCGAGCATCCCAGCGAGCTCGCGCGAGCACCCCAGCGAGCTCCCACCAACAATGCTAGGGAGCAGACTACCAGGCGCACACAAGCCACCCATCCTAGGGAGCATGCTGGCGAGCTCCCAGCTGAACAGGAGGAGAGCTCCACTAGAGCTCGCCAGAACAGGGAGGCCACTGGGAAAGCGTAAGTTGCCGACAGGCTTGGATTACAAGGTGGGCGAGCTACTGCCTATACGGAGGTGTTCGCAACCCATCAGTCTAGAGAAGTCCCCCGAGGCAGGCTGGGGCCCAGGCATGAAGGGACTGAACAGGAGTCGACCCCAGCGTCATCCCGTAGGGAGGAGTCGGATCTACTTCTGCGTAGGTCCGCACACGAAAGGTTGAGAAGGTCAGTCGCTGAAAGACTTGGCCCGAACGGTGCCCGCCAGTTCCAACACGTCACAGATGGGCTGCCCCAGAGTGAGGGACTGCGGGGTCGTACGTCCGTGAGGTGTACAGTCCTCGAACAGCCTCCACAGGAGGTAGCTCACAATGACGAGTTGGCTACACTGAAGAAGGTGGTAGAGCAGCTGCAGATGCAGGTAGCTGCCACAAATGGCGGGACTGATGCCACCAAACTCCCAGCGTCACCATTGGCACCCGCCATCTTGAAAGCACCGATGCAAAAGAAGATCTAGTTCCCAAGGATGGCCGCGTACGAGGGAGAATCTGATACCAAAGTGCATATCTCCAAGTACGCGGATTACATGATTTCAGTGGGAGCCTCGGACGCTACCCAATAGTGCAACTTCCCGTTGACCTTTAGGGACCGAGCCCACCAGTGGTTCTCATCGCTCGCCCTAGGGTCGATTTAGTCATTCAGCCAACTCACGCGGGGGTTCCTGTCCCACTTCTCCGGCTATGGGTTGTACTTAGCCCAGAAGCACAGGCTCACCAACATTTACCAGGGCGACAATGAGTCAGACCAGCAATATCTGGAGCGGTTCGACAAGATATTACTGGAGGGTGAGCCTGTCAGCGAGTACACCAAGATAGTAGCGGTGATGGCCGGGCTAAAGAAGGGGACCGAGTTGTGGAAATAGATTCACCTGTGTTGCCCGAACACCTACGCCTAATTCAGACATAAGGCAGGGGTGTACGTGGCTATGTAGGAGGCACTACTAAAGGAGGTTGGTGGCTCCGAGGAGAAAACGCCACATGGGAAGAAGACTGGGGGCATCTACAAGGCCCCCAGAAATTTGAAAGCATTTGGGGACGAGGACGAATTTAAAGAAAAGTTGAACCAGGTGCTAACCGTCTCCTTTGACCATGTGTTTGCAGTGGTCAAGGATAAGGCGATGCTAAACGAACCGAGGAAGATCCGGCAAGACCGCAACAAGCTCAACCCGAACAAATTCTACGCCTACCACCAGTCCATTGGCCACTTCACCAGCGAGTGTCGAGACCTCCTCAAACAACTGTAGAAATTCTACGAGGATGAGAAGCTGTCAGAATTCGTGAAAAAGGCCCCGACGAAGAGGCCAAGGCAAGGAAGGAGGGAGGAGACCAATGATGAAAAGGAGGAAGATGAGGACCGACGCGACCCTCAACACAGACGTAAGGGACCTCCCCCTCCACCAGATCAATAAGAACCAACTCGGGAACTCCTTGTTCTCGAGGAACAAGTAGGACCTGCCGGGGGCCTTGAAGATGGAAGACTTTCCATCTCCAAAAGACAGAGGAAGGCCGAGGTACGGGCCATTAACCAGGTCCAAGAAGGGAGTTCCAGCTCCAAGCCTGCCACCAAGCCAACTGCCGAGCTCGCCTTCTTCCAGGCGGACCTGGGGGGGATACTGACCCCCCGTAACGACTCGTTGGTGATCAGCGCCAATATTATGAACGTAAAAGTCCACCGGCTGCTAGTGGACACAGGCGCCTACACCAACATACTCTTCAAGTCAACCCTAGATGGTCTAGGTGATTATTAGTCGTATATAGAACCAAGTAATGCTAGGATAGTGTGGGGAAGTTGTAACAATCCCCATAGGTCAGATTAGGTTGAGTGTCCAAATTGTATCGGTCGATGACCCCGAAAGGAGACTGACTAGGCTTGTAGATTTCCTTGTCATTGACCAGCAGTCCACTTACAATTGGTTCCTCGACCGCCCATTTATCCATGAATTTAAAGCGGCGTGTTCAACCTACTACTATTGTCTAAAGTTTCCAACTCCTAAAGGTGTTGGTACTATCAAAGACGACCAGAAAAAGGCCAGAGAATGTTTACTCCAAATAAAAAATGGTCAAGTAAGAAAGTCTGTAATGCAGGTACTTGTAATTGAGGATGAAGTGCAGATTCCGGCGGATGAGCCCAATATTTTAGACGTCATCTCAGTAGAAACTGAGTTGATGGAGGTGGACAATCAGCCGGAGGAGACAGAAGTTGCCCAAGTAGAAGAACAGGTAGAAGGTCAACAGCCGACACTGATGGAGATTGACGAAGTCCCTTAAGCAGAAGAACCATCCAACCCTATCCCTCAAGAGATGGAGGAAGCTCGTGAACCCACCAGTGTTGATGAAGGAGGTGATGACCTCGAACCTCGAGTGAGTTACGAGCCGATGGCGAAGGAGGACTGGGACGGGCTCATTAGAGACCCGAGATGGAAGAACAAGAAGAGAAAAGCCACCCCCGTGGAGGAGTTAAGAGCAATCCAGGCGGACCCGAAGAAGGCAGACTTAGAACTTTTCATAGGTTCTGAGCTGTCAGAGCCGTACAGGAGCAAAATGGAGGAGTTCTTGAAGTCCAACCTAGACGTGTTTGCCTGGTCCCATGAAGACATGATGGGAATCCCGTTGGAGTACGCATGCCACCGATTAAACATCAATCCAACGAGGAGACTAGTTCGTCAAAAGCAAAGGAAGTACAGACCAAACAAGTACTAGGCGTTGACCACAGAGGTGAAGAAGTTACTCGACAACAAGTTGGTCAAGGAGGCATTGTGTCCACAGTGGGTTGCCAACCCGGTCTTAGTGAAGAAGCCAAACGGAACCTGGAGGCTATGCATCGACTTCAAGGACCTCAATGCAGCATGCACAAAAGACAACTTCCCACTACCCCACATTGATCAACTTGTTGATAACACTGCTGGCCACGAGATCATGACATTCATGGATACTTTTGCAGGTTATCACCAGATAGCGACGCACCTGGATGACCAGGAACATACGGCGTTCTATACCAACAAGAACCTGTACTGCTGGAAAAGGATGTCATTCAGACTCATCAACGCCGGAGCTACATACCAAAGACTGGTGAATAAGATGTTTGACCAGCACATCGGAGTGTACGTGGATGACATAGTTGTCAAGAGTTTGCGGAAGGAGGGTCACTTAGATCACCTCCGGCAAGCCTTTGACACACTACGCCACTACAACATGAAGCTGAACCCGAAGAAGAGTAGCTTCGGCGTCCATTCAGGAAAGTTCCTAGGACACTTGGTGAGCCAAAGGGGGATCGAGGTCAACCCAACCCAAGTGAAGTGCATCATTGAAATGCAACCACCCGACTCGGTTAAGAAGGTTCAAAGACTGACCGCATGTTTGGTAGCTTTGAACCGGTTCATCTCCAGATCCGGTGACCGGAATCATCCATTCTTCGAAGCGAGCAAAACTAATAGGCTTAGACACCAAGATGATTTCCAGTGATGGACGAGTACCAAAAGGCCTTCGAGAACATCAAGGAGTACCTGGCCAATATGCAAATCTTATCAAAGTTGGAGCCTGGAGAGAAGTTGTACTTGTACCTGACGGCGTCAGAAGTAGCTATCAGCTCAGTACTGGTCCAAGAAGAAGGAAAGACACACCTACCTGTGTACTATGTGAGCCAAGCCCTGCACGAGGCAGAGTTATGATACTCTCCCACTGTGAAGCTGGCCTATGCACTGGTGATGAGTGTTAGAAAGTTGCGGCCATACTTCTTCGACCACCAGGTTTAGGTGTTGACGACATTTCCACTAAGGTAAATACTGCACTGGCCGGACACTACAGGACGCTTATTGAAATGGTCACTAAATGTCAGCCAATACGGTATAACCTACGCATCCCGAACAACGATCAAGGGACAAGCGCTAGCCGATTTCATCGTCGAGCTAACTTTCCTACAAGATCCGATGATGGGGCGTATAGCTCCGTGGCACCTCTACGTCGACGGATCATCGACTAGCACATCAGCAGGAGTTGGTGTGGTACTGATAAGCCCCGACAGACAGGTCTTCCCCTCATCGATCCGGTTTGACTTCAAAGCCACAAATAATGAAGTAGAGTACGAAGCCTTGATAGCTGGACTTAGGCTATCATTAGCTGTGGGGGCAACAAATCTTTAGATCTACGGAGATTCTCAGCTAATAATATCCCAAGTACGGGGGGAATATAAAGTCAAGGACCAGCAGATGGTGTTATACCAGAAGATTGTGGCGCACCTGATCTCGATGTTCAAACAAGTTTACATCGAGCAGATCCCGAGACTGGAGAATACACAAATTGATGCACTAGCCCGACTAGCTACAAGTAGCGGTGAAGCAGAACTGACGGAGGTCGTCGTCACCAAGCTAAAGGACCCCTCGACGTCTGATTATAAAATAAATCAGACTTCGAGTGGGGGCAGGAAGAGGGTGATGATTGGCGCACTCCGATCAAAAATTACTTGAAGGACGGATCATTCACGAAAAATACGTGGGAAGCTAGTCGGCTAGTGAAGCAAGCAGCCAGATACATATTGGTGGATGACCAACTGTACAAACGAGGATTCTCTCAACCCTACTCAAATGCTTATCTGAAAAGCAAGGGTTTGAGGTGTTAGAAGAAATCCACCAAGGAATCTGTGGGAGTCACGCTGGGGGGGCAAGCTTTGGCATACAAGACGATCAGACAAGGGTATTACTGGCCCACTCTGCGTAGAGATGCCATTAGCTTCGCCCGAAGGTGCTGGAAGTGCCAACTGTTTGCACCAAACATTCATACTCTTGCGAGCCAACTCAAATCAGTCTTCAGCCCATGGTCTTTTGCAAAATGGGTTATCGACTTGATCGGCCCATTTCCACCTGGCAGAGGCGGTGTAAAGTTCGTCGTAGTAGCGGTGGACTATTACACGAAATAGGCTGAAGCCGAGGCACTCACAACAGTAATGCAGGAGAGGATGATCAGTTTCATCTGGAAAATCTGATATGTCGGTTCGGGCTCCCGCAGTCAATAGTGATGGACAATAACAGACAGTTCGACGGTCAGAAGTTGAAAGAGTTCTGCAGTTCATGGAATATCAAGAAACACTACTCAACGCCGTACCATCCGCAGTCGAACAGACAAGTCGAAGCAGTGAACAAGATTCTAAAGCATGTGTTGAAGATCCGTCTCGAGGACAAGAAAGGTAGTTGGGTAGATGAGCTTCCGGAGGTGCTGTGGTCTTATAGAACTTCATACCGAGCTAGTACAGGTGAGACTCTGTTTGCCTTAGCTTTTGGCACAGAAGCAGTTGTATCGGTGGAGGTCCAGAACCGACTTGGAAGGTGGTGGGATACGACGATAAAGAAAACGATGAAGCCCTGGCTGTGGAGAAGGACTTACTCAAAAAAACTAGAGTTTCGTCGGAACTGAAGAACTCCACCTACTAGCAAAGAGCGGAGAAGTACTACAACTCCCAAGTGCGGAACAAAAGTTTCAAGGTTGGAGAGTTGGTATTGAGAAAGAGGCTGGCAACTTCACCCGGTGTATTCAGACCTAATTGGGAAGGACCATTCCGGGTTACTGCAAGCTGGGCAAACGGGACATATGACCTTAAGGACATGGATGGAAAAGCTTCATCATATACATGGAGCGCAACACACTTGAAAAAATTCTATCAGTAGCAGCAAAAGGGTTGGAGTATGAAAAGAAATCTGTCATGGAATGAATGCTCAAAAGAGTGCTTATATGCCCATAAGTGAGGAAGCTGCTACATTTTCTTGAGGAGTCTGTCCAAGACAATGTGTGTGCCACATAGTCAGTCTTCTAAGACCAAGATGATAATTCATGGTACAAACGTGTGTCACACACTGAAGATGATAGTTTTGTTCATCGTACAGAAACTTGGCCCACGTATCTGTACCCAGAATGGGACTTTCGTGAGGCTGACCTGATCAGGTTTCTCCATCCCATCCATTTTGTCGAGCACGTCATTTAGGTTCCAGGGCTTCTTGTGGTAGACCCAATTCATTTCATCTTCACTGCCAAATTGAAATGTGTAGATTCCTTCTCCACCAAAGAGACGTTCAGGGGGGTTGAGAGTTTCCAAATTTTCCTCATAGCCGGTTCCAGTTCCGCTGCTCCCATAAGTTTTCTCATTGCAAAATTTCCCACAAGAGTGTTCTTCAACACCGATAGTTCATCATCGCCGACCTGAAGCTCGATTCCCCCCGCCTTCGAGAGGAATTTTTTTTCCCACATTTCATCGAGGCCCTCTGCCACTGTAGGTGGATGTTTCTCTGATTGTGATATGTTGAACTCTTCCAATTCAGAAAAGTAGGTGTTGAATGGTTGCAACAATACCCACCACGGGGTAGATATAGTGTCGAAAACAAAGAGGTGCGCCATTTAGTCGTAGGAGATCTCACATGTGTCTCTTCGGATGCCCGAGACACAGAGAAGAAGGGCAGTTGTCTATTACTTAGAGAGGAGCGCCCCGCCACCGGCCGCCCTAGGGTTTCAGATGAGAAGGAAGAAAAAAATTTAGAGAGAAAATTTACAGATCGAAAAATCAAGGTTTTTAGTCAATTCAATTTTAATTAGTAATTTAAAGCCCCAAGAAACACTAATTACACAAACGTCTTTAGCTTGAAGTTTGGGAAAAAAATCAGAATATTCTATGAAACATGCTTGCCAAATAGGAGCAACCATAATTATTTAGTCCGTAAAATAGAAATACTGATAATGCGATTTTCAAAAATTAAATGAAAAAAAAGTGGCACAACACACTCGAGCATTATATCTTCACTTTTCCATGTGAGAGTATAAATCATCAAATTCCATCTTTACTACTGTATTTTTTAATCAGAATCTACTCAATATATATATATATATATATATATATATATATATATTTTTGAAGGGGGTGAAGTGTATTTGTTATTTTATACTATATAAAGACGAAATTATGAAAATCAATCAAAATCATCAATTCCAAAATTTCTCTATTCTCATTAACTTTGACATAAAGAGTTAATATTGACCTTATATTTTAAGTGTCTTAATCTTGATCTTACATTTTTAAATTTTATAAATATATACATCTTATATAAATCTTATAAATATATTCATAAAATCAAATTTTATATCTATTTTATCTTAATTTCTATACTCCTATAAATTTTAATTTATTCTAATCTTTTATTCTTGTTCTTTCGTGCGTCTCTTGCTTCTTCTTATTTATCTTATGGTATTCTTATTTATCGTATTTTGATATTTGAGTTTTTTATTTATCTTCTTATGTTCATTTTTTTGCATGTTTTTATTTTACATCTAATAAATTTGTGAGATAATATATATTTTCTATTTCTACATAATTTTTATGGTTTACTTTTGCAGGTAATATTTGCTACAATTACATATCAATTTGATTTAAGATTTTGATATTTGATTTGTTTATTCATCTTTTTAATATATTGATGTTCGAATTATTTATTTATCTTTTTATTTTTAATATTTTTGCAGGTTCATATATTACATTTAATTATTTGGTGAGATAACGTTATCTACTAGACGCAAGATGTGATTAAGAATATCAAAAGTTTGCTAAATCACATGAAAATTATTGAAAACAGTTTGCTTGAATTCATTATACCTTTTCTTAAAAAATGCTCCCTTAAAAGTACTGCAAATTGCGGGACGGAGGTAGTACTACTTTTGTTTCCTTGAATTTTTTTAGTTTTTTTGGGCACATAAAATAAAATAAAAAATTAATGAATAGAATGTGTAAGGAGGAGATTGTGGTGTGAAAATTTTAAGAATGTGCAAGCGAGACCTAATAACCGTGTGTCTAATAGAAAAAATAATTACTCTCCAAATAAAAATTTTTGTATTACTGTTGATAATTTGTCTTGAAAACCCTATTTAACTAAATTTGCCCCCTAGTGTGGTAGGAGATACTATAGAACAACACTTTTAGTTGCAAAAAAAAAAAATTATGGAATAGGTAGCAATTTAGTTAAAATTCATTCTACGTATTGCAAATTGATAAAATATTTTTAGTGTAGGAATTGCAATTTCATATTAATCTTTTTAATTTTGAGCAAATTTTATATGAAAATAGTTTATGATAACTTATCATGAAACAATTTTAAAGTATCAAATATTTAATTAAATGTATCAAAATATTCATTTAAAGTAATAGAAATTGGGGTCAATATAAACAATAACAATTATAACATAATATCATTGACTTAAATTTTTTATACATTTGATGAGATTTTTTATATTCCGATTAAATATTTGATATTTAAAATTAATTCATGATAAACGTACCGTGAACCGCTTTTATACAAATTTTATCTTTAATTTTAACACAACTTTTCTTAGCTATTGATTCTAATTTTCATTAAAATTACACAATTTATCACTCAATTAATACAAAAAGAAAACACTCGTTTTATTATTTTCTTTCTATATTTTTAGTTTTTCTATCATATTTCAATCACCAACTTTACATTAATGACTATACTCCTTAAACAATTTGCAATTCTAAAATGAAATTTTTACCTAGAAATAAAGGGATTATTTTATAAAGACACTATAATCGAAAAGTGTATTTCACGGCTCTCTCATATAAAATTGTGCAAGAGAAGAATTTGTCGTCCACACGAAATGGGCGGAAAAAAGCCTGTCCATGAAATATGATCCTTATTATGGAATTGACATATACATATTATTTATGAAACCTTATCGGCACAAAATCCATAGCTAAAAGTAAATATTATTATTGATAATGATACTCACTCTCTCTCAAATGCGAGTGCGATACGATACGAGTTCGAAAATACAAGTTTTTTAAAAAATTAGAATGCGATTCGTTAAGAATACGTCTATTTATTTATATTTTATTATATATAATATCTAAAATATATACTTTTTATAAAAAAATTATAAATCAATTATAAATTATTTATATTTTTATCACCTAAAATTTGAGAATATTCAATAATATAATATAATTATGTAAAAAACAAATATCAATTCAAGTTACATTAGTTCAATATATAAATCATAGTAGTAAATTCAATCTAAAACGAGTGTCACACTATCAATTTAAATTATACGAAATAATAAAATTCAATTTAAATAATATATTTAATTCCTATAAATAGGATTCGTGCAGTGAATTCGAGAATTCGTTAGCTGAATTCGCCACGCGGAGAATCCGACACGAAAATTTAAAAATCTTACTCTTTTTAGGGTGTGAGTGCGAATTCGATACTATATTATAATATTTTTAGAAGAATTTGTGTATCATAGATGGTAATTGTATGAAGGGACCAGCTGAGATATACAATCGGAAAATGAATGATTAAGCAAAAATCTGTCACATTAGGTAAGTAGCAGCCATTTTTCCCCCAAATTGATTCCAATTTTGTTGCAAAGAGTTGGGCAAAATATTTGCCTGCACTGAAAAAGTCTTATCCTTTTTGTGGTAAAA